>CM067075.1:1589166-1984447 GCA_033980235.1 Diadema setosum
TGTCCGCAGATTACATTATTGCGGTGACATTTGAATATGATTTCAGAATTAAAGACGGCACTTCCTTTTTACCGCGTCACTACTTTTTGGAGTGACCATCAGTGACTTCACATCTCTTGGTGGCATCCTTCGTCCTGATTATTTTAAAGCATTATCGCGTTGAGCTGCTTTTAAAGGGCATAAATCAGAACCACTTTAAAAGACCGCATCCTGATTCCAGAGTCCAGATGGGAAAAGAGGGGGAGAGAAGTGTTGGGAAGCAGCGCAAAGGCAAGGGGGAAGAAAGAGGCAGATTTTGAGATGACAACTTAAGTTAGGAGAGAGTGGCCTCTCGTCACAAATCGAGCGGTAGTATTTTACGAGTCCATGGCGACTGTTTGTACAGCTGCAATAATTAGGATCAAATTCCGTGGAGGAAAACACCTATCTCTCATCTGTTTTCCTTATCTTTAACCTTTTTCTGAATTAAAGTCTGGCATTTAGCAGACGATATAAATCGATTCCTGTCGTTAGAGTACAAAGTGAGATAGCACTGTAGCGCCTACGTCGCCATGGTAACTAGTTTAATTTCCTTCATTGTTTAAGCTACTGCGGAGATATTTCGAAACGCAATGTGCAAATATTACCATGAGATCGATTACATATAGTTACGTTTGAATGGAAAAATAATGTCTTTAACTCTATGTTCTCTTCTGGGTCTGCCAAATGTGGTTACAACGGCAAGATATGAAAACAATCATCAGGGCACATAACAAAGATACGTATTCATTTATAAAGAAGGTCCATTAAAACAACTAAAGTGCCAATTACTTTAAGACCATTAATCGCCATATCTCTCCCTAAATATATTCTCCCTCTAAATTAATATTTTGTTTTCCTCCCATTATTCTCCCTGTCTCCCGCCCCAACAAATAATTTACTATATTTCTATATCCTCTAAGATCATCTTAGGTAGATGTTAAAGAAGCGAAATAAAAAAGGTATTAACGGAATAGCTAAAAAGTGCCTTTGCGATTGGTATCTTGCAGCATAACAGTAATTATACCCAACGTTTCGTTGTCAAGACAGCATTTCAAAGTAGGATAAGTCGATTTAATTGGGGAGATGAGATGGTGTCTGTCTGTACAGTTGTAATTGATGTTGCTGTTTGGTGTCCTCGGCTAAGACAAGTTTAGATGTCTGTTCAGATACCTGCTTTATTTTTATTCTGCGAATAAAGTTCGTTCTTGACATTCTACAATGATGTAGTTTGGAAGAGGCCTGGCGTGTATGGGCAGAGAATCGTTACGATACGGAAAGAAAAGAACAATTCGAAAGAAAAGTTACAAATTGTTGCAGATTATTTCATTTCGATTTATTTTATTTTATTTTATTTTTATTTCATTATTATGTTCTTGAACGGCCCCTTAGTGGGTCATTATCAGTCTTTTTTTTTTAAATAATTATATTATTAGCGATAGACATAACCGATCGATGAAAACACACGATTAGGTATACCTTATTAGCACAAGAGATAGTACCAAATGAAATCGTGCTATGTCGTATATTACAGTTTTAATGCTAGTATGAAAATGCTGCTTGTGCTACGAATAGAATATGCAAACGGACTGACTGACTGGTTGTGATTGGAACTAATGTAGCATTCGGCTGAGTAGGTGTTGAGCGAAATGAACATAGGGGGCGGTTTCAGAAAATAGCGACATTATTCAAAATGCCAAACACTTTAGGATCTACCTTGCGGTAGAGCTGTTTTTGTTTTTGCTTTTGTTTTTTGTTTTTGTTTTGTATAGTAAGAAAGCTACGCTTGTTCACCCTCGCATGGACACACCATCAAACACCCACAGACTCTGTCTGACACATTTCAGAAATGTTAATCGACATCACAGTTGCAAGATATCAAAGGATAGGCTATAAGATATTTATAGCCAATCAAGTGATAATTATAGCATTTGAACGCTTGGAGACATATCCATTAACTGAAATTCTTCATACATGTGAAAGTTCTTAAATAGACATTATACGTTTTAAAAAGAAACAAAGAAACAAATGACGAGAGACAGTGAGAGAGAGAGAGAGAGTAACATTTCACGACTGTCTCACACCACCTGCCTGATGCTGACAGAAATGTTCATTCTTCATACTCCATATATTCCTTACCTGATCCATTTGCGAGCTTACGAGTAGTACCCTCATATCAAATAAACTGTCATTTCTTAGATAAAATCCGTGAGATTATTTTCTTGTTTGTGAAGTGAGGGCGCTCTCTCTAGGCCACTATAATACGATAAGTATAATACATTCAGTTTGGGTGTTAATGTTATGTTAATTTCTATTTCGGCCATACTTTTTATTCATTTTTCTTTCTTTTGTTTTTAGGAGGGTGGTACTGCAGTATGCTTAACAATACTTACTTATTATGCTCTGGCATAGCTCCAACTGCAGCAATGCACCCTACTCAGTGCATAACCCATTGATTCATGTTTTCTTCTTACAACGTAAAAAGAAAAAAAAAACATATGTTCAGCTTCGCAACTTAACCCATTGAGGACGGGCAGATTTTGCTACAACACACATTTCCCATAGACACCTGTCCGACTGTACTCAAGACCAGTCTTCAACGGGTTAACAAGTGTCACACTGGGAGCTTCCAACAGTATTTTGTTAGATTTATATTAGTGCTACACATCGTCGTCTGTAAGAACTTCATAAAAAGAAGTGGTACATTCTGCATTTCACTTTGGACGAGGTGCCCTAGAATAAACCGAAGCTCCATAAAATGTTGCCCACGCGATTGTATTCTTATCGGCCAAATCCGCACACCATTTTTTTTTAACATAACACTAATCGCTCTAACCTAGCGGTCTCGAAGAAAAAAAAATCTCATATGCGTCTTGTTTTCTAAGATATATGATTTTTATGCACGCTATACTCAAATTCTCCTCCTGGTTAATGGACCCTATGGCAGAAAATCGAACATTCGTGCAAGTAGAGCCCCGGGTTTGGCGGTTCAAGGAATTCCTGTATGGCATCCTTTTTAGTGCCTTGAAATGTCAATTCAATAATTTCACCGACTTTCTTATTTCAGACACTCGAATAGGAAACCACTTCCTTCCAGACACAGATCCTGACTGCATTTCCAGGAAACAACAGGACAACAGTAGATATTAATTTCCAGTAAAGCAGACGGTGAAAACAGCTATTATGACGTCATACCACACACAGTCAATGTCCTCACGCTTGTGGCATATTGGTAATAAAATGACATGCAGTAGGAAAAAGCACAGTCTTCGATTTCATAAAAATGTCTGAATAGTTGCCCACGAACACAACTTTCTGTACTGATAACTATAAAAACACTTATCATCCCAGTTTCGAAATAGCGGTAAAGTCTCCATGTGATGAAAAAGAATGAACAAAAACGAAGCGAATAAACACGATAAAGACATATTTGAGTAATATTGCGGGAAATGTTACACCTTGCGAATAGGTATTATTACCGATTTCAATCGTCCTTAAAAGTGTTTGATATCAATGACATAATTTTAGCTAAAAATGCCCGTCTAATAAGTAGTCCCAGCGCCGAGGAATGAAGACGAAAACAACCAAAAGGAACACACACACACACACACACACACACACACACAACATATTAAACAGAACAATTTTTAAAAATGTCGAAGTTGAGAGAAAAAAAACCCAAACAAACCAGAAAGTGATTTAGTGAAATAATACCCACTCCAGATTTCCACTTGTTTCCATTCTTAAGAACACACTGGCAAAAGAGCATGATTCTTTTATCAATGTCAGCTTGTGGGTTAACGAACCTTCGAAATGGCGAATTTAATTTTATTTTCGGACTACAAACTTTCGGACTACGAACATTCGGAATAACGCCACAAATGGTAAGATTAATCAATCTTATTCAATTTTCCGATTAACGAATCTTATTCAATTTCTGGATTAAAGGTACAACGAAACCTTTTTTGGTATAAGGAGTAACGAACCTTCGGAACAAAAACAAAGAAGTTATTTCATTTTCGGACTATCGAGCCATTAGGATAACGAATCTTTTTTTCTTCTTCGGAATAACGAACCTTTCGGAATGACGAATCTTATTTTGGACTAACGAGCTTTCGGAATAACGAACCTTCGGAATAACACCATAGATGTTCGGATTAATTAACCTTACTTCCGGTTGATGAACCACCAACATATCAAACCTTTTGAATAAAGAACTTAAAGAAAATATGTTCATTTTTGGACTAAGGAACACTTTTTATAACGAACATCACCAAAATAGATATGGAAAATTAGCCCAAATCAGCAACATCTGACAGCATAACAATAGTATCTATTGTTATATTAGTAGACTGCAACAGACTGGAATAGAGGGATACAGCTTACTCGAATGAACTTCAGGGGAAAAGAAGAAATTTATGAAGATTCATGTATTATACGGTCTACAATGGCAGACTTGTGAAAAAGTGACGTCACTATTTGATCCAGTTTGCATGATAGTATGTGATTGTTTCTACTATCGCTGTTCTATGGATACATGCAAAAATAAAAATTTCAAAATGTCTAATTATTCAAGGTCCCATTTTTTTTTTATTAAGGTTCTATGTGCTTTCTCTGTTTGATTTTTCTTTTTTCATTACAGAAAACTTGTGCGTGGTGCAGAATTGGGCTTCAAAATAATCATATAGCCATAATAGTCGTCTAATCTACGGGTAGGGGGTGGGCAAGGTCGCTAGTCAAAAGACATGATTATATTACATTAGATCTCTCTCTCTCTCTCTCTCTCTCTCTCTCTCTATATATATATATATATATATATATATATATATATATATATATATATATATATATATATATATATAAGGACACACACAGCAATGAAGGAAAAAGGTATATTTGAGGATCACCCCCCCCCCCCTTCCTATCAACACTCCTGGACAAAGGGTAATCTAGATTTCGGCTCACGACTCATTTTAGTATATTGGGACCGATGGCAACGTGACGATAGCCATTCTGCGGAAATTGACTTCTAAAGATCAGTCAGTGTTTGTGGAAATTGGCACCATCCCAGCTCATCAGTCGATGTAACAAGTGTCAGTGAAAGTGACGAACTCCATGCTGCCAGCGATCATTTCACAAATGAAGGCAGAGTCGAAATTCATCCGCGTCTTCTTCTCTTTCATTATTGCACTCTGAACCACCGTGTTAAAATGTGAACAGGCCCTGCTGATGGTCCCAACGTGTAAAGTGTGAAGATATATTCGCATTTCATTGTACGTGACTCTCTCTCTCTCTCTCTCTCTCTGTGTATGTGTGTGTGTGTTTACGTATAAAAAAGAGGACAACAAAGAGAGAAAGATAGAGAGAGTACGAGTGGATGTTTCTTGCAATGCTGCGGTGAAGTTCTTGAACCACGTACATCTATCAGTGGTGAAATGAAACTCAGAATGATATAGGGTGTGATGCAATATAATCTAATCATATCTTCCCTGTATTTTGTGTGTCTGTCTGCGCGTCTTTCTGTGTGTGCACCTGTGTAGGCCTACTAATATGTGTACTAGTATCTTTCTCTATGTGCATGCTTGTGTGTGTGTTCGTGTTAATGTTTTGGCTTTACTTCTTTTGTTCTTTTTTATATTTGAGAGGAAGCAACATGAAGTAGAATGGCACGTTGAGATGAAAGGGACAAAAAAAAAAAAAAACACCCCGAAATCAACATAAAAGTCAATGTTATCATTAATCTTATTCAGTCTGCCTTACAGCTACCAGACACATTAGAAACATCGGTTTCTAATGTGTCTGGAGACATGAGAAGACGTTATTTCGAACTAGTCAGACCAAAACGATTTTCCTTGCTGGGTAGGTTTACAAGCCTACCAGGCATAGCTTATGTGAAATGATTCCAGTCGATATGTTTAAAGTGAACATTTATTCGACACTTGAAGTGTGCAGATGACTTGGTATGTCGACTTAAACCCTTAAAGAACATTCAATTCTTGCACGATAAAACATGTTCAGGGACCTTTGAGAAAATGTGTGCATTCGCTGACGTAGGTTGATTATTGATTATCAATGAAATATTTGCCTACTTTTTGGGAGGAGGGTGGGATGACGAGGATCTGAATTGTCAATAGCTTCTTCAAAAAATTCAACGTAGCAGTCAATATCGTAATAAAACTTGGGCCTCTACCTCGAAGGGAAAACATAAAAATGTAGGGCCTATGCCATTTTTTCTGTATATTTTTCCTTCCGATTTGTTCGGAGTTGTCTCTCTCTCTATCAATCAATGTATCTAAAACAACCTATCTATTTATCTATGTACGTACGTATGTATGTATGTATGTATGTATGTATGTATGTATGTATCTACCTATCTATCTGTAACAATCTATTTATCTATGTACGTATGTATGTATGTATGCATGTATCTATCTATCTATCTATCTAGCTAGCTACCTGTCTGTCTCATCAACATGTATGTACCTATCTACATGTATGTATTCCTGTCTCTTTTCCGCTTCCTTTCAATCCTATCTCCCTCTAAGCTCTCTATCTCTCTCTCTCTCTCTGCATCTTTGACTGTCTGTCTGTCTTTCTGTCTGTCTGTCACTCTCCCCCCCCCCCCTTTCGCTCTCTCTTGTTCTCTCCAATCTAATGTCAAGGGGATACGGGCAACGAAGTGGGGCCAAGTAATTTTTCAAAGCGCGTAACTTCACTCCCGACGCAGCACAGATATTAACCAGCGAGACCTCGTTTTTCGGCGCGTCATTTCTGGGTCTGCCAGCCGGCGGCGACGGCTGATGAGCCCCTGTCACACGATACACGGAGTGTTAGGTGGAGTCTGTTGACTGTCAGAAAACAAGACCGTGGCCCAATCATCTTGTTTTCTATCTTTTCAGGACCCCTTAGTGACCATAATTTGCACAGTAATTCACCCTTTGCTCTGCAAACTGCTGCGTGATGTTTAGAGGTTATCGAGTTGCCTCTCTTTCGAGACATAGCGGTGAAATTTTGAACGCAATGATAAAATAAAACAAAAATCTAAACCATCTCATTGGGAGCTCTTGATTTAACCTTTTGAAATTTGAGTGAATTTGTGAGTAAGAAGAAAAGGTTCTCATGGTCTCGCCAACAATTGACCTGTCAGATGAACGATTATGGAATGCCGTATTACACAAAAATAGCGAGATTGTAGGGAAGAGGAGGTTGCGAGCGTGTTCTTCAGACGTGATTACATGGTAATGAAAGTGTGGACATCAAAGCAAAACCGTGCGCCACGTACAAAAAAAAACCCTTACCGTAAAACTCTTGTGTCGTTCATTACGATGTCTTATCCTCTTTCCTCAAACGTATAGCACAATCTTCATGAACATGTCAATGTAGGTTCCCACCACACACAATTTCATTTATAAGTCATGAATGCAATGCACTTGAGAATGATTTCAATTGATTTTGTGCCATGTAAATGCTATTTGTATATATACTGAACTTATAACTTATTATCTATGTGTTACTTTGTCATGAATGGATGTTGTAAACACAACACTGTATGGTTTGTGTGGAAACTTGATAAATGAAATGAAATTAAATTAAATTTACAAAATGAACGCACTACAAACAGATAATTGGTCATTCTAAATGTTTCTGTTTTAATTAAAATTTAATGTTTGTTCAAAGTCACAGCACGATTTTAAGCGAAATAGAGCACTGTGAATATATCATAATAATGGCTAATTAAGATTTGTCAAAAAAAGAATTGAAATGCATAATTCGAAAGGGAAAGGTTAAGTTACATCAATACGTAGTCGTCACTGCATGATCTAGGACACCCTTGGGATATATTTTTCCTTCATCTAAGGTGAAACATTAGAAACATTAATCGAGGGACAAGCTATCGAAATCACTTCTCTTCTTCCCATTTGCAGTCAAAATGTAACTTCTTCGCTCTTGGCCTTGTAACAATAGAAGTATGTTACAAGGATTTCGAAAATTAGGAAAGAGGAATACCTTTCAAGATAGTGGCTCACAGTAAGCATGTTCTCAATCTCAGCCAGAAATAATTGGCTACTCCTTTTTTGTTACGTCACGTCACGTGATTCTCATGAACTACTACATCAGTCCGACAACAAGGAAACCAAAGACACATTGTAGTGTTATATGCCATCCAGGCTTAACAAAATACTGGAGACTGGGCTTGACAGATCGGCAATGACTACACATAGGTCTTGTATTGATGGTAATCGGGCAGGGCCACTACAGCTATTAGTTTATCGACACGCGATATGACCCTTTCTATAGTTAAAGGGGAGATATAGTTTTGATTTTCATGGGGAATTCAATTTGTAACTTTTGTAAGATGATTAGAAAAATACACACAAAAGAAAATTTTTCAAACAAAAATGGTCCTAATAAGAGGAGCGTCTTATCTTACGTTTTATTAGGACCGCTTTGCTTTTGGATATCTCAGCCATTTCAAAACCAATATTCATCAAATAAACTTTGCATTTCTCTTAGAATGATGTGCTCTTTTATATTTACTATTGAAGGTTTTTCATTATCTCACAAAAATGTTGCAAACCTGAAGCCTCATCTCAACCAAAGGTATGTCATCCCTTTAACGTTATTGAACAATGATATCCGATCCCAGTGCATCACTCTGCTCTTCTGCAACTCCGATATTTGCACACTGCTCTCGGCAATGCCTCAGGAATATCTCAGCTCAATAAAATACGCACATTCACGGTAGCAAGAAAAACTGCTCAGGAATTTCCTCTTTAATACTTCTCACATCATTTCCCTGCCGACTTCGGTGTGTGGAAAGACTGGACCTAAATGTCGTTAGTAAAGCTGTGATTAAGCATTAATTTTGTCTGAGAAGCATTAATCAAAAGAGTGAAGATTCGTGGTCTTGCATGATTTAAGGTGCTTCTATAAAGATGTAAAGATGTTAGATTTTTAGACCCTGAAATAGCATTCAGACAGTTTAATCATGCAAATTGGAAGTTAAGAATGCAAAAGTCGGATTGTATCTATTTTTTTTTTTTGGGGGGGGGGAAGTACGTACTGTATTAATATAATTAACAAGAACAAGTAAAAGGTTCACGCAATGCTTGACCTGCATGAACAATAACATAGTTTTGAATAATCTTATGAGGAAAACTTAGTCAAGAACAAAATTAGATGCAAAAAGAAGTGGGTAGAAATCATTTTCAATGGCACATGGTGTTTTTACTCAACTTCAGTGTATTTTCATATCTTAAGCAGGGTAACTTTAAATCAGAAAGCAAAACAATTTCAACGACATAGAACATTATTATACGAATTGGTGGCAAATAATAAGTTTACTGTTATCAATTTCCTTGGTGCAACTAAACTCACCTTAAAGGTGTGTACAGTTCTGGTTGAGGTGAGGATTTAGCTTTAAACGTTGAGAGATATTCAGAAACCACTGTATGAGATGTTAAAGAGCATGAAATTCTTAGGGGTATCAACAGTTTATTTGATGAAAATCGGTTTTGAAATGGCTGAGATATCCAAAAATAAGGTGAAACAAAGAGATCCTAATAAAAGGCGTGGACTGTCGCCTTTTACTATTATCACTTTTTTGGATATCTCCTCCATTTGAAAACCAATTTTCATCAATTAAACGTTGAATCCTTATTAAAATTACATGCTCTTTCATATTTCATAAGAGGTTTCTCATTATCTCACTTAGGAAAGTTCAAATCATGAATTCCCACCTTAACCAGTACTGTACAGTCCCTTTAAATCAACAACCTTAAATCAACAAGAAGTACGATGTAGATACGATGTTCCCCCTTAATGATGAACTGCGTGGAATCTAACCATGCAAGGGATGACATGGCAAAGGCGTGTTTGGTCTCATAAATTCTCGGTATAGTGATATATGTAAGGAGGCGTGACAGTGCGGTTGGACGTGACAGAGGTATGAAGTGCCAAGAGTACGAAGCGAAGAAAACAATGTCAGTGATGTATGTATGGCAAGACGAGATGGGAATAACTTGTAAGGGGGCGGCGGGGGATTGAAGTAGAGTTAAGATAAGAAACGCCTGGGGGAACGTTATCGAAGACTGTGGTTTGTAAAGGATAAAGAATGGCAGTTAGGGTGCGCCTTGCAAGATGTCTGTGTTTTAGTTTGTTTGTATTTTATAGAGTTAAACTTAAGTAGTTAATCAATCATAATGTCACTACCGTTGAAGAAAGATAACTTTTGCCAAGATTATTTTTTCATTCAAATGCGATAGGAGGGACAGATTTAAAACAAAATGTATTATTGATCCATATATATCTATATATAACTAATTTCCTTGATAGAGTCAAGTGATTATTTGCATGTGTGTTGGACGATCTACTGTGTATAACGTCGTTACCTCTAAGGAAGGTGTACACAGTTAGTATTACAGCGACTGGAAAACACAATGTATCGCGTTCCACATATTTTGACGTTCTACAGTCAATCTTGGTCCTTGATCATGCATGCGTGTATACCATTTTCAGTAATGTTGGCTGTGTAGGTATATATATATTTGGTTTACTATTTTGTGTGTTTCGCAGACGAGGGTATCTAATAACCCAAAACTTTTGGAAGGTTTAGGTAAAGTTGACCTTGACTAGGATTTACTTGATTCAACACCAAAGTTTAGGTTAAAAAAAGACAACATTCAACAATTCGTGACAGAGACCTCGTCGCTTTAACCTTATGGCATGACAACGTTCAATCAGGCAGATCGTCCTCGGCACTGGGTTTCACGGTACACGCGGTCTACAGTCGATTAGGTGACCACAACGGGCCTAACAATCGTGAGAATCTTAAATGAGTGGGCGAAAAATCGATGGACGAAGGCCCTTGCTGCGCACGAAGGACTTCAAAGTTTAGGAGCTGTGAGAAGAAACGTGGAGAGAAAGTTCAGTTTAATCAGATTAAGGTAGACAGGTAGGGACATATCCACGTGTCAGTTGGGGCTCGGAATTGGTAGGGTGAATTGGCACCTGCGGGCTATCCGCCACAATCTCTTCTGTAACTCGTGATAACCTCAACATGAACAAAAAAAAAAAGAATTGTGAAACCTGGAATGCAGAAAAACTGGTGATCTGACAGGCGCATCCCCCATCAAACGTTCGGATTATATGTTTGGTATGAATCCACTTCATGTTTTGCAGTATCTAACATTGATTGCTCGTGAACACCGTCGTCAAACACACTCGCACACAAGCTCACCATGCTCAAGCACACACTCTCTCACATACACAAACACGCAGACACGCACACACACACACACACACACACATACACAAACAATAGAAAAATACTTCCACCCCCCCCCCCCATAAAAAGAGACAAAAAAGTGTTCAATGAGAATCAAATTAACCTACGAATAGGCTCGCTTTCGGCTTGATAAAGAGAAAATGTTCTCACGCACATATCTCGACAAGTGAAATTAATTTGGTATCTTCGCTATAATTGCGGCTTTGGGCGTGGTCAGACAGTCCTTGGTCTCTTTTAGCACTGAATTGAGTGGGTTTTTTTTTTTTCTTCTTTTTTTCAAACATGGTACATTAAACTGACTCGAAGGAGTGAGTATTTATCCAATTAACTTAGACCGAGGAGGATAAATCGGCATCATTTCACAATCACTAAGTGTATTAATTTGATTCTAACTCAAAATGAAACGTCATGTACGGGCATGGGCAAGATGTTTATCAATTTTATTTGAAGAGCGCTTTTAACGTCGGATAATTTGGTAATTACAGAAAAGGTTGAATACATCATGCAATCGCGTTGATGTCATGTGTCTATAAATCATCATCTAGAATCCTAAAACTATGGGATTAGTTGGATTTGTTGTTGTTGTTTAACATTCCACTTCGCGATATGATGGCGGAGGTGTGTGTACCTCCTTTTCCAGCTTCTATGAACATTAACGCCCCCCCCCCCCCGCCCGAACAAAGTATTATTATTTACGTCATTACACCCTTTGAAATTGTAGTGATGGTGTCTTCAAGAAAACACTCAGATAAATTAATTCAAGAGAGAATTTCCTGAAGATACCATATTTGTGAGGAATTCAACCGTGTCTTTTAAGCCCTTTTTACACTTGTGTTTCTTTACCCCGTTCTCTGACCCAGGACTATCGTTAGTCCCGTACCAATTTTTTCAGCTTTTTACACTCGCCAATAAATCCTGTACTAAGCTCTTGTCCTGGGCTAAGGAGAAAACTGACCTTTTTACATTCGTATTTCTTAGTCCCGTACTTTCCAAACCACATGAATATGCATGATTACCCTGTGCACTGTACAAGTACACGCACGCACCGGCAGCACATGATTACCTCGTTTCTGATTGGTCAGTGGGGGGTCGGACTTCGTCTCCGTCGCTTAGCCCAGGATTATTTTTTTTTTCTTTCTGTTTACACTCGCTTGCTTGGCACCGCAGTTGCGGTGTCGTAACCCTGCTTTTTTGCAGGGCCAGATAGTACGGGATTATCGGTGGGGCTAGCCCACTTTGGCAAAACCAAGTGTAAACACTGTGTTAGAATTCCCGTGGTAAGGCCCCCCCCCCCCCCCCCTTAGCCCCACCGTTGGTACGGGACTAAGCAAAAATTTGCAAGTGTAAAAAGCCCTTTAATAAGGTCCGTTGCTCATTGCAGTACGGTTCTGTAAAAGCAAGCTAACTCGAGACAACTTTTTTTTTATGTGAGATCACCATGGTAAAGTGGCTAAGGCACTGGATTTGTAAGCAGATTGTCTGGGGTTCGAATCCATTTCTGTGCCTTCGTCCTTGGAGATGATGTTTTGCCCTAATGTCCCTCTTGACCACCAAACCGTGTAAATTTATAGCTGGAAGCAGAACTGGGGTAATTGCTATGTCAGGAGCCTTTGAGAAAGCAGCGCTGACACTGAAGAGGCTGCCCTGGGTATTATAAGAACATAATTATTATCTTTACAAGTTGTATAATTGCAGGATAAAGTTCAAAGAACGACGAAAAATTAGATTTAGAACAACAAAGCATGATAGTATGGTGCTTAAACTGGCTTATTGCGCTATTAAAGCCCCTGATATCTTGAACCAATTGCCTTTGCCTTTTTCGTCAATATTGTTCTATGATTACGAAACATGATAAGAATGATTCATAATAAAAAAGCTATGAATCTTGAAGTTGTCGTTTACCTCTCGATCGATCTGCCTCCCCCCCCCCCCCCCTTCCCCAGCTCCAACACATGGACACTTGTTGCAGCTGTTTCGGCTATCTACACATTAAAGAGATGTCCAGTAAGGTACTATGGTATGCGTAAGAAGTGCATCGCCACGACAGTGTACTGCCCAGAGTCATAAACCACTTTGAACAGAACAAGTTTAGCGGAAGAAGTGGTTGTGTAATTCATGGCATGATGTAAGAATTTACAGTCATAATGGCTGTCATTATGTTCTTTGTCTACTGATGAAATATTGAAAGGCGACAAACAACACGTGATATTATACTTATACTCTTTTCCAGTCATAAATAAACTGTCACGTGATCAAAACCTGTTACCCTGTTAACCTGTTGGACAGCTCCTCTATTACTAAGGGGTGCTAACTCTTTGGATTCGACTGAAGGCACATTAAGAATTTAGAAATCATATCCTCCCTTGCGGTGTAAATGAACTGAAAGTACAACTGCGTGGTTTTAATGGATTTCTTGATTTCATTTTGGCATGTGAGAGTGAGGAAGAAGAATTTGATTGGTGCAGTAAAGTGTAACAATGTAACAAAATCCGATCCGTCAGCAGCTGCACTTACGCTATGAGCGCACCATCCTACTCCGCATTTCAGAAACTGGCTTTTAATGGAAGTGCATAAAAGTGTCGCGTTTCAGGCGTGAAGATAGAGTAAAACTATGCATTCTTGTGATCATTGCGAATTTTCAGGTATTAGAAATTTGATTATGCCTTGTGCATCAGTCCAACTCCACAATCAACTCTGGAACCGAAACGCGACGAGTTTCACATTTTCCCGCCACCGAAACAAGAAACACGAGTCGTGTAACAAGTTATAATTAGCAGCAAGCGAGTAGCCACGGTACACGACCTGATCTTGTTACCCCGGCGCTGCCGCGTATCTTGTATCGGGTTTCGCTCGCCAGAGACCTGGTTGAATGGTACTCTGGGATATCATTGACTGCCGCACAAACGAGCGACTGGGGCCAACTTCCGGCATTCTGAGTGCATAGTTCAGTGATACCAACACAATACCCGCCTTTACCTCCTTGAACGTGATTGGGAATGGATACGTCGACCTGAAGATCGGGACAGCATATTTTTAAAAGAATCTCTCTTTTTTTTTCAAAATTGTTCTTGACCGATGTTGATAACTTTTTTTCACTAAGGTAATTGTAAAACTCGATGAAATTTATAAACATAATGAAAGGCGATCGAACATCCTGCATGACAGTAGCTTTGGACGTGAAAATACATTAGAGATATTTAGGCCCTACTGGAAACGCATTCCAATATTGAATATCTCTCTCTCTCTCACACCCCCCCCCCCACACACACACATGTCTATACAAACAATCTATCATGACATGACACGTTATTCCGTACAATTAAAGCACATGAAATAATTCCCAGCAGCGATTAAAGGTTTTCGTTGCCCAATCAATGAGATACAAGGCGAGCCAAATCCGGTACACAGGTGAATGTGAATGTGCGCATGCGTAGTGTGGGTTGGGGTGGTCACCTGTTTTATAATGCGTGTGCGTCGTCTGCATAATTCTCCACGTTGGCGTGAGAGGAGTGCTCTGCTAGTGACCAACATGAGATCCAAACTTAATTCGATAGATTCGTTTTCTGACGTAGAAGCAAACAGTGAGACATTCACGGATGCTTAGTGTACCCCTCCTCTCCTTCCCCGTCTGGTGCAGCTTCCAAGCCACCTCAGTCACGCGCCCAAATAAGCAAGCACCCAGATCGATGGGAATCCGCATGTTGATACACTCTACTCGGCTGCAAACAAATTCTCGTTCATTTATAGTACAGACCTTTCTATTCCCGCTTTGTGGCTTTCAGCCACTTTCAGCCAGCCTGTCATTTCCCCTTCCCAAGTTTCGCGCCTTTTTCCCTCTCCCTAATTCTCACACAGCGAAATACTGATATAGGCGTTCTACACGACTTTCCGTGTGGCAGTACGTACGTATACGTGCGCCGCTCTGTCGAACCAGATCAGACCGCGCCCAGCCCGAAGGCATCATACGTGATGCCACTCAGATTTCTGCTTCGGTACTTCTTGGTATCGGCCTGGAATAACAATCCCTTCTCTTCTTCTTGCTTTTCCTCCGTCTCCTTCTCACACCAGCTATTTTGAATGCATTCTTCCCTTTTTTTAAAAAGAAAATGTTGCTTTCCCATGTAAGGTTTTGTTTGTTTGTTTGTTTGTTTATTTGTTTGTTTGTTTGTTTTTTTGTTGATAACACATTCGTCAATAAACAGTTATGATACACATTGATGTAGGTAAACGTCTTGGGTATGTGTGAATAGTCACCGTAACTTGATGCTTGAGAACAGCAGCATGGACTGTTTGCATCTAAAAAAGACATATTATAGTACTTGATCTTAGGTGATCATTGGTTGGGTGTAGTTTTCTTTTCGCAGTTCAATTCAATTTGGAGGCGAAGTCATGAGCAACTTTAATAAGACATCATAAACCCGACCTGCAAACATGGGCGTTGTGTGATATTCTCTGGTCTGGCAATAAAGTGCCACTGACCGCATGTTTCTCCGAGAGGAGCATTATCAGCTCAGGTGGGATTGTATTTTCCACGCGATGAAAGCTCTTTAATGTCTGTGGCTTATTCGCCCATTTAATATTACATCATCTTTCTCCTTGCGTAAGCTTCACGACGGCATTTTTACAACATGGTAGAGAAAGTTGTAAAACCTGTTATGACCAGGCGGGACTACACGAGTAGTAATGAAAGGATCCAAATGCATTATATTCTCACATTGTTGTCTTTTCCCTTCCTGCTCCATATTATTCTAACCGCCATAACCCCAACCTTTTTACTTTCCTCCCAGCTCTGTATCCCGCCACAACATTGGAGAAAATATCAATGCTGCTGTAAGCGAGCCGCGTGACATAAAATACGTTCAACAACCGCTCGATCGTATCAATTTTTGAAAGAGAGAAGTCGAGTTCATCTGACAAGACGTTGGTGGCGCTCGTTAATAAATAAATCCATCCACCTTCGGAAAGATCCCAACCGGCATAATCATGCACACATAACCTAATATAGCCCCATGCTTTAGTGGCATGTCAGTATTCCATAATCATTTATCAACTTGAAAATGTTCTTTCCAATTCCTCACTTTCAAGTTAACGCATGTGGCTCTACTGCAAAGAAAATAATTGTTAAACTTTTAGTCTTCTTATATCCTATTTCTTTTAGGACAGTGTCCCCAAGTAGATACTGATAAACATGAACGCATCAATGGGGAAGAGTGAAGTGAAAGTAGCATGTCTGAGCAAGAGTATAGCAAAACGAATAGACGTTATGGAAATAATAAGCATTTGAACGTCAGGAATCATCTTACATGGTGCACTGTAAACTTGGAAAACACTAGATACATCGCTTATCCATACCGGTGACGTGTCACAAATATCACGGTTCACACACGACAGGCTTTTCACGATTTTGTTAGAGACATATCTGGGACAAAGCACTGGCTCATAATATCGTTTTTTTTTACACAGAAACAGTTTTTTCCGTAGATACTATCTAGGGCAGGAAAAAGATGTTGTAATTGATTCGTCTGGTCGATCGTTAGTGCAATTTAACTGACAACCGAAAAAAAGAGTGTTGCATTATTTCCTTCAATTGAAATGACGTAAAAACCAAACTTCCTTTCCTTAGACCGAACATAACTTGCATACTCGCCGTGCACCTCAAAACGAACATAAAGTCGCACACACTGATTTTGCGTGCGGATTGAAAATAAGTGAAATGGGTCAACCTAGCCGAACTTGACTTTTTTCAATTTTCTGAAAGAGAGGGTCTTCCTTTACATTATGCTAAAATTTGGTATCATAAACGGGCAGAAAAAGTGTGTTTTTTAGCAGTTTATTTTGAACATTTTTGGTAGAATAGTGTTATTAGGTGTGTCTTTAGAATCCCTTTTTCATTTCTGAAAAACCTTGTCCACACTGTTCACTTTCAACTCTAATAACTTTGGAAAGGATAGTGCTACTGCTTTGAAAGATGGCATTAATTATGGACAGAATGTGTTAATGAGGCATGCTTAATTTCAGTTTAATTTGATAATCCCTTCATTGTTGTTACTCTGGTGGTTTACTTCCTGTTTTTTTTTTTTGTCCCTTTCATCGCACAGCCAGCACGATTTGGTAAAGATTAAGCGCTTGAATAGACACTGTACTTCAGAGCCTCTTTTCTCAGTTCAAACTTTTCCTGAGTTTGTGCTTTCTTTCCAATATTTAGATAAGTTAGGACAGTCCATTTGATTTGAGTTATACATCATTTTAAAGCTGAAAGTCTGCTCTTTAAGAATATGGTCTTAACTAAAAATTCATGTTTGGCGACTTTTTTGTTGTTTTGAGGTGCAGGGTCACATATTTCACTGTAATGTCTTTTGTTTTGTTTTTTTTTGTATTGTATGTTTTATTGATTTTCTTGATTACAAACAATACAAATTACACAATAATTACGAACATATGTCTTTTGTTAATCATATCAGTAATATGGAAACACGCAAGTTATGCCATGTCTATCATTAGGAAAGGTGTATGTCAATGTACTTTGTTAATCATTACTTTAGCAGTATAGTTGACAGTTGATGTCAATGCCAGAATCTTGGTTTAGAAGGACTTTTTTTTTTGGGGGGGGGGGGATGATCAAAACGCATTTGCATTGTAAAGTTCCTCTAATGTCTAAGGCTAGATTTTCGTAGCCAAAATAATAATAAAAAAGTTTTTATCATAGTGCATGATTCGATAGTTTGTTTATGAATGTGCAAACCTTCAGTGATGTCAACTACAAATTCAGTCTTTGAATTTCGCACATCCTGTCCTGTAATCCAAGTAACAATAATATCAGTGTTCCTTGAGCCAACCATCCATTACCTGCAGTAAAGCTTTTCTCAAATCCCTCTTGCTTAGATAGATGGGACTTAGTAAGATTGGAGTCTATTTTTGACGTAATGTAAATAATCCAATGTATGTATTCACAAATTCTACTGCATTATCCTCGAACATACAGCGTCTTCATATCTTCTGCAGTTTGTATCACTCTACTAGTCGCATTGTTGGCTGTTGTTGTTGATATTGTCGTTTAGCAAGAGAATGTCATGCCATAACAGTATGTCATCCCCAAGGGATGAACGAAGAAGGGGGGGGGGGGGAAATTCGAAATAATGGTATTTCTTTAGGGATGTGCTTTCCAGGTGATTGACTGAGAGCTACCCCTAGGGTCTTCAGTCGCAGTAGAGTCCGTCTCTGTTGGCATGATTAGTGAATTTTCCCTGATAGATCTTTTATACAACATCCAACCATCCTATCGCCCCCCCCCCCCTTAGCCAGCGAGATTAGACGGGGAATCAAGCTATGGTGGGTCGATTCTTTCAAACAGCTTTCTCATCGACGTCTTCTTCTTCTTCTTCTCTTCTTCTTCTTCTTCTTCTTCTTCTTCTTTTTCTTCTGCGAACAATAGATATCAACAAGAAGAAGAAGAAAAAGAGAAGAAGAAGAAGGAGGAGGGGAGGAGGAGGGGAGGAGGAGAAGAAGAGGAAGAAGAAGAAGAAGAAGAAGAAAAGGCAAAGCCATGCTAACGTGTTGCAAGAACGCCAACCAAGTCATTTCCCATTCTCTATAAAGCACCTTTGAGAAGGATGAGCTGAGTTGATGCTGAGTTCCATAATAGATCTCTAACTAGTCATGAATATCATCGACTTACACATTGAACGTGCTCATATAAGAATAATAGCAGATGTGCATTTATGTTTCCATGATTATTAATTGCTTCAATGTGCACTATGTCTGAACTGGACAGTCAGTATGATTCAGTGGCGGATCCAGAGGGGGGGAGGGGGGCGCAACCGGCGCACGCCCCCTTTATTTTCCGTTAAAAACGAAAGAAATAAAAAGAAAAAAAAAAGAAATGAAACCCGGAAGTGGCACCAGAAATAGAAGTTGTGCCCCCCCCCCCTCCACCCCTTTACAGAACCCCTGGATCCGCCCCTGTGACTGACTGTTGTAAGTTTGATCATCACAGAATGGGTGAGATAAGGGGCCCATAGAGATAACGAGAGAGTGAGAGAGAAGGGGGAGGGAGAATCTGAACGTTCTCTTCAAAGCGCCGATGGGGATTCTAATAAACGCTCATCTCACCACATGTAATATTCATGCAAAAAAAAAAAAAGTGATATATATATAGGAATTTCATTTCCGCAAAACATTAGGGGCAGAAAACATTGTTTGTAAAGGGAGAGCAAGAAAGAAACCAAAGGTATTTTTGTCTTTGACTTGGCCTCGGACGACGGAAGGTACACCTGCTCCTCAGGTTCGTGTCTCTGATGTAAGCAGGAATTGATTTCACGTCTACCTTCTGTCATCGGCTTGAAATAAGACTATTTTGGCAGACAATCCGTGCAGGTATGGAGGTCGTGCGTAACCCTGGTAGTCTGATTGATAATTCATACCCCCCACGAGGTTAGCTGAGAAAAGCACTCAAAACCCTCACTCCACACGGTTTCTACCAAAGTGTTACTAATCCATGTCGTTGAATCTCAGGGTGTCCACTGAATACATTATTAATTTTTTGACATCGCCCACACAGGGGCGTCGATTTTGGTGGGGGAAACTGTAATATTCATCTTTATACAAAATTATCTACTGTCTTTACTTCACTCTTTCTTTATTTTTGCTCTCATTTCCCCAGTTCTAAGAAATATGATATTATGATTATATAATAAATACATTTATATATAAATATAGGATATCCATAACATATTTATAATTCGTTATTTATATATTTATAAAATTTATAGGAATATCACAATGCTGCTCCCTACCTCCCATAATTCCGGGATGTCGAAAAAAAAAAAAAAGATACATATACAATGTTGAAACATTTAGATTTAAATGTAAATCGTTGCATTTTGATTCTTCAAATCCAACCCCCCCCCCCCCCCTTCCCGGACTTAGTACATTCAGGGGATAGGAAATTTTCCAAATATTCCATAAAACGGGCCCATCAGATCGTTAAATTGCAATTCTAAACAGACAAAAATTCTTCTGTGTGTCCCCTCAACCTCACACAGCCCTCCCCTTGGTCCTTCTCAATACACATTGTACACAGTGATGGCACACAAGCGGAATAACAGGTGACAGTTACCGCTGTTTATCTATTCAGACTTTCACTTAATATTTATTCATTTTCCTCTTTTTTTTGATAGACAAAGCTTCCAAATATTTCACTAAAAGTGTGCACCAAATCCCTGAATATTAATTCTGAAACTGCAAGATCTCCCTCCCCCGCTCTCTCACACGTGTACTCCAAGTTTTGCTCCCCCCCCCCCCATCGGATTGACTCCCCTGATCGTCCGCGAAGGTGTAATAGCAAAATATCGCACAAACTGGCGTCCGTTGGGGTTAAGAAGGCGAATCCAAGTAAAGACTTAAAGAGAAACGAGGTCAATACAAGGCGATGTTAGTTTTGTCTCTTTCAGGAGATGGAGCTTTAATCTGACACAAAAGGAAAATCACGACACAGATGCAGATTTACTTGTAAATATCTGGAACGGCAATACTTGGTTGAAAAATGTTATGAATAATTGCAAAGGTACGCTTTCTTGTTTTTCCCCTACAACCTTTATTTTCATCTGTATAAGGAAGAGAGTGTTTTTAATAAGCGTTCGAATTTTGCGTGACAAATGACCCGGGAGGCTACTATTTTCGTTTTTTGTTGTTGCTGTGTTTTGGGGGAGATGTTGTTGTTATCGCCATGATAATGGACAGTGACCTAATTCTTGGTTTTGCGCTAGCAAGCCTTCCTATGTTGTTTGTTCGTTGATGTTGTATGTGAATCAAGTATCTCGCGGTATACGAGAAGCAATCACAAACCCCTTTAGCAATTTAGATTTTACGTAGGGCGAGGTAAAGAGTACAATCCAAACATACTGTGAAACCTTAAGTCATAAATGCCACACTAGCTATGAATAATGATATTTGACTCCCACCTTAATCATGATGCATGGAATGTTATTATGAGGATAAATTGGACGAAGGGAAGAAAAGTGGCTCATTAATTCTCTGTGTGCTTGGAGTACCGATTAGCATAGGTAACCCCTTACCATTGTACACACTGTCCAAAATCCGCCGTACAGAAAGGGTCAAAGTTGTAATATTTCTACTTTCTACAATATTATCCTCGATCTCAAAATGCTCCATACACAAACATACAGAAGCACACACACAAACACATGCACTTTTTGCAATAATAATGTATACATTTCTTAATAATAATATATAATTTCATTAATGTGCAAACAAATACAAATATAATATTACAAGCTGATACAGACGTACAAAGTAATATAATAGTCTCGCAGTTTAGACACGCACACCTACACATACTTTAGATATCAATTTCCAAATCACAGTGCCACGTTACGGCTTTTACAAATAGAAAACTAAATCAATTGAGATGAAACCGAACAGATCTTGCTTTGCTTTTGTTTTGTTTGTTTTTTTTTTGGGCTAGAAGGTGCGAACATTGAGCATGTTCATGTGTTAGGAGAGAGAAAACCCAAAGACAGATGTATAGATGACTTGCAGTGTCTGAGAGAGATATAGATGGATAAATATGGTTAGATAGATAGATAGATAGATGGATAGATAGATGGATAGATAGATAGATAGATAGATAGATAGATAGATGGATAGATAGATAGATAGATAGATAGATGGATAGATAGATAGATAGATGGATAGATAGATAGATGGATAGATAGATAGATAGATAGATAGATAGATAGGTTTATAGGTAGATAAATAAATAGATAGATAGATAGATAGATAGATAGGTTTATGGGTAGATAAATAGATAGATAGATAGATAGATAGATTGATAATAGATAGAAATATATGTATTATATATATATATATATATATATATATATATATATATATATATATATATATATAGAGAGAGAGAGAGAGAGAGAGAGAGAGAGAGAGGGGGGGGGGGGTAATATGCATTATATCCATTTTTTTTCTACCTGTTATACGAGGACGCTATATTCATATACCTCAATTGACATTCCCCATGATTCCTTAATTCTTAATCCATTACCGACTTTAGTGAGGCTAAGTGATAGAACTATAGATGAGATATCACTGCTGGGATAATATCATTTTCTTCTCGTCAAATCTTTTCCTAGTGTGAATAACTCACATCTCAATTGTCATGGGGGTGATGGAAGCATCAATATTAGTGTAGCCGAGAACTCGCACTTAGCTTAGGAATTACACTAATGGAATGCCCTTTATCAACTGTCTCTTTTCATCGGGGAGTAATACTTCATTTTCGAAATGCTTTTCAGGGCTTTGATTTTGTTTCATCGTAGGGCTCATGAGATTTAGATATTAATTCAGGGCATTACGACGATAATCTAATTATAAATGAAGTTTATTACGCTTGTTTGGGGGGTTTGAATGGTCACTGTATGCGCAAATGAAAATTTAGAATGTTTGAATGTTGAGGACACAGGTAAATTATCTGCACTTTTAGCTTGGATGTGACTTGTCCATCTACATTAATGATAATAGTCTGTTCTACTGTCGAACAACCACCGACTGCGAATTGTGGGCAAAACTTATCGTATTTGCATTATCTTCGAGGCACGCGAAGTGGACTTTCTAAGAAATGAGTCTTGTGTGTTTAACAATGTTTAATCTATTTTACCCTTTTTATGTGATTGTATGCGTTATTACAGTATTTCATTTGTGATGATTAATCATATTATAACGGCTTAAAATTCAACAATAATTTTAATTCTGCAGAGTAGAGTCTAACCTTTTTGTTTTTTTTTCATGGGGGGGGGGGGTCTATATCAAATGAGGTCATTAGCGGGGGAGAAAGTCCTTCTATGAATGCCTGCATATTCTTTTAGCACGTCCTAATATTTTCGGTAGACCAGTCACCTGTACCTGCTAAAAACGTGTCATTCATAGGAGAACGTCATTCATGCAATGAAGAGCTTGCTTCCAAAAGGCGCTAAATCCATTATTTTTCCATTGATTTAGCGCCTTTTGGTTGAAAGCTCTTCAATATGTGCTTATAATGGCGGCCCTCTGCATAATCGCTTCTTAACTACAATTGTTATTGTTATCCCTGCTGAATAGACATGCATGCTGTATATTATATCATTACTTCTTTCCTTTTATATCGTTGTTTATGCAAGTCAAACGACTCTGTGTTAAATTTACTTTGTATATTTCCTATATGTTCATGATTATGTAACTTATGTATATTGATTTGCAGAAAATAAAGTATCTATCAAACATCAAACATATATATATATATATATATATATATATATATATATATATATATATATATATATATATACATATATATATATATATAGAGAGAGAGAGAGAGAGAGAGAGAAATGAGTCTGCATATGTGTGTGCGTGTGTGTCTGTGTGTGTGTGTCCATCTCATCTTTTTACTTTTTAGTTCGCTCATTTAAAACGTATTCAATGAGATCATTTTTACATTATACCGACACTAGCTGTCTAAGCGTTTAGGAACGACACACAAATCCACGTAAACTTGACATTCTTGTTTTCATCATTTAGAAACCTAATTTCATCTCGAAGATGCAAAAGGTATTTTTCTGTTTTTCGTTTGTCTTAATAAATCGTCTTCATTTGCTTTAGAAATGTGATATTTGTACTTTCCGCTCGAGACTTAAATCCAATCGTATTTCAGAGAGACCAAAATATAGCATAATATGATAGGTGACGTTTTACCTCCGGCGTCCTCCGTGGCGGTCTGGCTGCTTGAAATGATGGAAGACGTGGCAAACACTCGTATGGCTCGCTGACTGACCGATTGAAGAGCTGTGTGAGGTAATGGAAAACAGGATCAGATGACATTTTTATATGAAAACTTGTTTACTTCCACTGCTGCACACAAGATGGATTTCTGAAAAGGCGAGGAGTCTTACTCACGCATCCACCCATCCGATATCTTTGACTGTGTGGCAGCCCGCTTTTTAAACCTTCCTAATTTATAAAAATATCCACCTGATGTTGACATTCACATCTGAATAGCATATCTCAATCTCAACTTACCAACCGGTTTTGAGCCGAGAATTTTATGTAACACCTTAAAATACTTCTAGAGGCCGTGTGAATATCAAGGGCACCCTGTTGTTACATTGGAACAATCACAAAATCATTCATTTCGTGAGATAAACGTTACATTGTCTGCCTGAATGCCTGCAGTGGCACTAGGGCATAATGGCACACCAAGGTTATTCGATGTTTATTTCGAATCATATGTGACGATGGCGTGTAAGCTGCATTTCATTTTCATTTCATTAATTTCATTTTTTTAAGTAAAACATAACGTAGAATAAATCAGGAATTATAACACAGGCATGTATTCAACTTTAGATGATAGATATTGGTTAACAAATAAAATCATACATGCATACCGACAAAATACAAAGTTATGTTTGGAGAAAAAAAAAAGAATTGAGAGGTCCACTGAAGTGGTGGCTTCTGTTATAAATTTAACCACCAGACCTTAAAAGGTCGTACAACCTACGCTAAGAACTATTTCACTCATCTATAACCCATATGAATAATTCTTTTTTTTTATCGGAATGATGTATGTATTGATTTCATTCATTTGATTTATCGTTCATGGAAAATTGAATGCAACGTTGCAGTACATGAATCACGGTTAAACGTCAACTTGCACATCAAGACGGATTCCTTTGAGGGAACCTAATTACATAGAAGTGATATTTATGCTACGCAGAAAAAAAATGTGAATTAGTAATAGTGTTTTATGTTTCGTCCGACTGTCAGAGACATAAAATTGTTCAATTTCAACTTCCCATAGTAGACATATTTTAGAGAAGTAAACTATGATCAAATCACAATGAAGAGAGATAAAATAGCCGCCTTGTATGGCGACTCCTACCCTCTGCAGCCCTGGACCCTGGTAACAAAAGCTTTAAACTGGTGGTGCTCTTTGCTGCTTTGCACATTGCATTAAGCGGATTTTTCTTACGTTATTTTCACCTCTTTTTTCCATCACCAAAGGCATAATAATCTGTTTTGACATTTAAACACTCAAAGGAAAAGCTCAAAGGTAGAAAAAGAGATGGGTGGAAAGAGAGAAAAAAAAATGTAAATAGAAGTTGAGATATGAAGAGAGGGTGAAGCAGGGGTGACACGGATAAGGGCGAAGGACAGGGTGAGAGAGATAGGGGCGGAGAATGAAAACGTTTCCGCTTTATTTCATGTTTGCAACGGCTTTTGGAATGACATCTCTAAGAGCGTGTAGAATACGAATTTACGCCACTAGGGGTCTGATTGAACTACAAGCTCAAGTGCTTCGTGTGGAATAATTCCTTTGCAGTATGTTTGTCAGCTGTATGCCGCTGCCACATCATTCTTTCTTTTTTTTCTTTTTTTTAGGAATGATGAAACTGAATAGACACTTGCAAGGTTTTAATTACATTCAAGAAATGAATTGAGAAGCGAAATGCGGCAATTGTTAAGAATCTGAGGGCCTGATTTAGTTTTCCTCTCTCTCGGGGTAATTGTGGCCGGAGTCAAAGTCGGTAGAACCAGAAATTCAAAGATATCCCCTGTCCTTGTGTCTTTACTTGGGCCAGGATATTACATTAGGCTTGACATTGGTATTTTTTCTCTTTTCCTGGGTGTTTTAATGATTGTATGGCCCTGCTTGTCATAGCTCTTTTTGCCTCTTAAACCTCGTTCCAAGGTTTTTGGTGCGGCAGAAGGACTCTTGAGAAGAAAAAAGAGAACTCATACTCCGTGCTCTTCGAACGCTTTTGGTGGCGTCCAAAACAGCCATGTGCTATCTATTATAGGTGGGAAAGAAAATATGAATTTGCGTCATCATCGTTAATTGAAGTGAAAACGTGAGAGGTAGAGAATGACTGTCAAAACATTTCTTTCATTACAAGATTCATTTCGGCATCGGTGCGATGTGTGCTACTTGAGAACAACTCCACTTCTCTCTCAGAGACGGCATCGCTGTGATAGCGCAGAACAGCCTCAGGTCTACCATCTAATATGATTTCAAATATGAGACAGGGCGCGTATCGTTCAATCCTATATGGAAGAAAGTTTTATCATTATTGTTAATAAAGTTTTCTTGACACGTTCAAAAAATGTGATCGATGTCGCAGTGTGACATTGTACCTCTTTGGCAGTTGTTGTTAACCCTTTCAAGATGACTGCATAAATACAATACAGTCATCAAATGAAGTCTAGCTGTCAGTTGTAAGGGCAGGGTTAACCACCCATGAGCGCCTTCCCAACCATCGCAATTTCGATGCAGTAAATAAACCCACGCCCGCTTTATTCATCCGCGTTGTGAATGCATGTGACATGGTAAGACTCCGTGAATTTGAAGCGTCAAACCAAGGTGCGAGAGCCGTCAATCAAACTGAGCCTTGATCCTCCGTCAGCCAACGGGCGCCAAGAAGTATGATGATTAAAGCGAAACTCCACTACACCAGTAAATTTTGAGAAACACAATGATATCAAACAAATGGTACCGTGGTAATTTTATGAAAGTTGGGCAGAAAGTGAGGAAGTTATGGGAATTTGAACAGTTTGAAACACTTTTACAAATATTATAATTACTATCAGTCATGACATTTTTTTTTTTTTACTAATGAATACTTGATATCATGGCCTCCAAACACTAAAATTCTACTAAACACAAATTTTTAACAAATTGCCTTTTTCAAAATGATTTGTAGGGAAAATGGTTTTTACTATCATTTTGTAAAGTTACGGGATAATAAGTGTTGGGAAATTGATTTATTTAGAAAACGTGGTATACTTCATATGCGTATATGAAGTATACTTTGGAATATATTTTATAGTTGGCAAATCAATGGATCACTTATATAAGAGGATGACATTATCGCCTTGTTTCATTTCCTATAATACCATGTGATGAAGGTTTACTGTTAAGCGAAAACATATTGAACACGATTTTACGAGAGTTATTTCAAAGACGTTTTCATAAGTAATTGTTCTAGTTATTTTAGTTTGCTCTGCTCATTAAACTCAGCGGAATTATGACGCAGACTTTATTTAGAATTACGATGTCAACACTATGAAGAGTTAAGGCCTCGTCTCTCTCTTTCTCTTTCTCTCTCTCTCTCTCTCCATCCCCCCTTCTCATTCTTTCTTGTAATAAAACGTTGTAGGTTTACGGGATATTACTACTTTTGTTATTCAAACTGATTTGTCAATCAGTAACAACACTTTTCTTGTTATTTGTTTATGGAATGAACAAGATACTGGCTGTGCTAAACAAGCAGACTGTTTCTTTGAAGCAAGTAATGTAATAAGGTTTCACAGCTCACATACTGCATGACTTAACGCAATGATCAATATTCTTTTGCGCATGCTGTTTCGACTATAAAAAGGTGAAATATGCAACACGTTATATTCAGCTGGGTTATAAAATGCTAAAGCTTATTTGGACTCTATCCAAAAGTAGCGAAATGAGTAAGTGAAATCACGTCCTTGTTCAAATCTACCTTCCAAGTAAGGTGCATCTTTGGAATCTTCTTCTAAATTGCTTTCCGTCTTTCATCAATGTAATTTACAGCAGCCATCTTATATCATACATAATGTGATAGTCTACTACATAGCATAATCTGAAACAATAGAGTAGACTCTTCGATGTCACTCCCTCGCTTTTCTGGAACAGGTTTTGCCGAGTATGAACTCTACTGGGGAATCATCTCATATCGGAAGAGACTGGTTAACGAAATGATAGTTGTAAAGCAATAGTGAAATCAATGGATACTCGATGATTTCTACAGGTTTGAGGTCTCGGAGGAGGGCGAGTTGATGTCGCCAACACTTATAGATCTGCGATTCCTGAATATTTCTGCTGGCAGGTCACAAAACTTGGAAGACCCATAACAGTTAGAGTAGTGAAATATCTCGCCCAGGATGGTAGCTCCATCGGATAGTAAAGCTTTTCATCTTTTCTCCCTTCCAATCGAATCCTTCAAGTGGATTGATGCTCACGACCTTTAGAATTCTCTCTCAAGAGCGTTTTTTTTTTTCATGCAGCATCACGCAAAAATATCTGATTCATGCAGTTACGAACCTTTCAAAATAATAATGATATTCCCACGGAGTCTCTCGCTTCGATAAGTTGCAGTCATAGCGAAGGATCTACATTGTCTAGAATTTACACCAGAACGGAGAATTAACTGCAAAAGCATTCTGACGTATAGGATCTATCACATATCATTCAATGAGGTCATTAGTGTCAATCAAAACAATTGTTTAAAGTACACAAATGGTTAAAAGAATGTGACGTGCTTCCTCGTGAGAAATGAGACGGATAAATTGAGGAGGCACCAACGGAATGAAAACGTACATTATTTATACAAGAGATGAATAACTCAACGCTGCTATAGATACTAAAGCAGTGTTTACCATGCATTCTAAGGCATGAACCCGATTGAAATGAAATCGAAAAGAATGTTTGTGTAAAAATAGAAGTGCTTTGTCTCCGGACGTGTTTTAGGACGTGACAGCAATAACCTGCACTGCACAAATTGTATGTGAGTGGATCTTTACTGCATTCCCCCAATCGATTTACACCTCAACTAAAACGACGGCAGGAATGCAAGGGGCACATTCATACGGCGCCGCTGAGACGGCGGATCCTTTTAAGTGATCGTGTTAGAAGGGAGAAGCGAAAATGAACAGGTGGAGCTCAACAGATTGGCGCCACAAAAATGTATTCCGGACCTTTTACTTCCAATGCTTTTAAATGGGATCAAAGATTGCAGACCCGAGATAAAAAAGTGCATTTTCGCGTGTCCAACTACCATGCAAGCCTGTTATTTATGATATTTATCAATTCAAACGAGGAGTACTGACAGGTGCAACACTGAGTCCCAACCGTCGTGTGTTTGTACAGGAGTCTTAACATGTGATAAATTTGCGTCTTTTTGGTCTCTCTCTCACCTTTTCTCTCTTTCCTACTCTCTCGGACATCTTAAATCATGCGATGATTTCGATAAAAGCATCGCTTCTATAATATTTCAACACGTAACACGAGTTTAGAGTGCAAGTTGATGGACAAGAGATAAACAAAACCATAAAGCGAAAAACAGAACACAGTCATTCAGATTATATTTCTGATAAGAAGACTTTTCAGGTAGGGTGAATAATCATTCAGGAAGACTAGCGATGCACACGCTACAAACAGAGTCAGTCTGAACCGAGAATCTTTGTTGATGTTGTTGCTGCTGCTGTTTATACTTTACACACCTTTACTCGTGATGTGAAATTACACCATTCTTATTCATTATTCACATATTTCTATTTTACCCTTAATGGTTACTACATAGTTTTCCATTTATTTTGTTAGTCTGTTTATCAAGTATCCTGCACACTCATTCTCTCTTTGTATATTCTAAACGTGTATATCTATATAAATACACGCACACGCACACACACACACACGCACACACACACACACACACACACACACATATATATATATATATATATATATATATATATATATATATATCCAAACTGTCTTACTCTAAAAATGAAGCCACCACGGCATGTCAATGGAAAGGCCTTCCCATTTGCTATAGTGCTTTACTGGCCGCCATGTTTTTTGGCTCTCCTAAACATTTGACATTTTGTAGATACGAGGTCTTGTCACCCCAGCGACGATATATATACATATATATATATATATATATATATATATATATATATATATATATATATATATATATATATATATATATATATATACATGTACATCCATTGGGTGTATATCCATCGGGAATATAGTTTGTTGAGGATTGATATGCTCGATGTTCTAAAGCAGAGGTACGCCAACACACAGATATGTATATATATATATATATATATATATATATATATATATATATTTAATCCTTATACTTGAGAATGAATCCCAGGGGCAAATATGATATTTAAAAAAAAAAAGTGGGTAGCATATTTGTAAGGTCACTGTTTCTCAATGTCTTCACTTACAATGAAATAGAAGCCAACGAAATTCTAGTATTATGGTAGTGCTGTTCGCTATTCCCTTTGTAATGCAGATGTTGGAATAATGATAAAGTGCAGGCCATATTTTGGACTAAACGGCCTCCCTTATCGCTCCCCCTCCAGCTTTGATCGCTCTCCCATAGAAAATGCGTTTGCATTGATGACGTCATGTAAGGCTGATCCCTTGCTGGCGTCACGACTGTTTTCGTTCACACATGTGGAGGGAGTGCAGCGAACTCTTGTCAAACAACCGCAGTCTGCAATTTCAACTGATCATGTGTGTTTGTGTGTCTGTATGTCTGTGTGTACATCAAATCGTTTGCTCTGTGACTAGATCAATAATCAAATCATTTAAATCATTGCGCTCGGACCCTCACTCTAGTTGTCTGAACACTAAATGCGTATAACACTGCGAATGAAATTCTGTATTGTTTTAACAGAATGAGAGATAGTTGCAATGCGTCCAAGTGACAAAGTAACAAAGAGGCAATCGACAAAAAAAAAAACTTCACTGCGCACTCTGTTTTGCTTTATTTACTGTGTATATGAAACATAAAATCATATATACATGGTTGTTCACAAAATGGGCCAATCGCCATTTTCTAACCCTCTAAAGTAAGTCCATCATCAGGCAGAACAAAATAAAACCTGTCTAGTGATACCGCATTTTTTTGCAATATAACAAGGGATATTCTTCAGCTTATGGTTATAAATGTTTCCTATTTTTCTTGTGATTTCTATGGTTTTAGCAGCTTTAATCTTAACTTAACAATATCTTTACTTAACAAGAATGTAATTGATTTGTTTTGTAATCAAACTCTTCATTATTATTATACATACAACATCACTTTATTTCTTGAATCCCTAATTTATGATAAGTTTTAGGGAATCTTAGGAAAGCGTGAACTAAATCATCAGAACATGATCGAGACCGGTACACTCATTCATGACCACCATTCTGGGGATATGCTCCATTCTATAAACATGACCTAAATTATCAGAACATGATCGAGTCTGGTACACTCATTCATGGGCACCATCTTGACCGCTAGTAGAGGGATGTGCCCCGTGAGATGACAGAAAAGGCACTCGATACGCTCTTTTAGCAAATGAGGCAAACGATTCAGGGTAAATGAGAGTAGAGAAACTAAACATTAATCAAGACTCGTGTGTCGTTGACTCCCGTTGATGGATCCATGCTAATGAAAGTCGCCGGTATGTAAGGTACTTTTTTTAATCTTTCTCTGGCTGCAGTCGAAAGAGAAGCAGTGTATAAGTGCCCCTTAATTACAGCCAGTACCAGGGCAGAATTCTGAGTTATCTCTCGTCTCAAAGATTCTACTAACCGAGAAAAGGTTGTGAACTATAACGTAAACACCGATCACATAATGTGACATTGGTAGAGCTATCCTATCGGCGCGCCTTGAAATCTTTCAGGTGAAGTGCGCTCCTGCAATGGAGATCTTTTCAACAAACACTGTTCGAAAAAAAAAAAGCTAACTGTGAATACAGTGTAAAGAAATGGGATATAAGTGAAGAGTCCATCTTCCTTTTTTTCTTCATTAAAGCTAAGTTTCTATTGCTTTGCAAGATGGAAATTGATGGATGTACTTTCGTTGAAAAATATGAAAATAAATTGTAATGAAGTCATATGAAATGTCAGAAGGAACCATTCTTTACGTATAGCTAAAATTAAGTGACAAAGATATACGCTTGCAAGATTTGTGTGTATGTGTGTGTGAATGTGTGCACGCTCACACACATGTTAGTCGTGGGAACCTGCGTCTTTTAAAATACAAAAAACAACAACAGAAAACAAAAACGTTTAGCAATGAACAAACTCATTCATCAGTCAACTCCTGGTAATCAAACGATCCGTTCAGACGCACGTGGAAAGGTGTTGATTGCAGCTGAGATTCTCGCAATGCCACGCAAATTCAGACGACATAATCATAAAACATTTCATTTCATTTTTATTTCAGATATCACTTCCTTGATGAATAACTTACTTTGATATGCCACGTGATGAAACCGCGTGTAAAGGAATGATTTTAACCCTTTCTGTGCGAGGAACTTTGGACAGTGTGTACAAGGATATGACACTTTAAAGCACACAATGTGGGCTCTATAATTGCTTACATGACAACCTTGGGCGAAATGTACATTCAGGGTGAAAGTGAGATTCCACACCGTGTTCAAAATGACTGTGATTAAAAAAAAAAGCAAATCAAGAGTAAAGAGTATAGGTCCCAAATAAAAGAGTAGAGCGCGATATCATAATTGTTTCACGAAATATTGATATGAATAAGAAATTGTTCAATTGAAAAGCATACAATGATTACCGAATAGGAATATTGATTGCAACTACAGAATCAAATTTAGCTGAATTAATTATGTCATCTTCTCATAACTCTCTTCTTTATTTTGAAATCATTGCGATTATGTTTTTAGTAAATAATTCAGCAAATGTAACCCCTTTTCTCTTAAAATCATAATTGCGAAGTTATTATAGTAATATTAGAGTTTCATGCGAAATTTTTGTGGTAGGTCATTGGCAGACTTGTGTTGATATTACGTCATCACCACACTAATATGCATATGTGTTTGCTTCTACTACACTGGTTCATGAGACATATACAAGTCATACTAGTATTTTCATAGCTTTCTTTAGGTTTTTACGAAACCTCTGTACTAGGCTTACTCTGTTCCTTTGGTTTCACTTGCATTATCAAGTCAAACTTGAACTTTGTTTCGTTATTACTACTTATAGTTATTAGAAAATGTTTGAACCGATCTTCTATCATACCGAAATATTAGTCCATGCTTTGATATCCTCTAGGCTCGATCTTGGAAACTCTGTCTTATTCAACTTACCACAAACTCAGCTCTCCATGCTACAGAGTCTTCAAAATGCGGCAGTACGCATCATTACACTATCCAAGAAGCACACTCACATCACCCCTATTTTGAGATCACTTCATTGGTTACCAGTTAAAGATCGCATTATTTCTAAGATTTTACTTCTGACTTTTCATTGCATTCATTCCTTAGTATAACATTGACTTACTCCATAATTACATCCCTGCTAGATCTCTACGCTCATCCAACTCCGGTTTTCTGATAATTCCAAGATTCACTACAATATGGGGCACACGTGCCTTTGGCCATGCTGCTCCCACCTTATGGAATAACTTACCTTCAGCAAAATTGTTCTTCATCAGACTCCTTTAAAAGCAGTCTAAAAACTCACTTGTTTAAAGCCTCAATTTGACTACTCATTACATGTATTATTGATATTTGTATGTCCTTTATCTCCTTCACTTTCTCTTCCTTCCGCGCCTAGAGCACTCTGCAGCGTGGATTTGGCGCTATATAAATCATATCAATTATTATTATTATGAAAAGGAAATGGAAGAGATAGACATATAGGCCTAATTGTTTGGATGAGAAGAACACGCCCGAGATTACCCTCTTTCAAGGCAGTATCATCGTGACGTCATGATATCTACGCTTGATGTGAAAGTGTACGTTATCGTATCTCATTTTGTATTATTGTTGTGCATGTGTGTGTTTTTTATGCCCGCGTTCGTATGTGGGTATGTTGTAACTTGAGGTGGATTTGAAATGTATGCATAGAAACTTAAAGAATACTAGCATCCCCTTCCCTCCCCTCCCCTTCTTCTCTTTCTCCACCTTCTCCTCACCTCCCCTCTACCATCCACCAACAGAAAACATCAACGCACAAATCCCTTCGTGCGACGCATCCACAAACATACCTTGCATGACACCCGAAGCATGATCGGCTTGGGGAAGTCAAGCCGTAATTTTTGCGTCACAGGGACGTAACTCCCTTAAAGTCAGCGGGGAGTTACTGCCGAATTGGGTTACGACAACGAATTTGCCTACGAGCGGCAATTTTGAGTTCTTCCCCCATTCCGCAGAAAGTGAGCTACAAGCAATCGTACAAAACGATGATTTTTCGTTCGCCATAATTTGATACACAACTGCGAAATAGAATTTCATCGCCAACAGGCTGAGTGCTGGCGCTGTAAAATATTTTCAAAGCTTCGTTCCTATTACCAGGGTGCATTTCTTCCATGCAATGCCTTTCCACTCTCTGTTTCTTTCTGAATTCGACCAAAAACCATTCTACTGCACACTTTCATACAAGGTCATCCCGATCGATATTGAATTATCGATGGATCAATGGCATATCACATTACTGCGACAGCGCCAACAGTGGCGCGTCGCTGTCTATCACAACACATTGTTGTCTGTCTTTGGACAGAATGGATCGCGTGAAAGCCAGTAAATGGCGTACATAAATATATGAATAACGAGACACACAAACTTTAGAGGGACACGCGTCCTTCGAGTAGCCAGTAATTGGCAAGCATTAAAATCGTACTCATGCCATAGGAGACATGAACGTGTTGATGTTCAAAACAATCCACATCGCAATCGTTTTATAGTGTTGGCGCGTTGGGTGCTCTTCTACGCTCTATCGAGACATGTTAATTCAGAACTTTCGATATAACTATAGGGATTCGGAATACTTTGAACATACAGCTTAATAACGGATAACCAAGACTATTTTTTGACAGTACTTAGTCAGTGAAAACAAAGACAGAAGTTAACACCTAGTAGGAGAAGACAGGAGGCAATTCTTTGGTTGCAACTATAGTTTCTATTATGCCAGTTGTTATTTTTCGTTGTTGTCGTAATTCATGATTCTATCTTCTATTCATCTATTCTATCCTTCTATGTTACTCATATTTTTACATCTTTTGAACACACCTTTGTCGTAAGCATTCTTCTCCTTTTTTGACATTTGAAGGGGTCGGTGCAATATAGTGCTAACCCACACTTCTGTCAAAATTGAGTTACATGCATTTTCATAATCCTTGTCCTTCACTCTAACCTCCGTGAAAATATCATATATGAATTGAATTCAACCAATAAGATGGCAAAAAATGCATGCATTCATGTTTTTATCAATGTACAATGTATGGACTTTCCAAACATTCAACAGCGATTATCTCAAAATGAACATTGTGTGGGTTAGCACTATATTGCACCGACCCCTTCATTTCATTAATCATAACGTTTATACTACTGAAAACCGCCATTACCCAACCCCCTCTATCAAAGTATCTTATTCCTTGAATATATCTGTATAATAATATTCCCAATAATTAGTTAGATGGTAATCGTGATGATTCATGTAATAATGACAGTGAAAATATTGGTGATAATAACAATTAAAACAATAATGAAGAATGATCTCACTCTATGATGAAAATGATACTAATAGTAAGCTTATATCAATGCTACTTATATCAATGATGATAGTAATAGAGAAAACAATTATAATAATGTTGATAATAAGTGAAAGAAAAAAGAAGAAAAAGAGAACCAAAGAGTATGAATCACATCCATGTACAACTCTCACACACCTAAGCATCCATGCTCCAGAGAAAATTGGTATAGTAAAAAAAGAGGGTCACAGACGGCTGGACAAGAAGAGGTGTAAACATGGAGAGAAATAGGACAGAGAAAATACAAGTCAGTGCCTTCTCTGAACCACTCAGCCTAGGGGAAGAGTCGATAAGGTAGAAGAGAGCTAGTGACACGTCCTCATTTTATGTTTACTTGACTCTTGTTAAATATCAGAGTATTTCCCTTCACTTTCTGGGACAACCACTGAAACCCTCGTACATTTGACCACTAAAATGGACGAGTTTAATATTGCAGATATAGGGTCAGCTAGACAGTATCCGTTACCTTTATTTTCTGACAAACAAAATACAACAGACACAACGAGAATCAACCAACCAAACAAACAAATAAACAAAACCCACACCACCAGCCGGACTCATAGGGGACTGAAATCCAAATATACATGTGGGTTGAGTGAATGCAGAAATAGAAGTAGAACACATCAGTGAGTGCAGTGAAGTGAAGTGGAGGACAATCTAACAATCCGTTCAAAAGTTTAAAAAGTTTAAATTCTTTAAGTTTCTGTACCGTCATCGCTAGATAAGAAGGCTTCAACGATTCGTGATGTCACAGTTGGACAACGATATTAAGAAAATATAAGCAGAATTCCACAAATAATAATTTCTTTTAAAAAACACACAATTCTTCCACTTGTTGCTGACATAACTATTTTAAAAGTAATTAATATTTGGCCTGCTCTCTGAGAGTGATAAGCCAAGTGCTTCTACACAACACTAGAAAAGTGGAAATAATCATGAAGATATTATGAAGATGAGGAATGTGTCGGAGATTTATAATTGACTGTTGTCAATTCTGTCAGATGTGATGTCGCCGGCAAGTTGAAATGACGGTGATGATGAGAGGATTAAAATAGCAGGCCGATCTAGAGTGCTATCTCATCTATTCTGCAGTAATTAATTGTATTCCTCGATTCGTCCTTGGTGTGGTTTGGACGCTGAAATCTGGTAATCAATTTTTATAGGATTCTGCCATGGTATGATGAGAGTAGGACGATACAATTATTAGCAGGACGAAAAGCGCAGATTATGCAAATCCAACATGATTCGCAGAATATTATAGTGACAAGCAGCAGTGAATACCAACGATCGCAACGATGATATATTTGATATGAAATCGATGATATGGTAGTAAGATGAATTAATGTTCAACAACAATAACTATTCATCACATCCACATCCACGGCATTATTAAATGTTTTTAGATATTTCTATTACTTCAATTTTATACTCTAAAAACCAAATTCTATCAATTTGTGTCGATGTTGTTGTTGTTGTTACTGTCGTCGTTGTTGTGTGATCTTGCTTGTTCCCTTTCTTTAGGAAGATTTTATATTCGGATTTCATTTAGCAGAGTTTAGACTCAATTTTTAATTGCTGGACGTAAAGTGGTACGTCTATAATGAATCGTACATATTACAAATATGTTTACAGCTCAGTTCGGTTAATGCTTACACTTTATGACGCAGAGGTTTAATATGAGCTCTTCTTAAATCGCCAATAATTCCTCATTGTACACGACCTGGTTTCATCCTATACTACTACAAGCACAATTTTTTTTAGCCGTGCATCGTCCAGCATTTAAGATATAAGAAAAGATAGAAAGAGAGAATGAACTGAACAGCAAAACACAATATTTAATTGCCCTACTATACTATCAGGCTAAACTGCGCTCCGGGGTAGAGACTATCTTTACTTTTTCTAATGGGTATTTACGTTTCTTCGGAGCTAATCAATGAGATACTCGATCAGTTTACGTCTGCCTCGGGTCCGGGATGAGTAAGTGTTAGTCGGTCCGTTGCATCTTTCCCGTCTCAACATGCATGTGACAACTTGGAGAACAAGACAGGTCTTTTCTCCCGGTGTTTGCTGGAGTTATGTCCCGGCAAATCCAGCGTGGGTTAAATAAATAAGCTGGTCCCTGATCGTTCGCTAGGGCATTGCATGTTCGCCAACCAACCGTGCTTTAATCCCACCTGAGGCCCACAGAAGCAAATATATTTATACCCCTGGTAGCCACAAAACTGTCTGTCTTATGTAAAATCTCAGTCACGAACATATGTTCCTGTCATTTACGAAATTCTTTCTACCGGGCGAGGGATTGAGGACCGGGATAATATCAGGGAAAGGGTCCGGTAATCTCTTGTCCCAGGTACAGCCATTTTGGCAGGACGTCTAAAAGGGCCCCTGTCCTTCTTCATATACATGCTTCTCTGTCAGGGTTTTATATGACAAAGATAAAAATGTCACTTGTATGTCTAACATCGAGGAAGACTGATAAAACCATAGCAGTGTAAATGGTCATTATGAAAACATGACTGGTAGATCAATCAATAATACAACTCTAAACTAATCATCAAAGATTGCCCCCCCCCTAAAAAAAAAAAAAAAATGATAAGGCTTATAATGCTAAACCATAATTGAAGAAGTTACATGAAAAGCTTAGACATTAACAAATAACTTTACGTCATTAACTCTTTACAAAGAAGTACTTGTATTTGTATCGCTATTACCTGCGTTACCGTTATGACAACACTTTATGTTTTTCATCGTTTTTTAATCATCATAAATAAAATTTCAGCTACTTTTAGTTTGTTCCTTATCAAGATGACACACGTGTGTATGTGATGAAGCTACTTTATGAGTACACCCATCTTTTATGCACTGTGAATAGTGGATTGAAAATAAGAATAAAACAACCAATGTGTGTTTATATTTCGATACTAAGATTTCGGGCTTGTTATTACAAAATGTTTTATGAAGTAAAGTTTAAATTAAGTGTGTTCCTAGAATGTGGGAGAGCAAGAGGTCAAGTTGAAGTTGAATATAAACTAGAAATTATCTCTCTTTCATTTCCTCACATGACATGATATAAACTAATTTTTGTAGCTCTGAAATCGCACTGGAAAAGAGATTTTAATGACTACATTTTCAGGACGTTAATCTGAAGGGCATCTGTGATAACATGAACTTCAATGTTGTAAATTTGTGTGCAATTTATTGGAATATTCCTGGACTAAATAGAAAATTACAGTAATGATATACGTGGTTGGAGTGGAACTTAGAGAGAAATGGATCAGAACACCTTAAGGCAAGGGACACAATCAAATTGCTATATCTATAATATATATATATATATATATATATATATATATATATATATATATATATATATATATATACATATATATATATATGCAATATCCTCTGATTCAATATAACTGAAAGTGAAATACTCAATTTCAAGTCAAATTGCTGGCTTAAGGAATATCTAGCACCGCCGTTTCCATAATTTCAATTTCTTGCAGATGTCGCATCGCTGTTTACGTCCTTTACCTAATAACGTGTGTTACAGTTGCAATTTGTCCGGGTGCCTTTCAACAGATCGAATATTCTGTTTTTGTTTGTTTTTCTAGTACGAGGTCATCAGAGTGTACCTGAGATTTTCTTTACTAGAAGTGTGGTGCTTTCATGTGTGTGTGTGTGTGTGTGTGCGTGTGTACGTGTGTGTGTGTGTGTGTGTGTGTGTGTGTGTGTGTGTGTGTGTGTGTGGCTGGCTGCTTGCACGACCGTATCGGTACTAGTTGCTTCGTTTTGTTTGTTAATGACAATGCTGTCTTTTATATATGTGACCGTGCACCTCAAAACGAACATAAAGTCGCATACACTGATTTTGCGTGAGGACTGAAAATAAGTAAAATGGGTCAAACTAGCCGAACTTGACTTTTTCATATTTCCTGAAAGAGCGGGTCTTCTTTTACATTATGCTAAAATTTGGTATCATAAAACGGGCAGGAAAGTATGTTTTTTAGCAGTTTATCTCGAACATTTTTGGTAGAATAGTGTGATTAGGTGTGTCATTAGAATCCCTTTTTCATTTCTGAAAAACCTTGTCCACACTCTTCACTTTCAGCTCTAATAACTTTTGAAAGGAGAGTGCTACTGCTTTGAAAGTTGGCATTAATTATGGACAGAATGTGTTAATGAGGCATGCCTAATTTCAGTTTAATCTGATAATCCCTTCATTGTTGTTACTTAGGTGGTTTACTTCCTGTTTTTTGTCCCATTCATCGCACAGCCAGCACGGTTTGGTAAAGATTAAGCGCTTGAATAGACACTGTACTTCAGAGCCTCTTTTCTCAGTTCACACTTTTCCTGGGTTTGTGCTTTCCTTCCAATATTTAGATAGGCTAGGAGAGTCCATTTGATTTGAGTTATACATCATTTTAAAGCTTAAAGTCTGCTCTTTCAGAATATGGTCTTAACTAAGAATTCATGTCTGGCGACTTTTTGTTTGTTTTGAGGTGCAGGGTCACATATAATACATGTTATTGATATTTCAATATGCTATAAAGAGAAGTTCCTTCCAATCGTAATGGAAGACCCGTGTGCGATCATTGACCTAAACTGGTGAATGAAATCTTTTGAAGAGACGACTGAACTGCAATGGACAAAACGGGTGATCCAGCTTACTCAGTGTCATGTTTTGTTGAGTAACAGGTGTGCTATTTTTAATTCTCATTCACCCTGCCCATGGTTGTTAACTTCCATATTGTATATATGTATACTATTCTTCATATTACTATTGTCACAATAATCATAATCATCATCGTTACCAAGATCTAAAATGGTTATTTTAGAAGACAAATTTTACAGAAAGGTCCATGACATCATGGGTGTGGCCACTTTAGTTGGCTTTCTGTGACTGGCACACAATATAATTTCCGAACACTACACAATTTTATAAAGTTCTTTACAACAATTTCAAGTGGCAGTGATCGCAGTCATAATTATGGCAGCAGCCATGCAGAAATTAATCAGATGGGTGTATTGGAGTCATTAGCATATCAACTGACATGAAGCAACCTTATACAATGCAAACTCTGTGAATAGGCACCAGAGGTTGTTTCACAAAGAATCATTGTCGATCTCAAAAGCTCACATCTGTTAAGAATTATGGTATGCCACTGGTTTCCCTGTTCAGTTTTATCACCATTTCACAATGTACTTTAAATTATTATCAAAATTAATTGAAAATGTTTCTGTTTATTTTGTATTTCAATGGATGCATGTAAACTCTCCATCATTTCGTATGTACTTAGAAAAGTTGGAACACTATTGAAGACACACACGGCATACTGTGATTATAGGTCAAACTGATTAGCTTCAATTCTTTATCAAACACCCCGTGTAGGTCTCGCGGAATGATGTACATGCATATGTAATGATTTGTCGAGTGCAACAGCGCCCACGTATTACGCACAACTCATGCATATACGACCTTCATCCCCAGACAACATTTGACTAATGGGCAACATGAAACTATACGTGTTGTCCTCGTTTGCGAAACATCACTAGGAGAGGGGGAGGGGCACGTATGAAACACTACAGGCTCACGTGACATCAAGAAATCTTCATTCTTCACTTCTGTTATTAAAACCTGGTATTTAATCAGGATACATGAGAAATTAAACATTAATTTCGTCTCGTCGAATTGAGCAGATGTCTTATGCGTCATATATTGAACATACTCTAGTTTTCAGAGTAAAAACAGACAGGTAGAATGGGAAAAAGTTGACATATGGAATTGCAATGCCTTATGCTATCTTTCCAGAAAATGTACATGACTATATGTATCATGTGTGGGAGATGAATGTAACTGCGAACACATTCTCGTTCACTAGCAGTTGTTCTTTTCTCTTATCGGAGCAATGCATAAACTGGAACATATACGGCACGATGTGGATGCAAAATGCAATAAAAGGTCGCAAAGCTAATTACTAGAAGGTTGTGTCAGCCTTCGTTAGGATTTATATTACTCGAGCAATTATAACTATCTAAAGCCCATGCTGCGAACGGAAATCCCAGCGATGTGTATTATAAAGGATTGACTACATTATTTTTTATCCTGCCTCCAGATGTTCCGGCGATTAGGTTTGATTGCTTTAATCAACGCCCAGATGAAAGGATCGTTCCTATCAACATTATACATCAGGATAATTCTACACCAACGAGTAAGACAGAGAAGATCTCATATCCGTCCCCGTGTCATCATCGACTTGCGTTTTCTCTCTTTACTCGTGACCTAGTTGTGCCGATTGGATTCATATTTAACATTTAAAGGATAGAGTTTAAAAAAAACCTATGTGAGGAAATGAGTGTACCACGGAAGGATTAAGAAATGATATTCAAAACTTAATTGGACCTATAAAATGCTGTCATCCGAATCATGATTTTAAGGAAGCGTTTGGATGAAAATATCGTAGAGTAAAGGAGGAAAAGAGTTTACAAGGTGTGTTTCGTAATAAAGTGATACCAACCACATCCATTCATTGCTGAATGATTGCATGACTCGGCAACCTAACTATAATGTCTTTTTTTTTTCGTGTAAAAGGAAGAAATATATAAAATAAAATCAGAGATATGAACCACATCACATGTAATCACGCATCATCTTGGTAACAATTTAATGGTGTTATCCATAAAATGAGGTTTCATCAGTTACCATTCGACCATGTATACAAATTTGACCATGTATACCGTTTTCTCAATTTACTTTGTTATTTTTTACGCTTTGAAGAGCGAAGCTTGGCAATGTGCAAAGTTTATTTACTTTCAACATAGATGACACTGCCATTATTTCAGTAAATTCACTCTCCTTCAATGGCAAAAGACTTTGTTTAGTTGAGAAAGCCGATTGTGGAAGATAAATCCCTTATCACAACTAATAACACCTTGCAACAATCAAGTCATGCAAGTAGAGACTAATCTGGGTTAAATCAAGAGAACAGAAAGTGGCTTGATGAATTTTCTAACACCGAACGCCCAGAAGGTGACCTAAATATAGATAGATTGAGATAGATGTAATCAGGCTAGATACCATGGGGCAGTTGTCGCTTCATTCAGATTACAGCTGAACCTAATTTCGGACAATTAAAGGGGTCTCAAATTATGTCACACTCACCTGAGGGCTAGACCATTTGCATGCCTACATACACACGCACACATAAATCACTTTGATAAAAAAAACAAACAAACAAACAAACAAACAAAAGCGGATACTGCTACAATTCTACTTGAAATCATTCAGTTTATTTTTTTTTTCCACTGGGAAAAATAAAGAGATTAAATGTGACTACATTATTGATAGCATATGAATTTGAAACTTATTGTCTGTTGAAATTTTGATGCTCATAGAAAAAAAAATAGAAGAAAAGGATTGTTTTCAATTTACTGTTCTTGTGGTGAAACTTGTAACGGAGAAAGGGCAACTGATTCTAAAATACATTGAATCATAATTAAACGTTCAAAAAGTACACTTTCCCATCTTCATTTGTTTTTCTTTGTTTTGGCGGACAAATAAACTCATCGCCTTATTATTTCAAAGACACATCAATTAATTTCTGAGCCTCTTATGTTCTATGACTTATCAATCTGATGAAATTAATTAAACATTTATTAATTAAGATTGCATCAATTTATTCATGCAGCTCTAGGACTCGTTCTTGTCGAAGTCGTGATAGCATATAAAGCATTATTTTTTCGGTAAACATAATTTATATCTTGCCGGTATGCATGTATAAAGCTATTTGTTAACCATTATCTATCCTGTAAAGATGAATGTATGCCCATGTTGTAATTCCTGATTTGTTCGCTGTTATGTTTTGCTGGAAAAAAATGAATGAATGAGTAAATGAAAAAAAAAATTAAAATAAATAAATAAATAAATAAATAAATAAATAAATAAATAAATGTAGACGGGAGCTACCTAGATAATGCAAGTGCGTCAGGAGAACGATGGAAACGCTGTGTATTGTGTGGATGTGTGTTTATGTGTGACTGGAAGATTGGAAGGGGAGGACCCAATTAAAAATATGTGCTTTATGTATTTTAAAATAACATAAAGCAGACATATATATTGTGTGTTCCTTATTCTTTGTGAAAAAGCAATCTGCCTTACTTATTATACTTTTTCAATTAGGAATATTTCAGTGGGTCAAAACATAGTGTCGGTAGCTACGACTGAAATAGAAAAGTAAGTCTATCAATATTTGATGCACATCGATTGATTTATTCCTCTTGCGACCATATACGCTTTAGAAAATGGTTTTTGGGTTCTTATTCTTTTTGGGTAAAATGCCTTATTCATTATTCATTTACCACTTCAATTAAAAAATATCCAAAGAGCCAAAACACTAGTGTCGGTAAATACGACTAAAACAGAAGATGGAAGTCTCCCAATACTTGATGAAAAACAATAATTGATTTATTCCTACTGCGATCTACGCTTTAGAAATGTCTATCACCCCCCCCCCCCCCACACACACACACACACACAAATTCTCGTCCCTGCTTCGATGCAGATTAATTTAATTTATCACACGAAGGAAAGACAACCGAGGTATTTGATGGTATTAAGTGATTGGCAACGTTATTGTGTAGAAGATGTGTGTACAGAATGAGACCCAGACACACACACACACACACACACACACACACACACACACACACAAACACACACTTGAAATATGATTGTGTGTGTATGTGTGTGCATGTATTTTTGTATGTGTATAAGATGGGGCATTCGAAGGTTTCTCACTGATTATGTGCATAGTGATTATAATGTCATTAAAATCGCATACAAGCACGATCTCAAAATGCAATTCTCCATGTCACGTTACATTCATGAAAAACAATTAGATTAAATCAAATTCAGTTAAATACAACTCAAGTTCAAGTTCAAATTTATCTCCGTTTTCCGCAGTAACATAATATACATCTCACTTTCTTTTAATAGTGACGAAAATAATACATGTGAAATTGTACAGAGTAAACCAAAAAAAAAAAAAAGAAACACCTCACAATAACGATACATTTGAATGGGTGATGAGGTAATCTAAGTGAAATATCAGCTAAAATATTTCAATTTACAGTTTCGTTCTGGAAATAATTAAAGTCACCTCAGCCTACTGTCATTCCAAGAGAACATTTTTTTTTTTATTTCTGTCTGTTTGGCTTGTTTTTAGAAATGACGTGCAGTGCCCTCAAGCAGCAGGCTATGTGAGTTAATTTCCATTGTAATTTATTGAAATTCAGTTGGTTTGACTTCCTATGTGTTTGTGAAAACGGTGGTTTCTAGTTTGAGTTGAGGACTGGTGCTTTAAGCAGGAAAAAGGAGACGCTCTCAAGCTACAAGTGGGTGTTGTCAGCAATCCCATTGATGTGTTTCTGAGGTGAGGTGCACGAAAAGAAAATCTTGAAAACGTAGATTTCTGTGCTTAGATCCGTCAACCAAACTATCCAGCACTTAACCTACTTCGACCCTGGGATGTAAGTCACGTGTAACATTCTTGCAGTCTTGGGTTAGATGCAGTGAGGTTTTTTTTTTTTTTTCCGTCAATCTTAGTTTTTGTGGTATGCCCGTTTTGCATTGTCTGAACATACGACTCGACTCAGGAACGTGATTCGCAATTTTCTCTGGTAGCAATAAATCAGGTGATATCTGTGTTTTTTGTCGATAAGTTCTCTCGCCGGTCTTAGTCAGGCGGAAGGGACATCCCTCGTAGAATCGACTCGCTGTCATTGAGGTATTTGGGTTATTCCGGTATCTGGTAGCGCTGGTTTCTAGGTTAACCCAGCTCGCGATAACGCCAGGAAGAGTTGAAGTCCCTTCCTGTGGTCCCGACACTCACGAGTAACAAAAACTGGGCAGAAGTGTCTTTATCTCTCAGTTACAAAGAGAGGAATGGCAGCTTGCACCTCGCTGATGCGGTCAAGTATTTACGGATGGTTATTATGTAGTTGGTATAAATCTCAGTGGTAGATTCTTAGCATATTAAGCCCAACGATCGGGTTTCTCTAAAACTTAATAAAGAAAAGATATCGTTACGTTACGTCAGTAGGCCTATGTATTTTTAGCAGTTTGCTTTCATTTCTATTCTTGGGTTTGTTTCCCATCATGCCCATGTGACCGCTTTATCTGAGTTAAACTGAATGGAGAGAGGTCGGGTATCCGTGTTTGAATGACTGTAAACTTGGGGTAGCCTGGAATTCAAAAGAAACACCTGTTATATTTTCACAATCCACTTCACACGTGCAGCTGCTTGTTTAACTCTTACAGTCCTACGCAAGTATTCAGGTCTTGATGTTGATAGCAGTTCAAGAGGGGGGGGGGGGCTGAGAGGGTTTAGAATGATATCTTTCTCTGAATAGAAGGGATCACCCCTTTAGAAGCTTTCACCTTTTCTCTTCCGTAGTTACGTGACCGTGCTGTTCTACACATTGCCCTATCAAGATTTTATAGAAAACGGCTAGCAAGAAGACTTGGCAACTCGGGGAGTCATTCGTGCAGAACACTCGAGAGTCAATATTCAAAAAGAGATGCACCTCCCGGATGATCGCGCGGGCGGAATACTGGTCGCCATGAGTGGACGTGCAGCACAAGCCCCCCACGCAAAATTGCACGCAACCATTTGCAGGCACGAACACACGCCACAGCTACCACCACCACCATCACCATCACGCCCAGCAACCGCACACCACCTCCACCACCACCACCACCACCACCTGGACGATTTTGATCAAACCATCAGCAAAACAAGTACAACAGACACCCAATATTTCACTTAAAGGGGAATTAACCCCAAATAAAAATGCGGATTGAGTAAATGCAGCAATACTAGTAGAACACTTCAGTGAAAGTTTCAGTAAAATCGGCCAATCCGTTCAAAAGTTATAATTTTTTTTTTAATTTGGTGAAAGACCGCTGTATCAGAAGACTACTTCAAACCATGATATCGCATATGTATTACGATATAAAGAAAATATAAAGAAAGTTTCACAAAATGCAATTTCATATGAAACCTAAACATTCCCTGGACTTGATTATGATATAAATGTCAAGGTTACTATTATCTCCCCCCTCCCCGCTTTAAAAAAAAACAAAAAACAAAAACAAAACAAAAAACAGGTACACCGCTTTTCCATTATGCTAGAAAAGTGAAAAAAAAAATGATGAATTTTCTCTATATTTTTCTTTTCTTGTTGTAGTGCATATATGTTATGTTATGATCCGTAGTATAGTCTTCACGGAAATCACAAAAAGCCTATTACTTTTGAACGGATTGTCCGATTTTACTCAAACTTTCACAGATGTATTCTACGAATATTGCTCACTATTACTCTATTGCTATTGCTCACGCAATCAACTTACAATCAACAAGTATACTTTGGTTCATTCTCTTTTAAATTCACTGTAAATTCCTCTCCATCAGTCCACCATTTTGCTATCAATACAAGAAAATCAACATTATTATCAGCAGAACACATTATTATAGACTGGGTGCTAAAGTTTATATTTGTGCCCTATTTCGATGGTGCCTAATACAAATCTGGATGATGCGACTCTTGCGTTTTGAGACATTCTACATGGCCGCCAAAATGGCTGTTAAGAACTGAATACTTTCCTATAAATGGAGAAAAATTACAAAACGTAGCTGGAAATTACTTCTCTTGTATCCTTCAGCATTTTGAGATATACAGTGTACATATCAAGTTCAAATTGCCTTATTCAATATAAGACGATATGAACAAAAAAAAATGTAATAAACAAAAAATCGTTGGCTTTACCTTATTTTGGAGGTACTGCATCCAAACTTAGAAGATTCAACTTTTTCATTCTTGATGCTTAGAGATATTCGAAATGTTCAAAATTCAAATATATTCAATTTTTTTTTATAATACTCCGTTAGTAATAGAGTCTACCTAACCTTTAAAAAAGCTAAATGTCCCAACTCGTTAACCTTCTTCTCTCATTTAACTGGAACAGGTGATCAATTCTACAGGTACCACATATATGATCACAGTAACTCTTACACCAAAGAAGTCCAGGTGTCGTGTCATCAAGCTATCGTTCGTAAAAGAGCATGGAAATCGAATAAGGAATCGATGTACGAAATCGCGACGCGGTAGTCTTATCTAGGCAAGGTCGATAATTACCGATTGCTGCATTGGACTTGCCGAAATTTAGCACACGTATCTACCCTGCTGCCCTATTTTCTCCAATTAGATTGGATGTTTTCATCCTTCTCACTTAACAAAATGAAGGCGTTTTATTTCATTTTATTTTTGTTTTTGTGGTTAGATAAACCACGTTAGGTAATTTCTTTGATTATATAGTTTCTCTACACTTATGATATATATTCATGATTTTCCCAAGAGTCTACTTTCTATAAACAAATGAAGAGAACCTAGATCAAGTAGTACGAATTTACAAAGGCGGAGTCTTTAACTGTTCACATCACAATTTCTATTTCTGAGAAACATTTACGTTTCATGACGTCGATACTTGCAAGTCAATATTCTGATATTACGAAACCATCACAAACTGAAGAAGTCGAAAAGTAGAAAGCCAGATACATGGTTCAGCAGTAAAATAGAAACAGAGGTATTGAAATTAAACCTTGTTAAATAAAACCAAGTTTGAAAAAATAAATAACGGCCCTTTCTTGAGCAACATGTCCTTCGCTGCTTTTTTGATAGCACCTGTATAATACGCTAAATTAATGCATACATTCAAAATGAGACTGACGTCGCTCTGGGCAATTGATAGTGGTTACATCAATTAAGCATATTATGGTCACCCAACCTGTGTGAAACACTTATGAATATATGTATATACTATCAAATGAAACGCACTTCACGGATAGATAACGAAATACAAAAAGAAATAGACATGATTTATAAAGAAACATCTTGTTTTTGGATATATTGATATCTGATTGTCATTCAATGAGACACCCGTTTTTTGCTTTTTGTTTTTTAATCAAAGAATGACGAAGGTTTACCAATGATTAAAAAATCTTTGAGAATAACTATTCTTCGATGCAATAAAGCAAAATCAAGAAAAAAATGGGTACATCCAGTTAGCGCACTTGCCGTGTCCTGGTATAAGTTCTCATTCCCAATTAAAATGAAAAGAACAAAGTCGATGAACAAATGTTGGGTAACGAACATTTTGGATAAGAAAAATTGTAGTTAGACTAAACATCTAGATGATGATTTAAGAATTACACTGAGGAAATTAGAACTACTGAAGAGGCGATGTAAACGGAAGAAAATATGTTTTTAAAGGAGAATATCATGCTCTGCTGTGTTTATTCGTATATGACACCTAAAATATACAGCAATTACCATTTCATTATAAGCCAAATGCCTTCTTTTGGTGTCATATTTCATTAGCCGAAGTAACCTTGTTTTCATGACATATTGTGTGGAGGAATTGATTACGTATTTATTTGTAAGAAAGAATTTAAAATAGCAGAAAGATATCAAATAAATAGGGAAAGAATGGAGCAGGTTTAAGTTACTCCAATATTGCAGAAAAGTTGTTAAATGTTGAAGTTATGTTGAAATGTAACCAAAAAAAAAATATCTCAGGTTTTCCACGTCAAAAATAAGTCAATTGCTGATGGGGTCCATTAAATGGGGATATCCCACTGATAAATGACCGAAAACATGTTTGCGTACTCTGAATAATACAAAATTTCATCTCGATCTTTAAGTTGACTACTGTACATGAGGTAGTTTGAGTGCTGTGCTAACACCGGCTATTTATGTATGGTTCTACCAGATATGATAGAGCCAGAACTCTTAGTATAGAATCTGATTATTTAGCAAATATGACCATAATGCTTGCAGTACTTATTATTATTAATTATTATTTTTTCAATTCGCCAAATTTGAGACGCATGTTGATAAAGTGTTTTAAATAACCCAAAAAAAAAAATGTAGATGACACTGTATGATGTAAAACATTAGATGATGAAGATTTCCCATTGATATGTACAATATTGCAATTACGGGGTCATTGATACTGAAATATCTGGAGTCATTCCAATAATTTTTAGCTACTCCTTTATCAGATTATAATTATGCGATAAACTTGGGCATAATAAAGTAATTATGATAATCATTAATCTGTGAACAACTCACAGCAGTACTGCATTATAATGAACAGCGACAGATGAATGTCATTTGCTTTGTTAATTTATTGTTGTTCTTGTTCAACATTCTTTATTATATAAATGAATAATATGACATGAAAAATTAAGCCTAGGTTCCCTCCCGAATTAAACAGAAGACAGAATGCAAATACATCTTACATAATAAAGGACACACACACAACAATAATATAACAGTTACCGGTTACATAACCAGGGATAAATTGACGGGAAAAAAATCATGTTATAATTACATCAATTTCATTACCCTGCGGACCACGAAAAACTACACAGATAGCCGATTATTTCGGAACCGTACACTCCGCCATGGATATTCATCTTCCATATCAACTGAAAAATGTTTAATAGAACCGTTCATTTATTCCACTAAGAATTCGACTTCTGTCACCACGAGAATTTTTAATGTAACAATATTCACATAAGCATTGTAGCATTTATGCAACAAATGAACACACAAACAAGAAAAAAAAAAACATACAGATTGGCAAGTGGGTAAATCTGGGATATCCCATGACAGTATATAATGTGATCCACTGTTCTTAAAAGCTTGTCATCATTTGAATTTCCACAACAGCATTCAAATCTCGGATGTCCAGTACAAATCTGAAGGAATCGATGAACAGCAGGTTAGGGGTCGATTTTTCGGATGTGGGATTGATCGGGTATTGAGTTCAACAACACTTGAGGTGTTTCAAAGAATTTCTTGCTTGGTTGATTCGGACGTGAAAAGCGAGATATGGGGAAGAGGATATTTGTTGTTTGTTGTTTGTTTGTTTGTTTGTTTTGGATAGCAAGAAACAAGCACTTTGGGTTCCATGTCCATTCCCATTTTCTTTTCCTTTTTCTCTTTCTACTATTTTCTCCCGTCTCCCCCCCCCCATTTTTTTTTCTCTTTCTCCGCGTCTTCAACAGCTTCTTTACTTCTACTTGTTTGTTGTAATTTGAATTGCCTCCATAACATTAGACATGAAATTTCTGCCATCGCTCGACAGCTTCATTGATCAACATTTAACATCCAACGTGTAAATTAAATCTGTTCGACTAGACTTACTCCTAAAAATCACGGAGAGATTTCGTGATTCGTCCTAGTCACTTCTTTAGCTCTGCCTGGCTGGTTAGCATTCACCCGTGGAGGGTGAGTGGGCAATGTTAATGCCTTTATATTGTCTGTACGTCGAAAAATTTTCCGGATCACCGACTAGCGTGTTCGTGAAAGGTTGTGTCGCTTTTATCATACTACCTGGATGAATAAAAATCTACAAAATCTATACTATAACCAATACGAATATTGATTCAAATTAGAACGCTTTGTCTTTGTCCTCTTTTACACAGATAATGGAAAAGAAAAAAGCTGTGAAAGAAAGGAATAATCCGAGATGAAACTAGTTACTTTTCACTTTCCTTTTTAAGCAACGCTTTCCATGATCTTATATTTTTGCAGATTTACTTTGGGTGGCGTGCAGGTGGCAGGGCCCAATCAATTAACCTTTGGAAAGAAGAATCCGAGTTGCATGTTTTGCCAAAGGAACTAATTACGGCGTAGGCGTACACATTCCTCTGGCAATGCTTGTAATAATAGAAAGATACAAGAGAGAATTGTGTGATAACGTGCATTTTGTTACAGCAATAAACGACAAATACATATCTGCGCCATTTTATTCTTTGAATGTGGGATAGGTCTTCTGGTTTGTTTGTTTGTTTGTGTTTTTTTTTTTGTCTTGTTTTTGTTTTTGGTTTTGTTGTGCCGTCGTGTTTGTTTTATTTTCTGAAAATCTAGGAACAGTGTTGATTATAAGTTTCTTCAACACTATGTCCGGCAGGAATTATTAAATAGTTGACAACTGCTGTCACCATTATTTAACAAACGCAGATAAACAAACACATATACCGAAAGAAAAAAAAACAAAATATTTTCCCTAAAATTCTTTGCTATAATCTAAATTCTTCCAAGCCCTACATTGTGCACACATGTTTACATGTTTTTTGTTGTTGTTGTTGTTGTTGTTGTTGATGTTGTTTTTTGGTTTTTGTTGTTTGGTTGTTTTCGTGTATTTTTGTATGTGTGTACGGTATGGCGAGAGCTCGGACTGCACATCTGCAAAAAGCGGCCATGTCAAGAGATTGCAAAACAAGTGTTATTTAAAACGTGACGTGAATTTCGAACACATTTATTACCGCCTGACGTACCCGAGACAAATCGAGTATAATGTCAACGCGCAGAAACGATCAGGTAACAGAATTTGAGAGAAATAGAAAATCTGAGAAAAATTTAACATGTCCATATAGCCGGCATAATATCGAGTATGAGGGTATATAGAATAGTGCCTGTGCGGTACATTTACCTTAACTTAACTTTGTCCGTCCACTTAAACTTTGAAAGAGGTATATTTATATCTTTTTCCATATTGTCTTCATCATTTGTATCCTTTTTAAATTGTTCTAACTGTAAAAGTGATAAGATAATTAGTTTGGATATAATAATCATGGCATATTGCTTTCGAGTGAATCATTTACTACAATCTCTACTTTTCAGTAGATCACTCCTTTCCATCGCTTTATCATTTACTTTTTTGTTACCATTGCAAAGTATGCATTGATTCTACTATAGTCATTCGTTCATATTTTTTTGCATTAAACTTTTTTTTTGGATTTTTGGGGGCTTTTTTCTTTCATTTTTCTTGCTAATTGTTAACAATGATATCTTAAATCCATACTTTGCATCTAAAAGCACGAATGAATTAAATATCTTATCACCGACGTGACAAGCGCAAAAATGATAAAAAATTATTCTTGATAAATAACTTTTAGCTGTGTAGTGAAAAGAAAAAAAAAAAAGACCTGGAACAATTGTTGTTGTTGTTGTTTTTCACATAAATATTACGTGAACTGAACTGTTTTTTTTTTTACAACGCAATGAAAGTATAGTTAGTTGATTACCCCTACACTTCAAGTTAAAGTAATCACTGAAACTACGAATGGTTTCCCCCCCCCAAAAAAAAAAAAAAAAAAAATGAAGCAGACATTTTGTAAATATGCTGAATTTTAATGGCATTCCACTGACATGAAACAATCTTATTCTTAAATCATTTTTGACATGTCTTTCTCAATTTGGGTGAATAGATTTTGCATGGGGGGGGGGGGAGGTTGTTACAAAATACAGTAGCATAGCAAATGCGAGTCGATAGATGATCATACATGTACTGATTTGGGCAGAGAGGAAATATTACCCATCCATTCACGTATAGGATCAGGTTCCCTATTTTCTTTCGCAAACCTTTTGCAGTATTTGGAACAAATTGTATATTTTTGTTTCTTCATTAGGAAAAACTCTCAAAGAACCGTATCCCTTGGGGGACCTATTGGGAGAACATTATGCTTAAAGCTAGAATCTATCGCACAAAGTTTCCATTTGATTCCTAACCCTTTAAGAAGGAATTCATGTTGGTCATGGTTACATTTGTTCAGTTCAGTTCAGTTCAGTTCAAATTTATTTCTTTTTTTTTCCACAATGAAATAATATATAAACATAAATCTCAATTTCTTCAGTGACAACATTGATGCATGTAAATTGATACAAAGAAAACAATTCTTAAAAAATTACAATATAAGATACATTACAATAGTTGGAAAAGTAACGAATGTGAAATAATTGTCAACATCCATTGTGTGAAAAAAAAAACAACGGAGGGACCCACTATTATTAGACAATTGAACATGGCGTTTCGCCTATTATTTTCAACTTATGGCACACCGCCACATCGTGAACATCTCTTGTTAAGTTCAGGAGTGTTGAGGGAAAAACAAAAAACAAAAACAAAAAAGGGGGTTATCTTCCTCGAACAGTAACGCGTACAGTTGCATCACGGTCGATAATGGTCGATAATGGTTTACAGGTGAGCTCTAATCTTAACCTTTGTTGGCACTCTCAAAGTAAATGGTTCGTCATCCAAGCTACTGTCTTGGCAAGCGTCACATCACATTTTCATCCTCACGTCTTTCCGGCTGCTTAAAGACCTTTTTGATAAGCCAGAATGATGATAAACTTCATACCGGCCGGACACAAGGTATCATTTCATGCCATCAGCTCACTAAAAACTCGCTGTACTTGGCCTTGTCAATAGCTTCACTGTTAGACTCTTTGACAGGAGTCCTTCCGCTAGGTGAAAGAAATACAAGATGCGGAAATCGATGCTCTTTCGCGGGATAGACACTAACTGACGTTTGCTTGTTTTGTCTTGTTGGGTTCCAACGACCGGCTGTCTGTCCATTTCTACAGAGAGCAATAAGCAATGACTGGGGAACATGTAAGGATGTAGGCTATTATTAATGCGCTACACATGGTCATGAAAAGATGCTGGTTGTGATTATTATAGCAGCTAATCATGGGCAATTAGGCAAACACCCGAATGAAAAGATGACTAATTCGCCTCCATGAGAGTTGAGTTCTATCAATTAGTTTTGGGGATTCAGAGGATACATATCTCAAGCGTGGACATCATAGAATTTAAAAGATGGTTCTGAGATTCATTGATAATAATGAGCAATGACACTTTTCAAACGATTCATACAACTCATAGTAAACGAACAATTTACCTTACGAAAACCATATATGCATAAGGCACAACTATGGAAACGTGGACATTATTGCCGCTATTTGCGGCGGATGCATGTTCAACTCGAATTTCTACCCTTCAGTGTTTAAGTATCTATACATCCATTCTCTTCCGATGTATACAACCGTAATATATGCGATGTCTAAATGGAGACAAAAGTAAATGACAATGCACTTTTTTTTTTTTTACTCAGGATCTTGGCTGACACAACAATGCGATTTGATTATTCGGACAGAATGTTGAAAAACTAGCGAGTCATCAAAATTTTGACAAAGAGATTGGTGAACATGGTTAACGTGTCCGAACTATTATTAAAAAGAAAGCCTCACAACATTTACTTTACAAAAGTAAATGTTATGAAGCGAAATTGCAAATATACATAAAGTAAGAAGTACATGCCCTCACTCTTTATGTGCGTGTACATGTATGTTTATATACATATATATATGAAGAGTTTGTTTGCAAAAACCGATAAGTCCATATTTGCCAAATGGAGATATTTGCGATTAAAGGTCAAGAAAAATAAAGAGAATAATAAGAATATTTTTGCTTCTTTTGACCATAACTTCAAAAATATACCTTTATATGTAGTGACCAATATATCATTTAAATGGTATTATTTTGTACTTTATGACAGATATCGTATTTCAAAATCTTCAAAAATGGACTTATCGGTTTTTGCAAACAAACCCTTCATATACATATATATATATATATATATATATATATATATATATATATATAGACGATGAAGACAAACAAGTTGACATAATGCATTAGAATCCAACTTCATTTATTTGTAAGTTGGATTCTAATGCATTATGTCAACTTGTTTGTCTTCATCGTCTTCATGCTCTTATTCCAACACGCGGATAATAATACCATTATATATATATATATATATATATATATATGAAGAGTTTGTTCGCAAAAACCGATTCATAAGTCCATATTTGCCAAATGGAGATATTTGCGATTAAAGGTCAAGAAAAATAAAGAGAATAATAAGAAAAATGTTGCTTCTTTTGACCATAACTTAAAGAATGTACCTCTATATTTAGTAACTAATATATAATTTAAAAGGTATTATTTTGCACTTTATGACAGATACTTCAAAATCTTCAAAAATGGACTTATCGGTTTTTGCGAACAAACTCTTCATATATATATATATATATATATATGAAGGGGTCGGTGCAATATAGTGCTAACCCACACGATAGTCATTTTGAGATAATCGCTGTTGAATGTTTGGAAAGTCCATACATGTACCTTGTACATTAATAAAACATTAATGCATGCATTTTTACAATCTTATTGGTTGAATTCTAATATGATATTTTCACGGATGTTAGAGTGAAGGATAAGGATTATGAAAATGCATGTAACTCAATTTCTACAAAAGTGTGGGTTAGCACTATATTGCACCGACCCCTTCATATATACATATATACAATGTATATGATAGAAATTGGCCACACCTAAACGTGCCATTTATGTGTAGAAAAAAAAAAACAAACAAACAAGCAAACACTCACAAACAAATCAAAACGGACCAAACCAATCCAAAAAATTTCCATCAGTATTTGGGTTTTCCACCTTTCATGCCGTTTAGATAAACCTCTACGACTTGGCAAATAAACTACGGAGTGCATTTAGCCTTCGGGTGACCAATTTACAAATTTCGTCAAACTTGCAATGTCCCGAGAATCAACAACTTGAGGTTCGGAATAGAGTCACCTTCAGGGTAGTCGGAAAGTAAATAACTGAAGGTTGAAATAGATTACATTCTCTTAAAGAGACAAGGCAAAATGGTTTGAAACTAGAGAAATGTGTGATTTCTGATTTCCTTGGGGTGTTGCATCCATTAAAGTGCTAAACACACAATCTAAAGATTGTTTCGCCTGACACGTTGGTTTGTACAAGATATCGCAAGAGAGAGGTGTAGAGGGACAAACATGCCACCTCCGGAGACACGGAGTTGTCAAATTGACTGCAGCCAAGAAGTGAAATGAAGAAAATGTCCTTTCTTTGTCCGGTCAAATGAGCTTGTGCATACACTCTGTGTGTTTAGTTACATGTCGAAACAATAAATGTGACTCAGATGTCACCTCCTTCACATATTAATTTCTCGTTCAACACGCTGCATGCACGCTGTGTCTCAAGGGAATATGTACATTTATGTTATAGTATACAGGTGTCTGATGATGAGCAAGTCACGCGTCGTAATAATGCAGAAATCTGTGTGGAGAACCATGCAGGGGGTGGGGGCACATTATATATTAACCCTTGCCTCCCCCCCCCCCGCCTCAAAAAACGAAAAAAAAAAAAAAAAGTTCGCTGCCCCTACCTTGATTTGTGGGACATTGTATTTGATTTGGTGGTTGATGCACGTAGACGAAGCGGGAAATTGTATGTTCAAGCAAGCATTAGTTTGCATCAAAGTCGTGTAGACAGAAATAGTAGCGGAATCTTGACGCAAACCAGAACGACTACGCACAGGCTACCGCATAATATCGGAAAAGTACAAGCATGGAAACAGGCGTTGGTGTATTCGTTGTTTCTTCAGGCAGGTGCATACAGAGGACTAATTGGTTCATCTTGAGGAGTTCGAGCCAGGCTTTAAACATAGACAGGCCTCTATTATGGATTTCCATCGACTTCATCACTCAATCGGCGAGGCTAGCTGGGGAAGTTGATCCCTGGAAAAATATTGTAGAAGGTGGATGGACAACCTCCTCTCGTACATTGTCCCTTTCAGTCAAGTTTTATCCCCCGGGGGGCTACGGCCGTGATCTTATCGGCTTAGTTGATTAACGAATCGGTTGAGCAATCGGTCGTCGTCACAATTATCACCTCTCGTGGCTTCATCTAATAGTCTTGTGTATGATATTTATTATTTTTGCGTGTGTATGCTAAAATCCGACCTCGTTCTCTGTTTTTTCAATCACCATTTTTGGAAGGAATCTTTGGCTGGGTTGGATTACAGGAAATTCGGTAACGAGATTCCGGGAAATGTCAAGGGTTGATTTTTTCTGCCTAGTAGGTTCGACTTTTTGTACTGCAAATGTATGTCGTTCACATTTACGGCGTAATGATCTATTCCACCCATTTTTCGAAGTATCCTCCCAACATGTACATGTCACGTACATCAAAATTGACAAAGAATTTAAGATTGTGGAAAATCTGGCGCGAGCTCATTATTTTGTCATTTTCATTTACATGCTTTTAGTAATGGGTTAACAGATAATGCCAAGAATCATGATATTTGGCTGTAGATTAAGGCTTAACTCGTGAGATTACGGGAAGCGATCGCACTCTATACAATATGACTCATGTTGAGTGTAACTCGACAGTTAGCGATATACTATTTCTATTGTCTACTTCTTCGTAGCTATTGATTGATAAAAATCTATTATAGAACAAAAGGTGTTCTTTTCTAATTCTAAGGATGTCATTCCTTGAAAAAAAAAGTCAAAAAGCGATGAATTCTCTACCAATCACAGTGATGACGTCTGTTAAATTGTTAAAATGCCTCACGGATTGTGGAATAAAAGTGCCACTTCGTTGAATTAGATTTTTTTTTTTTATCAAAAGGTAATTAGAATGATTCTGGAAAGTAAAGCCCCCAAAAGTTTGACAAAAGTGCAAAACCTAAAGTCGCATTTTTCATTTGCGTAGACCCTTTCCCCATTCTGGTTAGTATGTCTGCAATGACTGCAAAGGGCCAGGGGGAAGGGGGGGGGGGGTATAGATTGACCCCAGTTTGGATCTGGCGCGCATCAGCCTGTGGTTGACTATGTGTGTGATATTGCCGTAGGGACCCTGATTAATTAAAATGCTCAAGGATCTTGTCAAATTTCCCGAGCGACATATTTCCTATATGTATTTCTCGTCATTACTTTTTTTTTTAATCTCCCTTCTCTCTCTGATTGGCATGGGGGATCGGTAGTGGAGTGCTGGTGGTGGGGAAGTACTTGATATGACGGTTACAAGCATCGCTGGACCAGAAACCGTCCTGCTCAGCCATGTCATCTGAAGAGTCCCACTGTCAGCGAAGCGAATCGGCATCCTTAAGGGTGTGTTGTTGAACACGCAGGCAGTTCCTTCTATCATCCAGGCAATTCTATGGTTCACACGATGTAAAGACATGTCCATTCTTTCGAAAATATCACTTGCTTTATAGTAACAGCATTGTTTAAGGAAACCGTATTTGATAGAAATCTAAACAGAGTCGTAGTGCGGCATATGACAAGATCAAAGTGAATCATTAACTGTTGAATTTACGAAAGATGATCTCCTTTTCGTGTAAAAGGAGAATGAGATTGTGTACTTTAAAATGGGGGTATTTCCCTTCTGACGATAATTCTACGTACTGTACATCGTACGTGTTTGTTATTTCTAAGGAAGGGTGAGGCTCTTAGCTCGCCCCCGCTTTTAATTGATCAGTTTAGGATTTCTGAATTTGCGGGGGGGGGGGGGGATGGGGGTTGTCGGGGAGCTTTTTTAGCGCTCTCCTCCCACATCAAATGTAAGCGCCGGGAATCTCCACTTACAGTTCTGCTTTTTTTTTTTTTTTTTTTTTTTGCTCGAGTAATGAAAATGCCGCGAAGAGAATGAAGAAGCAATAGATAGAAATGAATGAAGGCAAATCGATCAAAGGTAAATAATGAATTCAGTCTTTCACATAGAATGATATTCCCTGAATTGAGATGCACTACTCTCCTTGAATTGAAGATGATAATTACATAAAACAGGATCAGGTTTGTCTCATTTTTTTTTCAGAAGCGCTTTGTAACCTGATAATTTGATATCATTTTTTATAGTAACTTGACAAACATGATGATTGATGTTAAACTGGCATGAGTTTTCCAATGAACCTTTCATGGCGTTGTGAGTTTAAGATCATCTCCTATGCGTCATCGGTGCATTATTTTAAGCCACCCAAAATGTCCCCTACAACACACAGAGACATTAATCAAGGATAAGGACGATGTCTAGTTACGTCAAGCAATAACCATCCTCCACGAGACAGCTTTCCCTGTGTTTTAGCGTCTGCGACATGGGGAAATACGCTCCTTAAAATGCAGTGGGTTCCTTTGCCGTCTGGCCAATACCAACTTTCCACATGTTTATGTATGCAACCTTATAGACCCAGTAGCGTGGGGAAACATAGTCCGATTAAATCGATCTTTGTTCGCTGCTTACCAGGGTACATTCGAAATCCATGAATAACGCCCATCAGCGAAAAATATGTCCATCGAAGCTTACGCTCATCGGTAAACGTCGACTCCATTCGAGAATCTTCGGCTGTGTATGTGTACTTTAAATACATAGAGACACGCGACATTAGCTTCACACGGAGATGTGGACTGAGTCTGAGTCGGGTCAGCCTCCCACTTCCTTGTAATCCCACTCTACCGGATCTATGTCATGGGATTGTGTACTATATGATTGAAAGCAATGTGGTGTAGAGCTGAGGATAAGGGTCCGAACTTTCAGGCAGTAGATCGTTGATTCGAATCTAATTCGTAAAACTTGGACACTCACTAAATCCCCGTAGAACCTGCATGGTCTACTTATGCCTGGCTTATCAATTTCAGAACCTCTGGAAAGTTACTAGAAACACTGACAAACACGACAAAGACTACATAGTTTAGTTAGGGCGTCTTGTCATAATAATTGCTACTATTGTTAGCATTCTCATCGCCAATACAAAACACCATCACAGTACTTTATAAAGGGTGTGTACAGTTCTGGTCGAGGTGAGGATTTAGCTAGAGTTAGGGTTAGAAACCACTCTATGAGATGTCAAAGAGCATGCAATTCTAAGGGGTATCAAAAGTTGATTTGATGAAATTTTTTTTTTGAAATGGCTGAGATATCCAAAAACAAGATGAAACAAAGAGATCCTAATAAAAGGCGTAGCCTGTCATCTTTTATTATTATTTCTTTTTTTGGATATCTCAGCCATTTGAAAACCAATTTTCATCAAATAAACGTTGAATCCTTCTTAAAATTACATGCTCTTTCATATTTCATAAGAGGTTTCTCATCATCTCACTTAGGAATGTTCAAAACATGAAACCCCACCTCAACCAGTACTGTACAGTCCCTTTAATCTTAAACATAAAAAGTAGTATGTGGTAATCCGTTTTCATCATAGTGATTTTATGTCCATTCTATCTGTATCCCGCAACGTCTCCTTTTGTTTTTTGCCGCAGTTACTGTTTAAAGGATGAAGTAATGCCCGTGACAGGGGGCTCTTTCTATCAAAATGCACTGACGTATAGTTGAATGGTGAAACGAGTCGTAGGACAGATTCAAGTAAAAGCTAACCCGCATTCCTTCTTACTGATTCTTTATAATGTTCTCACATTCCACCATGCCATGTCTCGGCGAATGTATACCCCGAGGTAAAAGCAAGACGAGCTGTGCCGCCATTATACTAGTCATAGTGATCGCTTGCTCTTGCGGTGTTTTTTTTTCTGATCATGCAATGACCTTCTTCTCAACTGTCTTCTTTCTCTCGCAGCACCACCCCCCCCCCCCCGTGGATTCTGCACCGAGCACAGTATTCTTTCGCATCGACAAATTCACTCTAAAAACCTCGTCAACTGTAAGGGTTACTTGATTAACACAATAAGCCTAAAAAAGACTCTTCAAAAAGCGTCTTCACTCAGTTTGTACGACTGCTTCGTTGATACTTTTGATAGCCGCAACAGAAACCTTGATGACAGCAAAAAGGCAGAAAAGCTACGACCTTGAAAGTTCATCTGATAAGATGCTCACTGAGTGCTTCGCGGCTATCGCTGCTACTCATCGATAGGGGAATATTTCGATAACAGTTTACACCTGACTGCGTTGATGGCTACTCTTGCCTTTAATGAGCTGTTTCAATATACAATGAAAACTGATGCTTGGATCGTACCCTGTGAAATTATTGTATCTTTATTTTCACATTAATCGTCATCATCACCTTCATCAGTATGCAATTCACTAAATTAATGTTATTATCAGTTTCCAATAATTGACATCCGTGATTGTAAAATTAAAAAATACAGAAAAACAAAACAAAAATCATATGGAACACACGGGATAACAGATGTAATATGAAAAATACATGAAAGAAAATCTACGCACGCACACACACACACACACACACACACACAAGCGAACATAGTGCATATTTACATATCACCATCATAAAGACGCAGACAGTAGAGCCGAGTAAAGTGCACACAAAATCAATCTGTTCAATCAAAAAAAAATCTCAAAACTACCCATTGCGTTTATTTTGTCACAATATATATATATATATATATATATATATATATATATATATATATAATATATCACAATATGAATTTCCATGCGCAAAACACTGGTATATATAGCATTTGACAATTGTTAAATCAAAACTTTGCAAGTTAAAAGACACAATATTTTATGAAAGCAAAAGACAATAAAAAACACAAGCAAACAAACAAATAAAGAATTAATGTAATTCCATGGAATAATATCTCATGACATTTATTTTAATTTTAAATCTCGCAAATGATATTTTGAAACCACTAACCCAGTACAAATTTGTAACATTGCAGTTTCGTTCGCAACAATTTATGTTGTATTTTCTTTAAGTTTATACATGTGTGGACTCGTGGGCATGTTGACTCGTATCATGTATTGACTATGTATGTCGAAATGCGAGGTACATCGTGGATCGCTTGCGGCGTATGTCGCTGCGCGTATCGAATCAGGATATCGCCGCGCCTTTGTTATCGTAAATACTCCGCAATTCAGATGGACAGATCTGGAACACGCTGTGTTCTCAAGGCCCCGCGGAAGGTTTCGGGCTCCAGTGGGAGGAATCATGGGAATGTTTAGACAAAGCGGGGTAATGATTATGTAAGGTGTCCTTCGAGGGTCAAGTTCAATTTAAATTCCATTTCATTGGACAGACTGATTCCCTTAAATTACGTTTGTCACATATAGTCTTTCTCGCTCTCTCTCTCTCTCTCTCTCTCTCTTTCGCCCTTTATCTATCTATCTATCCATCCATTTATCATTCTCTTTGCCTATCTATCTATCAATCTATCTATCTATACCTATACCTACCACAGAAAAACACAAATCATGGTGTTTAGACTTTATGCTGTTCATAAGTCTGGAATTCATGCTCACTAACCTCATACAGTTTGTGTTCTTTTCAACGGAGCAACCAGTATTTGAATTATCACCAGTAAAAGTTTTTACAGATTAGATCTAGCTTAACAGACTTAAATGCGCGGTCACGTACTTTCCATTCCTTGTTCCAGTCCTGCATGTCCTATATTTCCACAAACATGGCGGACATTGCTTCAAAAACACTTTATACGTCAGACAGATGTATTAACTACAAGGGTCGGCTATTCGTAGTGTACATTTTATCCAATTTGTTTAAAATAAGTTGACTGATATGAAAGTGAACAGATACTCTATACAACTCAATTCAGTTCTTGTATCCCAGGTACATTAGCCTTGAATGTTATCAAGATATTCTCTTATATCATCTAATAACATGCTGATGTATACAGTGAGTCGACAGATATCCTGGCGTCTTTGACAAAACCACTTTTATTTGTAATCTTTTCTCATTTCTCATTTCTAACATTCGAGTAAGTAGATAGGACCTAGTTAAGTTAATCAAGTGTCTACTAATCGCATGAGCTCATGACTGCTTGAATTTGGTAATTCTGGGAAGAGAGACAGAAAAAGAGGGAACATTATACTTGCAGAGACGTAAACATGCCTCACATAAAACTCATAAGGCTCATCCTCTCGACTTGAAAAAGACTCATGTACATGATATGGTATCGTAAACAGTAACAATGATACCTGGAGAATAATGGCGTCCTGAAGGTTCATATCTAACATAGATTACGCACTCGACTTAACGAAGTTGATTCAACACTCTCATCTTACCTCATGCATTCCAAGTAGAATGAACAAAATCTCATAATATGTTCCTCCACAAACAACCCTCTGATGCAAAACTTGGTTTGCAGAAAAAAAAATGATACTAAAACCACAAGACAAGCAAGGTCACTAAAGTTCATATCTACTGTTGATTAAGCACTTTGGAAGTTGATAACATGTCAGGTTTCTTTTTTATTGGATAGAGAACTCACAGAGTAAATATCATATTTGTCCTTTTTTGTGCAACATGTTATCAATCTTTCAAGTTTTACGTATTGGTTTGTCACTTTCACGATTGATGACTTTATATTCTAATAGAAGAATGATTATATTCATGATTATTTGTTTTATTACCCAATGGAAATGAACAAAATTCCGCACTTCAGTTATCTGGCTGCAAATAAATTTTTAATAAATCACCAATATTATCATTACTTTTTTCTCCTTCCTCCTTCCTCCCTTAAGTGGGGTTGAAGAGGAGGTATAGTGTGGATAGCTGCCGGGATTGGAGAAATCTCCCCTAGATGAAACTCCTCAAATATAAAAAGTCATTATACTCTAAAGGATATTACTTTTTCAAAAAGAAAAAAAAATCATTTGACTTAATTTCAACTCTAGTCGAGTTCTCTACATGTTCCCTTTCAATATTCATTACTTCTATCATTTCATTATTGATAAGTCTAATATCCTATTACTCAAATTCAGATCACGTTAACGAAAGAGTCATGATTGAATTGTAATAAATTTCAATGCACACGACTTGTGCAGATCAAGTGTATTTTTGTGAAAACACGTCACATAGCTATGCTAAGCTAATGTTCAAACTTGTTGGGAATATTGGAGTGCATTCCACGACTTCGCTCTTTACATGATCTACCCTCTCCTGGGTGGCCGCTTTGTAAACCTTGTCTGGCCAGGGCAGTGCCTTGTTCAATCCAGTGCTTTGGGATTGAAGCACGTATGAATTAACAAATCACATTATGTATGACTATAGGGCCACGCGATGGCTTGAAAAGAACACCAAAATGCGAAATCGAGTAACTGTTGTATCATAGAGAAAAGCGTAATCTCTTTTACATCAGTGAGTGAGACATAATTTCCGTCTCTCAAGACCTAAATGAGAATGGCTTTCAAGTAATTCCGCCCGTCCGAACAATGTGTTCGTCTTTGTATGCTTACAGGATCGAGTACATGTCTCCCGAGCCTGTACTATTATATGACATAGTGCCCTGTACGTGATATAAAGGGGTTTTCATGGCATCCATGCACAACCAAAGACATTTGAACAGCAGTTTGAATGGAATGAAAAAAGAGGTGGACATGTGACTATTCGTGCAATAAACGTAGATGTTAATTCAGGCTACGAAATGCATCAGTTAAAAGCGTTCATTAAAGGGGAAATTCAGTCCAAATAAGTAATAAGTAAGTTAGCCTGATAGGTCTAATAAAAAAGAGTAAAATCTCACGAGTTCAACGGTAAAAATGTTGATCAAAATCAGGTGAAAATAAGGAAGTTATGATATTTTAAAGTTTCGCTAATTGTTCAGGAAACTGTCAGTTCTTGAACGGTCAATGTAAATATGCAAATGGCAAAGTGAGCATGTCACCCCTCCCAATTTGCCACATACTAGTAGTTTGTACATAAGATTTTGAAATTTCCAGTTTTTCATTCGAACGCAATTATGCCCGAGGCTCAAACCCTGATTTTATATCTAAGTGATCACTATTCTGAAGTAACAAACCAGGAATAACATCATGTTTCAGACTTCAATGACAGAAGCATTGAATTTTCGTTGTTTTGTTTTGTTTTGTTTTTTTTTTTGTTGCACACGATCAATGGAAAACTGTGAGGATAAGACATGGTCACCTCACTCAATTGCATATTCATATCCACTGTACACTGTACACTGTTTTGCAGAAATTAGCAAACTTCAAAATTTCATAACTTCCTTATTTTTCATCCGATTTCAGTCAAATATTTACCGTTGTATTCGTAAGATTTTATTCTTTTCTATCAGACTAACTTATTTGGGCTGGATTTTTCCTTTAAAGGCAGTCGTGCATTTTCTCCTTCATGACTATTGATTTGCGCGTTTAAACTTACTAGTCCTACGGCGAGTTACGTAAAAGAATCGCACACACCCAAACACGCTCACACACACACATACACACACAAGAAATATCTCAAACTTAAGAGCAAAAATTTATATACATCGGGGGAAAATCGCAGTATGAAATAAATACTAAATATTAAAAGCACAATGGATGTGATTACAGCAACCGTGGAAACTGGCTTCTGAAGTAATCAGGCAGTAATGATATGATATTGAGGCAGGGTCTATGCAGACACCGGAACTCATAGCATTCCGAGAATGTGCCCTAATTTCAATTTCAGATTTAATGTAATAACAATTATCCAGTGGGCTACAATACATGTGGAGGGAGCTAGAGCCGAAGGAAGTGAGTTAAGTAATCCGGAAAGAGGGGGCGGTTATCATTAAATCTGACTAAATACTGAACATTATAAAAGGTCGGTTCAATTCTCTCCTCTTTCCGACCAGGATATGATACAGCGGTGGCTGCTGTGTTGTATTACGGAACAAAGACACGGGTTAATGGAGTCAAAAAGAACCGATCATAATCAATTCAGAAGCGCATTTTGATCAATCTCGTTTCATCTCATTCATAACTTCCCTCGGTTCTCTCTGACTTTACTAACACATTGTTGTTGTTACTGTTGGTAATTCTAATGCGAGCAAGCAAAGCATATTATTACCTGGATTATCATTGTCAATATTATTACCATGTTTTCATTTCCTGATTGCCGAGTGTTTGTAAGGAAGAGATTGTGTAAAGTAATTGCAAAGAAATGTTGACCTATAAGGTTGACACACACACACACACACCACACACACACACACACACACAAATGCCTTAGGTTCGATTAAGTGACATTTTTATCCGTGTGTGTCCGCATTCTCTTTCTGAATTTTTGAATATCAAGAGTTTCCCTGTTATTTTCAACATCGCATGCTGTCAATTGAAAGTGCGTATTTACGAGCAAACATGAGCGTTCCTTTAATGGTGCTGTTAATAAAGGCATTTACAAGGACTCGGCTTTCTTTCGCCTAGTCGCCTCCGATCCACCTGCCAGTCGACGTGAGTGAAATACATGGCGCTAATTGAAAATGACAATAAAATAGCGCCCTAACACGATGCCCCGGTCGAGTGTGCTTGGACAGGTAAGGCAAATACTGATTTGATCTCTCACATTGCTTAGAATAAACAACACTCTCAATAAAGCACGCTGCACATGGCTAGCATTTCCACTTAGTGCTCGGAACACGTGACTGTGCCTACACGGAGTACTAGCGGGGCGGTACGTGCGAGGGAGCGAGTGGCGAATGCACAACGTGCTTGTCATACCCTTACACCACACGTTCTGCATAGTCTGGGCTCTTCGCTGCGAACATATAAACATGTCGGCCAACGTGGTCGATTAGTTTGACTCTTTTAATGGTGTTAACTGAGATTTTTTCTGATTGGGAAAGAAAAGGTCACTCGCAGAAGATTTTGTTTTCATTTCCTTTTCTTGGCTTCGAGAAAAATAATGTCATCGATCAAAATATAAGTTTACGACGCCGCGAGTTTATGATGACCGCAACAACAAATGCAAAATGTAAGACGCATTATTGTGAGCTTATGGCTTTTCCATATCATTCAGCTACAAAAGGATTCTACGAGACAATTTAAATCTTTTATGAACTATGAACTATTGTGAACTATGAACTATCATGAACTATGAACATAACACATCTTAGCGAAGTTAGTTGGAAGCAGTACGCGATTCTCGTAACTCGGCCTTCAAAGAAGTGTCGGAGAAAACATTCTGAAAGAATACTCTCCATTTTTCCATTGCGTACATGTCATCGGAGGTAGACAGAAAAAAATCAAGATTCAGATCTTTTTTCCAATACAAATTTAAACTGTGCATGATTAGGCCCTTGCTATTAATTAGCGATTTGTTTGTTGTTTGGAAGCGAGTAGTCACAATGAGACTGACAAGTATTTCAAATAAAGGCTCATCGTATTTTGAATAAACCGGTGTATTTTATACATAGATTCTCTTTCTTTAGGCAGTAAGGGTTCTGAATAACTTCGTTGTTGTTTTCTTTAATGATTTATCATGCTTTAATGCAGTTTTTTCACTCAAAGCACAATAATGAGGAGGAAAAATCAATGGCTTGAATGAACAATATGTCGTGCGTTGGCCTTTCCGGTTACAACATTTTAATTATGAAATACTAGTAGACTACGAATGTAGACATTGTACCGTAATGCAGTTTGCGGATTGATCAAAACAGAACTTGTATATTCAAATGCTTAAATTATAGGTATTTATCATTTCATTATCGACTGGCATCATTCGTGTAATAAAAGTGAATCTTAATTGCACTATAGTGCTATTTGAGATGGTGGATTTGTTTATGAATGTTGATGAAAGACGTCCTTTCTCTTGTGTTGTTGGGTTTGTTTGTTTTTTTTCTATTTCATATTTGAGCTGACTACCATTACTACGTACACCAGATTAAAATGGAAAAAGAATGTCATGACTATTGGTGGCTGATCAATTCTTATACTTGCTGATAAAGACGCATGAGTCACAACGAAATTTACATTACTACACAACAGTAGAATTTACAATATTAGATTTGCTATAACAAAGCCATATCATTCTGTTTTGCTTGTTTGTTTTCGTGGTAAGCAACCAAACTGAAATAATAATGTAAGAATGCCTCTGGGGCAATTTCCGAACTTCAACTCTCACGTGGTAGTTTATTGATTTACTTTCTAGTCATCTCGAAGCAGCTACAAGTAAAACGAAAAGAATCTTTGATTGTCTACGAACAAGGCTTGGTTTGTTCTATTCCTTTGGCGTAATAATGTGTCACTATCGGTAGAGCTTTGTTCTTGAAGTTTTGACCGCGTTTGATTAAAACCCCGCTGTGTATAGCTGCCAAGGTCTAGCATGACGTGACTGCTAGGCGATCGCGCCGATCAATGCATGGACTTATATTCCACCTTGCGGAGAGCGGGGAGAATCTCCCGATCTCGACTTCTGATTTTAATCATCTTTTTCCCTTCGCTGTTTTATAGAGAAGGCTGCTGCTTATGATGATAACTATTTTTGACAAGGCTTGGCTGCGGGTTTAGCTTTTCCACAAAGAATCAAGACCACGATGAAAAGAAGTAGCGAGTGGGGTGACGAGCATAGTTGGTGTATATGGATGTCCTTATATCTGATTTAAAGGAGCAATTCTCTCTAGGTGAAGTGTTCTGAGATTCTGTGAACGAAGGAACACCAAACGGATAGGTCAACAATAATTTACAAGAACGTTTCACCGTCTGAACGGCATCCGCTTGCATGTCGTGTAGTAGAAATTATAATTCGCACTTGTGACTGGCATATCAACCGTTTATATGCGCATGTGTCTGTGTGTGTGTTCGTTTGCATGTGTGTGTGTGTGTGTGTGTGTGTGCGTGTGTCTGTGTCTGTGTGTATGTATGTGAATCATAGAAAGAGAGAGGTAGAGATAGAGCAAGGAGAGAGGAGTAAAGTTTGATCTGAATCACCTCGATAGTTTCCGAGTAAGATTTAAACTATTTTGGTCCTTGGGTAAAGGTCAACCACAAACTGATGAACTTCAAAGGGAAGCTGAGAGTCGAGGTGATTCCTCTTTCTGCTTTGTTGCGATGCTCTTTTCCCTTCTACAAGATGCATAGCGGCTTTTTCCTCCACGAGATGCATTGTCAAGTTCGCCTACTTGCATACCTGAGTGCCGGGAATATGCTTTTCGGCGTGCCTAATCCTCCTGATTGATGAAAGAAACTCCTTGCATTAAGCTTGCAATCATTCAAATGCGACTCTGGATTATAGCCGTGATCCCTACAATCAAGCGCTAGCGGGCGCACATGGGTCGCGTGGTAATGCACTTCTGAAGAAACTCTTGGCTAGTTTGCAACCACATAGACAAGGCTGTTTGCACTTGCGTCGCAGAGGCGTGCGAAACTGCAATACGTACAGAATTAATGTCGCGAATGAAAAGCGTCTCCCTCGACAATACGCCTAGAACGAGTCACGATGTCTGTCTGTCTGTCTGTCTGTCACAGTAAATGAGCGCCGAAGTACAACCATTCCTTAACCCAGTAAACACATCGATGCGAGACATTGTCTCTTTCCAGACGAAGAAAAGAAAGTACAAAGGAACTATGAAAGCAGAACGGCGGAGGAATATTTGTCAGAAGGAAACAAGGACCGTAACATTCAGAAAGATATCGCCAGACACGCAATTAAAAGCTAAACTGAAAATGGTTGGTTCTGGTGACAAAAGCATGCAATACAGATCTCAGTGAAACAAGTTTGTAGTTGTCCGTAGCATGTTGTATTTCTTCTCCCACTCCTTAAATTGTAAGAATGATATTGTTTGGTAGGATTAACTATATTAAGGATAGATGAAGATTTGTTTTGGTTTGGAGTGGAAGGGCTTGTTGGGCTTTTCCTTTTTCATGTATAATGCTCTCATAAGTGGAATATGAATTAAATGATCCATGGAATATATTATGTCTGCATATGTCAATATTATCTCATGAAGAAATTACCAGTGGGATGAATTTATAAACGAGTTATTATCCATATTGAAGAGAGAGATATTTGCAGTATATCTTGAAAATTGATTTGTTTGTGTTTTTTAATGTATTTGCACTTTTTTGTTCATGTTATAACCAGAATGAGTTGATTCCGGAATGATTTTAATGAAATTAATGAACATCAAGGAAAATAAAAAGGAGTGTTAAGTCAGCTATGACAGATTGCCGACAGAAATGAGCTGAAATGTCTGAAATCATCTATAGAAGAGCAATGAGAAACACCTGTGCTCTGAGAGATAAACTAATATCCTACTATCAAACATCCCTTAGTCTATTTTGGAGAAGGAGCCAAAAGAAATGAAAGTTTTGAAAGCTTTGAATATTAACAGCATGTGGCTTGTTTTATCAAAGAATAGGTCAATCCCTATTACACCATAATGTGTTCAACGGAAAGTCCATCAAGATTTCAAAATCCCCTCAGGGAGGAGGTTGGGATATCCGGTGCCCGCATGATTATTTGTGTGAAACTTGATTGATTAAAGGAGCACATTGTGTGAACGCTTTAAAGTGTAATCCACGCCATGTTCAGTTGTCAAACTGAGTGGTCGGATTTCGTCAATATCGGCCCTAAATATAGTAAAGTTATGAAATTGTAATTCTTCGCGTGTTTCCTGGAATCAATAGTATTAGTAGCAGACACAAAATGTCATTATGATGAGATGATGATACCTTATGGAAACAAGCCCTTCATATATTTATTTTTCCCCTCTTTGCACGTTCACCACATGATGATAGTTTGTATTTTGATACATGTTTAGTTTTTTGTTTTTTTTTTGGAAAAATTCATTAGAGGTTACATGAAATGTAATTTGTTGTTTATCTGTTGTCAATATGTGTTTATGGATGTGTGACAAAACCAATTTTTCATGCCTGTTTTTAAACTTAATTTGGGCAAATAAAGAAATGAATGAATGAATGAATGAAAGAATGAATGAATGAAATCACCTACACACAAATCCTTATTAGATTTCCTTTTCTTTTTGACAAGCAATCAAAAGGAAAATGTTATATTGAGAGCACGAGACTTACAGTTTCAACAAACTAACTGGAGAGCTTAAACTGATGACATTCTAATTCCTGATAACCTGTTTGTTCTACGCCGTTGTGTATAATGCCAACAATTTTGAAGAACATGCGAAAGGTAACATTATTATGTACTTTTGCAAAATTAATCGCCATTAAAAATCTCTACTTGATCTGTATGATTTCACTCTGTTTATCTTCTTGGGGTGGAATTATATATCCACACGTATTTGCTGGCGCCCAAAGATATACCCTAATTGTTGTCAATTTCTTGTCATTCTAAGCAGGCACAATGTTCACTGTACAGGTGAATAGGGAGCTTTAGATTTTAGACGCGCGGACGTTCAAAGAGAAAAAAAAACATGATCTGAGCGTGCGCAGTAGCGCGGATCAAGTCACTGCGCACGCTCGGATCATGTTTTTTTTTTCTCTTTGAACGTCAGCGCGTCTAAAATCTAAAGCTCCCTAATGTTGGAAATTACTGTAAATAACTAGAATGGATAGGATATAATCTTCCAAGATCGCACAGCAATAATTAAGTGTAAACGTTTATATAAATATATATATATATATATATATATATATATATATATATATATATATATAATATATATCAAGAGTAAAAACAGTCGTGTATTATTATATATGTGTGTGTGTGTGTGTAGGTATATACATTCAGTAGGATGTTTATATTTGCCTGCTCCTTTCTTTCCACATTATGTCTCAAGTACAAACTCCCGTGATGGGAGAGCCCTATCGTCCAGCTCAACTGTATAGTGGTAGTATTAACTTGATGGACGTAATGTAGCCACAAGATGTCTTGGAAACGCATCACTTTCAATCATTCACAGGTCCTTTAAATGTCATCAGGAGATATTGATAGACACTCTACAAATCAAACATTCATCAAACTTGTCGTCGCGTCAGCTGCGTTCTAATTCTGTCAGAATATCATGCTTTGGTTTCTCATCTTACAGAGAGATATCGATACCTTTGATAAACACACAAATATTATACATTTCATATTATATTTTTGTTGTTGAGGGAAGGGAATGATAGAAAAATAGATAGATAGATAGATAGATAGGTAGATAGATAGGTAGATAGATAGATGGAGAGAGAGATGAAGAGTCTTGCCTAAACTGATTCTCTAATGACAGTGGGATGCAGAGTTCTACGTCTGTATAAAAAAAGGAAGTTCTTTTCAGGGAAAGCCTTCCAGTAAAATACCGTTCTGCTCCATTATTGCGCTCTTAAAATCAACCTGTCTTATATGTCCGATGTTACGTTTACATAGCATTCTCATGTGTACATGTTTTCCCTCTCCCCTCCCCTTCCCCCTCCCCCCCCTCTCTCTCTCTCTCTCTCTCTCATTCTCATTGTCATTATGTATTTTAATACTCCCAGGGATCCGTCTCTTTCATATCTCTCTCCCTCTCTCCTCCACCCTTCCCCACAATATATCGTCGCAATTCAGTCTAGCATGGCGTGTGGCCTTGAGAGTCTCACAAGTGATGTTGCAGGGAAGAGAGAGAGAAAAAAAAACCCACGAATACACCTTGTACATAATTGAAGCGAGAGAGATTGTTAAATGATTTTCACTTGAAGGTAATAAAGATGTAATTCTTACACAGTACTGCGCTGGCATCGAGTTTTCGGAGAACCAACATGAACGACTAGCCAGGAGAGGAGCGAATGGAAGAATGTGATTCGGAATTAGTCGAAGGAGATGACAGCATGAAGTGAGGAGAGACGTCAAATGCTCCCGAGTTAACGAGCAAAAGAAAGAATAAAAAGGGTGGTTTAATTCATATCATCTCTACTATAGCGGAGACGCTTGCCTGTGATATTAATAAGACGGCAATTGAGAAGTGTTATCTGATTTCCCCCTCTTCGATGATGAGACGAACATTCTAATACAATTGAGCTTTGATGTTGCAACTATTTTGACCAAATAATTCAATATCTAATTATGATGATTATTCCTGCAGAATGCATTTCAAGACCTTTGGCCACCCACATAATTACAGACAAACAAATATAGAACACTGCGTTCATATTGATTTATCATTGTGGATACTGTAATGCTGGTCTCTAATCTAATATCTTCGTGAATATGTAAATAATTAACACTTTCCCAATAGTTGTTGTTTTCGGAAGTCATAATTCAAAAGGCATTAGTATTTGTTATTTTCATTTGAGTAAGAATGTTTCTATACATCTCTAATACGAAAAAAGATATCCGCATTTCGTTTTCTGTTTTCTTGAATTATTACGGACATGAACAGTGATATCGTTATACTAGTAAGATAATTACTATCGCATAAACTCCTCATTTACATAACTATCAGACAGGGCAGAAGTAACCCCCCCCCCCATATCTAGTCATTCAGTGAAACAATGTATAAATTTCAGCATTGTATTAGTCAGTATTGGTCTCGCGATAGATGTGATCCTCCGATATCCTCTTCCCTGCTGAGTGATATTATCACAAATGAAATTAATCAAAATGAGCAAACGTCGATCCTACGTTTCGCAGGTGAAGGAATTAGCTAGATTTGATTGTGAGACAAATGAAATGAACAGGTATGGCTTATACATAATTCATGGCATGAAATGCGTTTTGGTGATGACTGCTCTGTCAATGAATACGGACACCCAAACACACGAACACACACAGACACACAACCAACGAGAGATGGAGAGAAAGACAAAGAGAGAAAGAAAAAAAGATAGATTCAGACAGAGAGACGAAACAGAAATAGCTAGATCGAAAGACAGCAATAGATTTATTCCTGATAGGACAGGCCAAAGTGTATGCGGTAAATGTTTATCCTGTCTCCTATATTAACACTCCACCAAATTGACAGCTACACTAGAAGCGACATGCATAATAGTCTTCCGGTCAGTGGTGGAGTAGATGTCACTCTCTGTATACTAATTTCAAAACGCGGAGGACAGAAATCTATTCTTGAGTTGTCAATATCCTTGGATCTTGTATTCTCGATCGGTATTTACTTGTCACTCACTTAAGCTAAATAGTGATTAAAGGGAAACATCAGACACTCCATGATCAAACTTAAATAGAATGAGTGGAGATAAAATAATGACAAAAACAAGCAAAAAAAAAATCCATTGTCAGGTCAGGGTGAGTAAAGAAGGAAATTGTAGAATTGCAATGCCACTCGTTTAAGAAGCAGTGACATCGATAATCATTACGGAAATATCCACGAAATGACATAAAAAGGCAGGTTCATCCTCTTGCAACTTTTCGAAGATCTACAAATAATAGTCTAAATTCCGCATCAAATGACCATAACAAACTCACTAACTATTGAAAAGGTTATAGTTACAGACTAATCTTAAATAAAAAAGATATATATATATATATATATATATATATATATATATATATATATATAACTATGCATGCAGGATATAATAATTTACCCGAGTCAACAGAAGACAAGTGCCCCTGTGACGTCATCACCTGATCTTGTTTGCATACACGAGTGTGACGAATGTCATTGTTCGTGAAAATGTTAAAGTTCCATCAGTTTTATAATCATTTCTGGTCCAGTCTCATAAAAGATTTTACAGTTCTTTCGTTCTATTCACTCTGACTATAGTTATATCAGCTTGGGCTAGAAAGGTAATATCGATTTAACTCCTGTGTGTTTTGACTGCCGAATGGCAAAGAAAACCCCATAGCATTGTACACACTGTCAAGAGTCCAGGGCCTGTCACAGAAAGGGTTAATACTCCTTCTTGCTGGATCTACCCTCATTCATGCCTCCTTTGTTTTCGGTCTTTGGTTTGTTGCTGTTATGTGCGTGGTTTTCTGTTTGTTTGCTTGTTTGTTTATTTATTAGAGAAGTGAGAGGAGATATGGGTTGTGTCCTATAAAGCACCCGATATGTTTGTCCCTTTAATGACACGACCATGGATTACGTTTCAGACAAAATATCTTATGTAGTTTGGGCTTTTTCCTAGTGCCTGTAGGTATTTCCCCAATAAGCACCAGTATTCACTGACACAAATAAATCAATAAATACCCCCTTCTATTTCACATCGTTGAGTACATGTATTATTCACATGGAGTACTTTAACATCTACCGTAGATAAGAGGCCAGTGTGGCACTCATTGATTTAGTGCTTTGTATAGTCTGCGTAGAACTCATTTCAATGATTTTACAGACTCTAAATCACTCTTGCACATTGGATAGGAAACCTGTATTTCGTGCAGAGTATTGCTACAATTCTTTATTTCATTGTTTATTTGAAATTGACCTAATCTTACTCTTTCTGGACTAATTTCACTGTACTACGTGAAGCCATTGATATTTCAGGTAGTATTGAAATTTTTTTCTATCGCTTATAATAAACAGGCTGTTGAACTATTTGACCCTTCTAGTTTTAAGAATAAGTTTATGATAACACTGGGATCTTATACCGCCTTTAAACTAAGAACAACAACAACAACACTACCTACAACAGTAATCTAGAGGTACTGTTTATACTTCGCTAATTATTAATTAATTATAAACTTCATCGGTCAGTGAAAACTAAAGCGACATAAAAGTAGCTATAACTCTTCAGGACAATAATCTAGAATCTTAAGGCAGATTTAACGATTCCTCCTTCGCTTTCTCTCGTTCTCTGCCTATGTTTATCTCTTTCTTCGTATTCTTTCTCACGAATACTGTCACTCATCTATTTACACTGCCTTTGTACGTTGTCTATATAAATTGTCGTCATCTGCATACATTTGTCTTTCTGCCGATTTGTGTGTACTATCTTCCAATGAATTTAGTCAACTTGTGCTTGTTTGTTGGACTGTCATTCTGTATGTGTTGAAGGCCAACTTTTGAGGGTTGTTTCTATATTGTAAAGCCAGCTATCTGTCCATCCATCAATCCATCTTTCTATCTGTCTTTCCTACCACTCTTCTGTCGGGGACATGACATCGCATGTATTTGTTACAAAAGGCATTTGCCTAATTGACATGGCGTGGGGAGAATGCCAACAATGTTCGGGCTTTCTGTCCCGTTGTTTTCCCGTTGTCACGCTTACAAGTTACCCCCTTGCCATTTTGTTCACTATACAGAGATAGATATTGATAAATCCATTTCTGGCTTAAAAGATAAGTGACTGAGCTTACAACAAGGGTTGAATTAGAGGAATCTGTGGGATGTGTGGCAATGGAATACATTTCGTGACGAATTTTGAGAAGGAGAGGCTCCTAGCCAGGTATGGCTGATCACGTAAATGGAGGAAGCACCGCCTGTTTGCTAGCTCGGATTGGTCGGCTCGAGTTCAGGGCGGCAGCGCACGTTTGTATCCGGTGACACACTAGTGTGAAATAAGACCCCCGCTGATTGGGGGGGGGGGGGGGGGGGGTCGAAGTACCGACCTACGCGGTATAATTCACTCGCAAAGGTAATGCACGGGTAATTGCAGCGGTGTCAGGAGGGATAACGTTGTCTCAGCCGCCCGTCCCCCCGTGGCTTCGGCCCTTAATCACTCTAATTTGTGGCTCATTCTAGCAGAAAAGCTGTATCAATTGTTGGCAATACTGGTCTCATTAAGGTCAAGCCGATCGTGCCAGATTTTAGCCAGAAACCATTTTGTAGTAAGTAATCCAGACTTAAAGGCAGTGTTTGTGGTTTTTGTGCACCCTTTTTGGCATCTTTATAGATGCTTCGAGCACACTCCAGTATAACTCCTTTGTGCAAAAACTGTGATCTACTTTACGTGAGTGTGCGAACGTTCTCATCTAACCAGGATCAGAATCGGCAGTAATTTTTGTTTGTGTTTGATGTTTACAAATAAAATGCTACAAGATAACGAATTAATTTATAGATAATCAATGTTTGATGATATTTGATGAAAATGAAGTTGAAGTCTCGGCCAAAAAAAAAAAAGAAATGAAAATTACATTTGGCAAAATACATTAACAGCAAGCATGCAATACATGATTTAAGTCTATTTTCTGATTGCAATGTTCTAATTTCCCCAAGCAGATAGAACTTTGTAATCTCCATGGAGACACTTTTTTTGTCTCAGTTCTTCGGAAATAGAACTATTTTGAGGACTGAGTGATTTCCTTTGCAAATCATCCTTTCAGTGGAACTTGTTTACTGATTCGAGGAGACTCAGCTACTAGTTGTCTCTCTATAGAGACAGCTTTTTTGTTACCAAATTCATGCCCCACCTTCCCACGGCATTTTGTGAATAGGGTGCATTAAATTATACTCCGTATGGAAATGGAACACAGCTTGAAATATTGAAATCTTGTTTGGAAGTATCTGTAGTCTTCTTTAGACATTACGAACCTCTCCCCATTTGGTGTCTTGTTCAGAGAGTCGATTAGTTTCTGGCTTGTGGCAGCAAAAAGTGATTATGTTCCATTTTACATTTAGAAATAGAGAAACAAATAAGTATTCTGATTAATAAACGTTTATGTACCGATGTATGTATTACACATGATATGGATATAACTGTACGATCATTTTTTTTTTCAATGAATCCACTAACAGACTAGGTTGAGAGTGAGAAGGGCGTTAAGTTGTCTCGAACACTGTGGGTTTAGTGCCAACTTAACGCCCTTCACATTCTCACGCGACGTAATGATTTGAACGGAACATATCTGGGATTTAAAAAAAAAATAGTTATAATGATTATACCTGTATAAAAACAAAAAGCAAAAATGTCATGATACACACCAACGGTTTGTACATTTTAAGCAAGTGGAAAATAATCTAGTGTAGAAGAAACTCGTGTGCATAATGACGTCACTCAGACGACTGACCTCACTATACAGCACTCACACTTTTTTTCTTCAAGGGGCGTGGCTTGGTGATTAGGGGATTATTGGCTGTAAATCGAATGATAGACGTGATTGAATGAAGTGACCTTGCTGGGAAAGATAGACCGCTCTGAACTTAAAGGATATGCTCGTGCATCGAAAAGCATACATACTTGTTGCTGGGACAGAGGGAAAAAGTCGGATGCACTCTGATACTATGTTTGTGTGTGTGTTTGCTTGTTTGTGAATGTGTGCATGTGTGTGTATGTGTATGTGCATGTGCATGTGTAGGCGTGTGCTTGAATGTATGTTTGTGCATTCACAAGTAGAATACAATTTATCTTTGTACGAAAGGGAATCGACAGATTACGTGGAAAGATAATGCATAAGGAAAAGAGAACATGTTTATGTGTGCAAGCGTGCTATGTATGCAACGTTAATGAACTTGTTTTCTACGAGATTTTGAAGTCCTCTTTGATAGACTTTAAACGGAACTCATCAGATTCCCGAAAGCAATTATGGTTCAATGTGAGGAAAGTGAAGCAAAAAGTGTATCTAACTTCTAGAAGATTAGACTAAACCTCGCGTACACTGCAGTACTCGAGGACCTCATAATACAAGACACGATTCTGTGTTTGACTAAACAGTGAAGGAATGCTTCGTGACTGCTTCGTCAAACATGACTCGAATCTTCCAAACTTACACTCAGATGTTATCGCCCACTAATAATGATAATGTATGCCAATGTCTCATTTATTACATAGAATACTACTGCTACTACATACTACTACTACTACTACTACTACTACTACTACTACTTCTACTACTACTACTACCACTACTACTACTACTACTTGTATACTACTACTATCTACTATATACTGCTACTATATACTATATACTGCTACTATTACTACAACTACTGCGCATCAAAGATCGAATGCACAATAGCTTGCAAAAACTCCACTGTCCTTTTTAACTGGATGTTTTAATAGGCAGTTCTACCCCAGCAACGTCCGGTCCCCAGTGCAACCCTGGGTGGGGATCGACATTTTGTCCGAGATGTTCACACCATACAGGGTTTGTACTTAGTATGTCTTGTTCAAGAGCCCAAATACACTGTACAGTGCCCGAATGTAAAGATTAATGTGACTGCGAGGAAGTCGATTTCGTTAGAACTTCATATTGCTAAACATGTTACGCAACTGGATCCTTTCATATTACATAATCGCTACACCGTGCATATTGCTGCCAGGAGTGTCTCAGTCAATATATATATATATATATATATATATATATATATATATATATATATATATATCATATTTATCATGCCTTAGCATTAATCTTTGAAAAAATGCAAATCAGAAAATACCGCAAGGCAGTGAAAACCACTGTGTTCGAGCACCTCGCGGCTGAAGAGGCTCGAATTGACTTGCTCCCACTAAAGCGTCATTTTGCTCAACACTTGGTTTGGCACTTGAGTGATTCTCAAACTATTTCTCACATTAGCTGTTGCTAGGCAGCAGGCGATATGTCTATTCAAATACGGCTAACACTTGCAGACCACATCAGCGCTTTATTCGTCGAATATAAGATAAAAAGAGGGCGAACGTTCAAGGACGTTTGCATGGATTCGCCCGAATCACAGCGATTGTGAATAAGTGTATGTCGCTTAAAAGCATGAGCAGAAAAATAGATCACAAGGTCACCATAAAAATAAAAAATGTAGCTAAGGCTTTCTGCATCTCAAATTGATGACATCTCTTTTGCTCCCTTCACCATAGAGAGATCGCACAATCAAATTCGTTCGCTATCTCCTTTTCTTTAACTGAGAGCGGGCGGCTGGCAAGAGAATACAATAGCGGAGTGTGCAGGCCTGTGGAATAAAAAGCAGTATGTAATAAATACCATGGCCTTGTGATACCAGGCTGAATAGTCACCTTAGAGACTTTGACTGTTTCTAATCATTAACTAGGAAGACTTGGCGCGAAGACACATCAGACTTACTGTTTGTCATGATGGACATGCTTGTCACGGTGTCAGCATGACATTCTTTCTAGCAAACTTTTGTATTGGGAGTGTAATGGAGCGTAACCATGGTGACCCACAAAACACAGAAGAAAAGGTCAGAACGCTAGTCACAAATAAAAGCATTCGAATATGTTTTCTCTGCTGGAATGGTACCTTGTTTTCTGAATGTTCTTGATTTGTACGTGTTTTTTCCCGACTCTTCCAAAAAAAAAAAAAAAAGTTCGCTTGTTGAAGATTATCACGACTTATATTACAAAAAAAAAGAGAAAATCTGCATTCAATTTCCATTTCGCCTCACAGCGACTTTTAAATGCTGTTGGCTATTTTGCTGTATCTATAAAAATTGTGATCTTCTTTTATGTTATTTGCACACATTTTCAAAACAAAGTTTTCGTAATGACATGGATTAATGCTGTTACTGTGGTTTTGATCACTACATGGAAATCTTTTGCAAGCACTATATCGCGATAAAGCAAAAAAGAAAACCACATAATTACATACTATCACCCTAAAAAAAAAGACATTTACTTTTCTGGGGGCTTTACGCCCGACTTGATGACTAAAAGTTGTATTGTCAAATTCGCAATAGGAACCCCACCAAAGACTTAACATCATTTTGAAATTCTCAACAATTTTGTTGTACTATCAGATTGCATTTGATTCTTGTTGTATGTCATCAGTTTATGCGAGAGTGGAGATTGAACAATAGACAGATAGACTGTCAACATCTGATCAATGAAGGGGATCTTGAAAATACCCAATATCCATGGTGTGATAAAAATTCAAGTTTAACAGGCTCATTTCAGGCTCGAGACATTGCTCTAGTGACATTCAAAGTGAAAGATATCAGAAATAGTAAGCAGTATTTTTTTTTACGATATACCACAGATACATGGTGCGTGGCTATAGCATCACTTATTCAATATAGTATAATAGAGCATAGAGCAAGTTTTATGCCTCACGTACAACTTTTCGCTTTATCTATTCAGAACTTCCCTAAAACGCTCGAACTAACGAAAGTAAAACCTTTTAGCGTGCAAAACGTTTAAACAGCGAATAGTTAACCGTACACATAACGTATTGATTAGCACGTTGTGACTTGCTCAAAAATTGTGTACATATCAAATAATTTGGTGGCCCCAGCTACCTCTGCAAACCAAAAAAAAAAAAAAAAATGGCAGCAACCAAGCAAAACGTATTATCTTTGATCACGTTTTGGCCTACAAAGCGCAACATGTCAATGGATACCATAACAATCATGATACGGCAGATAATTTATGCAGAGCCCATCGTCTCGCATGCCATACTTTCAAACATGAACATATATTCTTTACCATTACGAAAAAAACCAAACATTAGAACACTTAATATCTCCCAAGCTATCATGTCCCTATATTGACCTCTGTAGTACGCGCGGTAGCCTTGGTAGCACGTGCGAAGGACACGAAAATGCCATCATGTACTGCATTACAGACACACAAACACATGAATGCACACACAGAGACATACACGAAATGGCATGACTCCACTTCTTGTCAAATTACATTGCCTTCTCAATAATGAACGAATTCAACATAGTAATTATTTATGTCTTCGGCACGAACATGATCATGTCGAACTAGGAAGCAAGGCTCTTGTCTCATTAACAATATTTTCTATGCAATGCGGACCGTTCATGAGCTCCAGTTCGAGATTCCTCACCACGTACAGACGTTTTTTGAAAATTTCATGCCGAACTAAAATCTGTGATACCTCATTTTCTGCCTTCGATCCCGAACATTGGAACACTCTTAAAAAATGATTGCATAATCGCATTGCATTTAACAAGTTAAAACATGAAAAACATTCAAAAACAATTCTTTTGGCCATAATATCGAAGATACTTTTGTTTTAAAACTGTTATTCTTTGATGAATAACTGTGTAGCATTTGATGTTGTTTTGTTCTGTGTAGACGCAAAGCAGTGGCGGAATTGATTTGAGGTGTTTCGAAACTTATTGCAGAAGCGCAGTATGAACAGCAACAGCGAGCTTTAGATCTGCGACGCTGATAGAGTATTTATGATGCGCCTCCTCCTCTCTCTTTGGACAATGGCACCAGCTGTCTCGCGCATGTGCAGAACAACATTTTCTTTCTCTTTATTTTTTTCTTATTTGCCTCATAAGGCAGCCCCGTAGGATTAACGTCGCAGATCTAGACTAAAGCACGGTATCAGCGAGTTTATACATCTGCGACGCGAACGCTAATGCTGTTCTGCACATGCGCGAGGCAGCTCTTTCCATTGTTCAGCCAGGGAAGCTGCGTCGTCTTATCGTTCGCGTCGCAGATTTAAAGCTCGCTATTGCGAAGCAGCATCGGGTACCTGTACAATTATAAACTTTCAATGGTCACACGAAAACACAAATGGGCAAGTAATGGCTGAGGAAGGGATTAGTCCAAGAAAATTTTGAATCAGGCTTTCAGTGTAGGAGAAAAAAGATTCACTTCCTACAATTGTATGTTTCAAGATTCTAAACGTATTTGTCCTGTGGGTGTGATCACGGGCGTTACCATGACAAGTAACAGCGATACTTCATATCAGACGCTGTTAAAGTGTCAATTTATGGAAATTATCGGCTGGCATAGACGTTGGCGTAAAAGCTTGGTTGCCATTTATGCAGGATTGCCGTTGCTCGAAGGCCATTTGTGATAAGAGACGATATCAATTATGAATTGTAAAAAGCCCAATGTGTAGGCACCTGTGAATCTGTCAAAGCATAATCCGAGGTCGTTACGCTTGTTATCACCTTTAAAAAAAAAAGGAATGATTTGCGACAAGGAAATTAATTTCATGACAACATGTAAACTGCGTTTTGTTGAAACTGTGGCATGGGAAGCTTTTAAAAAAGAGATTTAAAAAGGAACACGCCCCTCCATGGTTAAACAAATCCAGACTTCCTTGATAGTTGAACAATTCTGGAAATATACTTTTCTTAAAGCTTCGCAAATTATAACCCGAAAAATTGTAAACGCTTTCTCAGTGTTTACCCAAGGAGCCAAAATCAACGAACCAGATTACAAATATTTTCAACGAACTAATGAATAATCATTTGGGACCAAGCAACCAGTTTTCCAGCTCTTCTGATCCTTTCAAGTACACTTCAAAACTTAAAAGCAAGTGGGCATGAAACACGGGCAAGTCTCGCGTAATCTTTTAGTCTGTCGGGAACAGCCTATACACAACGGCACGCATTTTGACTGAACAAATGCCGAAAGTGGCCTCTCCTTGCAGCTATACTGGAGTAACATATTCAAAATATTGAATGATACCATGGAACTAATAACATGAACTATTCACGGCAGTCTTTCTTTGATGTAGTGACCGACATAATATGATTATGCGCATCTTAATGAGTACAGTCAGGTGTCTTGACAGTAACAATTGTGTAATCATGTATCGTCACTAACAAAAGAATCGTTTCCCTCATTTTAGTCTTGTTTCGAGGATTTCGCTGATGTGCCTTTTTCAGACGGAAAAGTCTTTAAATAAATACAGATGATGAAGAGCGGCAAAACCTGAGATCATGACAAATTTTGTGTCAAAAAATGGGCAATTGCTGATTCGTACATTTTATATAGTTTTAGATTTTTCTTGCCTCCGTCTTGCCATTTCGCCTCTTCTTCCGGCTTGCTGGCGGTGACGATCATGGGATCAAAGCAGTGAAGCATGCTAAAAATATCTTTGTGGGGCTTTTGAGATGTACAGGTGCATGAATTAATTAACGATACGATGAATGTCCTTGTATATTAGGTCCATGATGATACCAACAACAGGAACTGCTGAATTGAATGTGACGTTGATCATTCCTCGATGTGAATCGATAAATTCCATAAAAACAGAAAAATCGATCGGAACTACAATATGTAATGTTAGTAGCAGATCGGTCTATCTTAACATTACTTGTTGTTGTTACTTAAAGAACAGGTGTTAGACAGCTGACCTTACATTGCGGCAAACATTCCACGGTGTCCGCGGTGAATATGCGACGGGGGGAGTCTATTTCGGGGATGGTCCCCACACGCAGAATCCCAGACACGCGACCAATGTTGTATCTTGATCTTCACCGACATGTGCCGATTCCCGTTTTGGATGTCTCGGTCAGAATGTTCATCTATTTATTAGGGTTTACCTGCACATCACCCAGTGGGGGACAATGTTGTCAGGGAGACTGCATTTGCTGAGGTACGATGGATCAATTCATGAAGTTTATCGCAGTCCTGGATTCTGTTTCGTTTCATCATCGCCATTATTTGCAGAATATAAAGATCGAAAAGGGAAAGCGAATAGTCTACTAAATGGAAGACAGTCATAAATACATAACAAAAATGGATCCTCTTGGAGTAGGCTGCATCAGCAACTGATGCATTATGAGAAGACAAGATCATTGCTACTCACAAATTTGTACTACATACACCCAATGATTGTTTTATCTAAAAATGAATGCTTATCCGTGAAACATATAAAGTTTCTAATGTTGCCTTGTTTAAAAAAAAAAAATCCTGTTTACAAAAAAAAAATCCTGTCACGTGCATATTTTTACTTTGTGTATATATATTGCTTTCTTGCTTTCTCTATTTATTTTGATGATAAATTTACTTGAAGACATTTTAAAAAATGCATTCCTCTTGTTTTTGCATCAAAATCTTCACCATTATACCACCATCCTATATGTTTTAGTTATTTTATTTGTGAAGCAGACCAAATGTCTCATTGCGATATGTGGAGTGGTTTTTGTTAAGATGGCAGACGGAACTGTCCTTATCACTGGCACAAAATCCTCACGTGATCCTCCCGTTAGCTAGCCACGCCTCTCCCGCCTCCAACCCATCCCAGGCCACTACATCCACGATATGCATAAACTCACCCACGTACATAGTGCTGCTATACAGATAACAGACAAATAAGCAACAAATATGCTTATACAGTATTTTAAATGTTTTCTTACATGGACCCAGCGCAGTAACACATCGAACATTTCTCGTCGACATAATACCGCAGGAATACACCTCTAGTTATTTTTGTTTTATGTGATTTATCAATTTTATTTCCTTTAGCGATACACGAAGAAAGATAAAGGCCTAATCGTGTTTTGAAAGCATTCTCAAGATGACAAGATATGCGGGTCTCTCATTCATTTCGAAATTTTGTCATGATCGGTCTGTAATGTTCTCGATTCCCCACCCAAGGCGATTCAATGAAAGGGTTTGCTTCGTGTCAGCTCCACGCACTACTCTCCGTCCTATCTCTTTTATCTGACGAATCGGTCGATTGCGAGATGTTTCCACGGAAACGCAATTAAGGATAATTCGGAAAAACAATAAAACAACGAACGTGCCTGGTTGTTTGGTACGGCAGCGCCGCTGGCTATGACCCGCTACTCAAGGCGATATTGATCTACCCCATAACTTTCCTCGACTTTAAGCATTGTTTTGTTTATGTGAACTTCGGACATAAAAGGCTATACCTAGAGGGGTTTCAGATGACAAAAAAATTCTCGTTCATAATCGCGTGTCTGAAATTCGTTTCCATAGCCATACATGAGTAGCAAGCCCTTGAGACACTTCAAAATGAGTAGGACCTATCATCTCCGACCTCGAACTACAAAGGATATCCCAAACAAGTGAGGTGTTAATAGTTTCCATGGCTAGGTGCCGATCAAGCATCCACCTGTTGGGATTTAACCTAAACGGCAAATTATGTATGTATTATGCTTCATCAAGGCGGAAATGATAACACTGCCAAGCTCAGCTCACCAATCGAGCCTGAGAGGTCACGCTGTTCAGACTTTACACCCGGGATCGAACAGAACTCGATTTGAAAACACACTTCCGGACTACGTTTGGCTGAACGTGACTTTAGAAATGTGCACCGGAGGAACGTGATTCCATTTAGCTCTCAAGTTTCCAAAGTAACTCGATTAGCATGGAACGTGTTTCTAAACACGTTTACATACGGATTCTTATGTAAGTCTGAACCCTCTCCAAGAGTCGATTTGTACCCAGGCACTCATTTTCATCACGATCATCTCTAGAACTAGGAAGTAATGCATGTGATATGGATACACATTGCAAATCGCATGTTCTGCTGATGAGAAGAGGTGTTTTATGCACTGTTTGTCTAGATCTGCAAAGCACAATTCTTTTTCACAAGCAGACACATACATTCTATCATTCATAACCCTAATTGGAATCTATAGCACCCTTTACAAAAAAAAAATGCTCTTGTTACCGACTTGTCTTGATTTTTCTTTGCCCTAACTTTCTTCATTCTGAACGCAATTCTCACTTCTTTTATCGAATTAGTAGGAACTCAAATCATTACACAGACTTCTATACGAGATTAGTATAATACGATGAAAACAAAGTTGCTCGAAACATATAAACCCTTGATTAGCCAAAGTTTATACATCACCTATTTGGAAATCAAAGACATTAGTAGTGGCAGTTTAGCTATTCAGGAAAAGATAATTTATTGAATATCTGATAATTAGGTGAATCACTGTACTAAACTAAACTAAGCATAAATTCCGTAATACTTTTGCCTATATACAGTGTGTAATAGCTTTGTTTTGACATATACTGCATACCAAATCAAGCCATAAAAAGTGTTTGAAACACCCCTTTCTTCAAGATATTGTTTTCATATTGTAGGTCGTGCAGATTAAAAAAAAAATCATAATTCAAGTTTAAACAGAGGTAAATGGAAACACGCCTCCAGGCCTCAAGTGGATATAAAGTATACGCGTTTGTTGCTCTGGGGTCCATGTTCCGTTAGTGGATGTGTTCATAAAAAAAAAAAAAATGTACTCTGTTAAATTAGGCCTGTTCGAAATGTGTAATCGGGTACTATACGCTTTATAAACTGATTCTTTTCTGATTGTTTTATTCTGACGAAACTTGTTTGCACATTGCCATATTTGATTTAATTTTGTTACTGTGCTTGAGTACTTTAAGCAAAAAAAAAAAAAAAGAAAAGAAAAAATAGCAAACTCTCGGAATATTTTTTTTTTCGAAGAATGCTCTTCCTCATGCAAACACTGGTTACTCTGCTACATTCTTGACGGTCGCCAAAGACAACATATTTATTCACATTAAGTGAAATATATTTAAACATACGGAAATTGTCGGCAAATTTGGTGAATCGAATGCACGGTAAAACGGGCGTCCACGACAAGGTGTCGTAGACAAACAGATAAATGTGGGTGTGTTCAAAGGCAGTCTATTGAGCCAAGCTGTTTCCAGGAATTAGTCTTCATTTTCATAAGATCAGTGTTAAACATAATTTCATACCTTTGTAATACTAATTCAGAGAATTTCACAGATAAGTTTGCCAAGAGAACGTTTCACAACTGCTGAAAATGTCGAAATCATTCGGATTACACACTTCTTCTGCATGTTCATATAGTATACAGTTCGACCTCGATTATCCGGCCTCCTTTTATCCGGACGCGTTCACGTAGTGAAGGACTTTTTTTTTTCATCCAAAATTGAGAAAAAACAGTGACTAATTTCATAAGATGTGCATGATAGGTTTCTCAATATCTAATGAGGTAAAACATGTATGATTTTCACATAAAGATATACTTTATTTTTGTGAAGAAGGGACTACAATTTTGCGTGGGCTAGCATAGATTACACCACCGTTGCGGGGTAGGCTACCTGCCTAGCTGCCAGTGCACTGGGACGGCAGCTTGGACGGCAGCTACATATCCGGCCAATTCGCTTATCCGGATGAGCGCCGGTCCCGACATGGCCGGATAATCGAGGTCGAACTGTACCTATCTTCGTCTTCATGTCAAGACACGGTACCAAGTAATAATCATTCTTTCGACTATACAAAATCAATTCAGCAGAAATCTGAACGCTAAAACTGAAATGATAAACTTATTATTCAAATTATGCTGACGCTTGTATTCAAGAATGTAATGTTGAATCAAAATGCAAATTCATCAAATCAATCTGATGACGTCAATTATAAACACACACTCTGAAAATGAAATGGTAAATAAACATTTTTAAGGTTGTCACTCCCCCAACCTTTTTCTAATTGTTAGATTTAACACTAAAAAATGTAAGATTTATCATTTCTGAAATAGCAGGTCAACATTTTGGGTGTTAAATTTAATGTGTTCAGTGTTAAACCCAATGCAAGGTTGGAGTAGTGACAACATTCTAAATGTTGAATTACCATCTCATTTTTTAGAGTGCGCTAACCTTCTACCGCACCAACTTCACATCACCTAACGCAGTTTTCCGGCACTGACCCAGAAAACGGGATAGAATTTTAAGTTTTAGTTTAAAAGATAGGGTAGGGACAGAGCATTTTTTCCTGGGAAAGAATTATTTTGATATAACCATATGAGAATGGAATTAGATATTGGTAATCGAAAATTACAGTTAAAATCTGCACAGATGAATTCCTGTTATCTACACATTTTATGTGAATGTGACCCTCCCTTGGTATAAAACTCAACTGTGCTCCGAGGTGTGTCACAGACAAACTAAATTATTTTGCTCCTCTTTTCACTGTTTATGAATAATTTGAAAGTTTATAGTTCAAAATATGTGATACTGTAACCTTGGCTACTTTGCTTTGCCAAAATGAATGACAAAATTGGATGCAGACATGGATACCATTCTAGATTTCAACATCATCATACTATAATTCGAGCAACGTTTGTCTGTCTGTCTGTCTGTCTGTCTGTCTGTCTGTTTGTTCCTCTACTCCTCCCACGTCCTTGGTCCGATCTCCATCAAACTTAGTGGGTGGATGCAGGTTGACCGCGAAATTGCCCTTGAGGGGTTCATTTTTGAAAAGGTCAAGGTCACTGGGGTCAAAGGTGAAATAACTTCTAATCTTCGTCAGCTGCAATCAGACACCCGATAGAGGGTGCTATGTAGGCCTGTTTATATGGGGATTCCCCCAGAAATATAATCAGACACCCGATAGAGGGTGCTATGTAGGCCTACTTATATGGAGATTCCCAGGTGTACGCCTACTGAATAAGTAGGCGTACACCTGGGAATGCTTCAAGCAAGTTCGTCATCATGGGTCATCATAGGTGATTTGCATTTAATAGTTCAATCCAACTAAATTCAATTCAATTCTATTCAAAAACCGAATATAAATAACAAGACAAGCAAGTTTGGCCAACATCAGACCAAGGAGTAGCGCAAAACAGTTATTTGACCTCCGTAGACCCATAGAGGATTTCTGGCACTCCACGGGTACATTGACTAGTAGACTACAACTTGATACATTCTATGATAATCTGCTATCTGGCAACGCTAGGACAAGACATTATAATAGCATGACTCTCTGGAAGAGCAGTGGTACAGCACTGGAGAGGCTATACCCTGGCTAAAGAAAACAATGTATTATCGATTAGTTTTAGGGTTACTTCTGTTGTTGCAGTTTTTACAGCTTTATAGGTATAGGACGCACTTCAGGTCACATGTTATTGAGGTTGAGGAAACGCTGTAGCAGCTAACAAGTATATCTGATTTGGGTGACTTGTCGAAGGGCAACAACCCGACATTAAAGTGTGTGTGCAATGTAGCCAAAAAAGGGAAGGGACAGAGTGTAGTGACTCGTTGGGGTGTAACTATAGATAAACGTCCGCGAAGGACGTCCTCTTACACATGGATTACTCTTATGTAGACACGATGAATAATCTAGCAAGGGGACACACTTTAGTTGAAGGACGTCTTCTTCTTTAACGCTAAGCTTCCAAGCAACAAAAGGGTCCTCCTTTTATACTTGATGACATCACTCTAATATGAGCAAGGCTTCACGCAAGACTAGAAGAGGAGATGGCTTTACTTTGATGGTCCAGCAATTTATCGGTCACTGCCATCTTTGAATATTTATCGTCAACCATCTGCGTGCCCCCCCCCCTTCCGGTTTTCCTTCTATTTCGTATTCGTCTTAGCAACCATATTTTTATGACAATTTTTGTGTGTTTGCGTGACTCCTGTGTGTGTCGTAACCTATAGCTCCTTTGAGAAAAAACACATCACGTTCATTTTTCAAGGCGTCTATTTTCAGTGTGTATAGCCAAGGATAGCCGCTGTGGTTGAGGGAATTAAAATAATGTTCATTAACTTGAATATAATCCGATTGGAGAGAGCAAGAGCTCTAACACTGTCCATTAATTAGGGTGGGTGCACAAAAATAGCCCAACTTTCCATGGTCATGTCATCATTCATAATCATTTTCAGACTGAAGCAAGCCAAACAGTGTATTGCTGTTTTGTTCCTCACTATGAAAAAAAAAATCTTAATACTTGGACAACTAAAGCTGGCGTTTTTCCAAGGGGAAAAGGACAGCGGGAATGGGATTGATCACATGATCACGTGTTACCCATCTACCATCTTCTTTCAGCATGTGTTAAGCAATGTGCACCCCATAAAAAAGTCATAATAAACTAGAGTTTTTGATATCTAGCAGCAGTTTCGATGGTCAAATTGAAAAAAAAAAATGCCTAAGCTCAGATTTATTTTCTGAGATTGTCCTGCAGAGTACAGATGTCGCTTATTCGCCAGAAACGAAACGAAATAAGACAAAACAATACGAAACGAAAGAAAAGGGAAAATCGTTCCCACTACTGCATCCGGTGGCATCTCCCCCCTTATTCTACAACGTAAACCATTTGGTTCTCATCTTCCTCGTGACTCGTGTTTGGTCATTTGGATTGGGATTTTTTTTTTCGCTCATCGGCCACATGCATTAGGCGCGATGTACAAATCGATATAGAATATCGCCAAGCGTAAAAGTGCGAGAAGATTAACGAATTAGGTCGCATGCTGAAGAAGAGCCAAGGGATAAATATAATCTTTCTGGACGGAAGAACTCGCCTACCGCAGAGTCACGCTATGTTAGGAAATGATTCAGTAGAGTCGAGCTGCTTTCAGAGGATATTGTGGGGGAAGATTGGAATGGCGTTAGCCCAACCTTATCTTCTCCAATTCATTAATATTATTCGTAAGGGAATTTTGGGGAATATTCGTCCAAAATTTGTGATTGTCGACTAAAGTGCGTAGAAGATGTCTGGGTTTTGCAGTATTTCCACAATATAAGAAGTTCAGAAAAACAGAAGGGTCAAGGCATGAAGAAAAAAACACACTGATTGACTTATCTAAGCTATTGCCTTTGAGAGATTTCTGAAGAATATATTATATCTGTTCTCTGAAGGCAACACTCCTCTATCTTACTGTGACTATCACGTCTTCTTAAACTGCACAAAATACCTTGTTCTATCGTGTAATACCTTAGAATAATCTGAGCAACAAGAAACGAAGGTCTGTTTCCACCTTTTTTAATCTGATTTCTTGTTAACTCAATTCCTTGTTACTCCCCCTTTAATTCTCCTTACTGAGAAGCCTCGAGCAATAGTTATTTGACCAGAAGAAAAAATATTATGAAAACACCTTCAGCTTATAAAGCACGATTGCCGTATTTTGAATATCACTGATAAATTAGATTATATTTAACTGATAAGGACTTTATCAATTGTAGATACATCCATAATTGTGTGTGTTTGAAACGTTACAAGTACCAATGCCACACATTGCTACTATGCACAGGGAGGGCGTCTCCGTGGTTACATGCAAAGGTGATTAGGTAAAAGTGAAGAATAGGTCACGTGATGTTCTGAAAGAGAGAACAGACGCCATTTTGCCTCCTAGGAGCATGGTGTCAGGTCCTCGCAGTCCAGCCCCAGAATTACTCAACCTCGAAGGTTCCAAGGGGGCTCGCGTCACGGGACCGTCTCCAAGAGATTCCAATTACGGGTCGTTTAAAGACTCTCTATCCTCGTCGAACGACATCACAATTGGCAGCTCCAGAAATTGACCCAATTCGAATTATCTGGCAAAGCCAAAGTCTGACCCAGCCGCCTCAACTATTGCAAATGAACTCCGATTTTATTTCAGTTCGTTATTCGACTAAAACGAGTTCAATTGCCCTCTCGCCGAAAGACTGACGGTGAGTGCTAAAAGCAAATTAGCACAAAACAAATAAAGGAATCCGATTTCCAAATCGTTGACTGATTATACTTAGCCTCAATTTCAATTAATAGTGAGACATTAAATAACAATATCTTTGGCAACTATCAGATCAAACTACAGTCTTGACATTCATGTTATCATCTTTATAACTTGTCATTCTCTGTCTTTTGTATTTGTTAAACGTTACGGAATATTAATGTTAAGAAACAAACATCATAAAACTTGATTCTTTTCGAAATACCAGAATAGAATCACACAAGCAATACTTTGAAGTTGCACTCATCAGAGATATGTCAGATTTGTCTAATATCTACTTCCTTTTAGAACATTTGTGTAAGTAGATTTGTAAAGTAAATGATTGATGAATATCATAAATTTGAATAAATGATTGGTGAACTTTTCCAACAAGGATTTGGGGGAAAACTTGCCAGTACTCCTATCTGTTAAAAAAAAAATAAAATACGCAGCAAAGAGGAGACTTGTTGAAACTCCGTCTAAGCCAAAAAAAAAAAAGAAACTTGTTAAAATTTGCTAGATTTTATATATATATATATATATATATATATATATATATACGGAACTAGAAAACGAGAAGGAAATTTTGTAGAAACTTGCTTTTGCACCTTCGCGTAAAAGGCAAAAAGGTGACTTGTTAAATCTTCCAACAAGCTTTCTTCTCTTCCTTTGGTTCGCTTCACATTCGTCTGGTCCCTAGCGTGCCTTCTACAAAAGCTTCAAGAAGGCAAATTCTCTCCGCACGTACAAGAGCTCACACCTAATAATTCTTTATAAAGACACATGTTTTAGGATAACAACTCAGAAAATTTTAGGAAATACTCAAAAGATTAAAATACCCTTCGTGTTGTAGATCTAATTACACCTGCTTCGTTTCAGTCTTGGAATTTGTAGGGGGGGGGGTTCTGATGACATACTGCTCAGAAGTACATAAGATTGCAGTATCACCACTTAAATATTCCACGTGTTGTCTAAATCTACGCTGAAACAAATGATTATTGTATATAGTATGTAGCTATAAGTTTAGAGATCAAGATATAATATTAGCTCTGGTGTACTCTGGTGTAGCTTGTTCTCTCATTACATGGTACGGCAAAGCGATGGGGCTCTGGCTGGTCAATTTTATTTACCAGTGTGATGACTTAAGCTAAGACTTTCGTCCACTGTGTATCTGACTTCATTGGAGTACAAAGTGTGATGTCATAGCCATTATTATATCACCATGGAAACTGGTTCTAAACAACCTCACCTGGCCCAAGTGTTTATGGGCGCACCTGGTTCCAAATAACGCTAAAACAAAGACTGTAACATCATCACGTCAGTACTATACGTTGAAAGCAGTTTGATGATTACGCCACAAAGCGACAATGCTTTCACGTATTCAAAGTCATTCCTTATCATACCATGGAACTACTGTTTAGCTCCAAGGTCACATCAGGAGTAGAGTATGATATTTAGAGCACTATGCCTGGTACTGACTCGAAGTTATTTTGGGCCGCGTTGGACTACTAGTGGCACGATGTCGCACTTTAAAGGAACTTTTTTTTTTTTTGGTCCTCCCCACGCTCATCAGACAACGACGGTTTGTTGACATTGAACGAGTGGAGGACATTGCAGAAGAGCTGTCTGTAGGGCTTGAGTTAGTGATACAGCGTGATTAAGGACGGAGTGTGAATCAAAGCGTTACCCGGGTAGGAAACCCATCATTGCACAAGATGCAGTGATCTACCGTGAGGAATACATTAAGTGGCCAACAAGGACCGACTCCTAACCCTAAAGTCCTCGCAGAAACTAATCAAATAGAGAGATGACTGTAAGGCAAATGAAAGTGTATTGATCTAATTAGTAATGTTTTGATGCCGGCAACGGTCCAACGGTAATTCTCATTGCACCGATGCGATAGAGCATAAGCGATCCTTCCAACAACGCAGCTACTACAAGACATCTCAGGGAGACGTTGAAGTTAATGTAGTCCAGTCGATATAAACTCTACACTGTTGAGAGTGGAATGTTATTGCAGTTCCACAGTGCACCTTTCAGGTGTCGTACTTTTTCCGCAACGCGTATAGCAAGGTTTACATCAATTTCCGTGTACAGTAAAGTTACTGAAAACCTTACTGCATCCTACAACACATGCTAGGATCCGTACCTGCCAGCCTCTTATGGACAAGAACGATATGCATAAAGTCGTAGCCAGATAATGACATCGCAACACTGTAGTTCCCAGTTGCGAGTTGACATTGTGATGTCTAAGATTTTTGACATAACCATGAGATCATTGTGAGCTATCGAGTTCTAAATATTGTGGCTTTTAGCTGTCACAAAGTTATGACGTCACTAAGAAGTAACAGTGTCACTTGTGTTGATGACGTCACTCTGAAATGATGATGTCACTGGGGACCAGTGATGTCACATGGGGAACCGGACGACCTGCCAGAACTGATATCTGCTATGTATACCTAGGGGGTCTGGCAAGTGATGAGAATCGACAGATAAGGTATTCTTAAATCCCACAGTGAAAGACCTGCAAGAGGCGAGGGGATCTCAGCAAATTATGGTGAGCCTCAAACACGGCAATGTTTGACTTCAGGGGGGTGTTTCATCAACGTTTGTCGGCGCTGACAACTTGAATCACCATAGTAACAGTCGGTGACCAGAGCATCTCAGCCAATCAAAACCAAGGATTTTGCTGAAATTGGTCAGCGTTGATGAAACACCCCCCAGAACTACCGAACCGTGACCCGCGTGTTGAGTACTGTAACTAATCACATCTTCAATGTCCCCAGCGGAGCCCGTGCATGTTAAGGGATCCGTGGTGGCGAGTGCTGTCAAAGAGGACACGACGAACATTTTGAAAATTAATGATAGAATAAACACTTTTGCGTAATCAGCGCTTGAGGAAACAGCCACCGAGGAAGTAGACTTCTCTTACACCAACTTGAGGTCTGGGGTGTAATACGGATTCATTCCGTCTATTTATCACATAGATGACACTGATTCTTGGAGATGCAACGCGCCGATTCCGCTGTGCAACCGCTGTGTATTGACGGAGTCATTTTCATTAGGGGTTAATAAATTGACAGAACGGTCTCAAGATGCGGTCGGAACAGCCTTGGCTTACATCATTGCACTTTCTTTAAACGGAAAACTGTCTCTTCCATGCGATTGTATATTGAAACTAATGGTTCACCATTTTATCCAAAGGGACAACCCCTCGTATCTTACGCATCTTGCTTACTGCATTCAAACCTGTCACACGGCCACGTATTTTGTAGCCAATGAAGCCTTTGTCTCTTTCTTGGCTCAACCTTCGCTACGTTTGGATTCTTGGCTGCCTGGCTGACACTGCAAATACATTTCGCTTCTCCCAACGAGCAAGTATGTGTGAGCGGAAGTTGTAGCTAAACATGTGTAAAATGCATGTTATCACGCGTCAGTTCATATGCCATGTTTACCTTTGATTTTCCAGTGAGATGACTCCCGATGGAGAGTCCTCCGACGCAAAGAAGAGAAGATGCGAGAAAGAAGTACAGTGTTGGTGAACGAGTGCAAGACGATTCCTCGATCGTCCTTTTCACTCAGACCTTTGCTAACTAAATTCGCGTGCGAATCATTCAAATTGATCCTTCGAATTTGTAATTAACATACTTGTTCATGCAAATTCCTTTGGTTGGGTCGTACACATATGTAACCGCAATGTACTGGAGACAGCCTCGAGGGGTTTGTGTTCGTAAACGCATTCGACAGGGTAATGGATTTTTCCCTTTGCTTGCGGCGGTGCTTCCGAAACAGATATGAAATGAGAAGCAGACTTATTTCAATGACCCTACTTGTTACTTTCTCTTTACTTTCCTGTTTAATGGAGGCATATACGTTCGTTATACTATAGAAACCATACCGTTGCCTCCTACTGATCTCGAAAAGAATGCAAAATATTGTTCATTATTTGTTATATCACAGGGTCCCTTATATAACACGAATATAAATAGGGCCTACGTCATACCATGAGAAGACAGTAAGAAACAAGCAGAGATCGGTGAAAACATGAACACGGACAATATGAAATATTTGACAATTGTGAATGTTAATATTTCATTAAAATGTTGTCCATCTAAAATATTTCCAAATATTAATTTTGCTTAGTGATATTTCTCTTTTAAACAATTTTTATTCATAATTTCAGTCAGAGATATATAGCACACACACACACACAAAAAAAAAAACCCAACAACGAAATATGCGCACAGGCTTCGCCCAGAATTCGTCTGAGGCGATATTCATAAAATTATGAAATACTTTTCAAGAGGATTTCATAGTGATTCATCTTTGTAACTGCTCCAATCTGGGGAGAGTCCACGTATTAATTGTTATTGTTATCACTCTATTAATATGAAGGAATGTTTATTGTCTTTACGTCTTACATCAGCTTCCAAATATCTTATCAGACCCATGAGTCGAGAGACCCGGTAGCGTGGGAATTGGTGCAAGGGGAAGGCTAGTCCGATTCGGAGACATTCGAGAATCCTCGTAACGAATTGTGTATAGCTTTATTACTGATCTCTATGTAAGCAAACACACAACCGACGGATCTCGACTGGAGTCGACCGTTACCGATCAGCGTACGCTTCGATGCAAACATTCGCTCACTGGCAATTCTATCCTAGAAATGTTGCCTATTAGTCATGGTTTTTAAATGTACAGCGAATGAAGATCTATTCAATCGGGTTTTCTATCCCAACGATATTTTTTTCTTAAATATCCCAACGCAACCAGGGGCCTGTTGCACTTTTTACCTGAGAAATACTCGGGTTCATTTTTAACAGTTCAGTTACTATAGTAAACACTTTATGCAACAGACCCCATGTCTTTAGCTCCCCCCCCCCCCATACCCTTCCTTTAATCTTTTACCTTTTCCCTTTCAATTCAATTGTTTTTCTCTCCTACTTTCCTACCTATTTTATTATCTTTCCATCTGTTTTCGCATCACTTCTGCACCAAATACATTGATTTGTACACACTCACACCCACACATGCACACGCACACAAACGCACACACACACACACACAAACACACACACACACACACACACACACACACACATATATATATATATATATATATATATATATATACTCACATTAAGGGATTTTTCGCAGCCATCACTCCACAGTATATACGTGTTTGTGTTTGATGCGTATGATCACTATGTCTCTTCAGGTACACTCATCATCATGTTATTCTTTTGTATCATTTAATTCGTTTTTTTTTTAACTTAGTACGGAACTTATCTTCGTATAAATCATGTATATTTAGATGATTCTTTCAATTTTTTTAAAGGATGGTAAATAAAGAATAGGATAACATTGATTGGAATCTATAAATATCATCTAGACACGTAACCGTGAAGTAAATTCATGACGCCATGTTTTCCTTGTCTTCAGTTATTTTGTGCTCAAAATTATTATTATGTTTCATGAGATCGCATCTAGAGACTTAGCTCATAAACCCCTGCGACTCGGCTCTGACATACATTTTCCCAATATTTGCCGCAGGGACGTATATGAAGTTTGTGTTTCCTAGTGCCAGATATTGAGATATTGGAAAGACATTATATACCGACTGGTTATGATGTTGGCATAACAAACTCGGGGTAATTCGTTTAACTCCTGATGGATATGGAAGACCCTTTTATTTGTTTAAGCAATGCCACTGGCCCGAATATAAATGATATCAATTTTAAGTTGGGGTGACCCATAATACCACGTCCTGCTTCATAAGACGTAACGTTGCTTTATCAAGGGTAGATTTTCTATGCACAAGCTAAGTCTGTATAATTGGCTGCCACCGAAGTAGGCAAACTGTCATAGCTTGATACACTGAATTTCAAGTTTCGGTTACCGATGGGAACTTTTCTTTTAGTGCAGTATCTTTTTCGAAAGCGAAGAATATTTCTGTCTTTTCGGAAAATCTAAATGAGAAACTTTAGAAGTTTCTAGTTTGTTTGCTTTGTTGTTGTTGTTTTTTTTTACAATCGTATTGTCATCCTTGGATGCTGCATTGCGTAAAATTCTTACATTACTGGTAAAAAGGTTGAGACTTTTTCCTCTCATTTTCCTGCTCTTATTGAGTGAATGCATGTGGTTTATGGAAAAGTTTTGGGCATCTTAGCTCTCTCTGTGCCAAGGACTTTGGACTTTTTTCGTGCCATTCTGCGCTAAAAGTATAATACACAAAGGGTGAAATTACTGGTCCGCAGAAAGCCTCCATAGTCTTTAATCTATCCCTTAACAGTGAGGTATCATTATAATTATGATGTTTAAAATATACAAAAGATTTTTCGTTCGTCGTAAAATTTAGATCCCAAAGTTTAAAGCTCTTTCTGCCATTAGTTGAACGAGCGAGCGAAGTTAGATTTTGATATCCACAGAGCGACTCGGTATCATCTAATTCTGGTGGGAGAGATGCCGGTCTCAGCTTGGCCTTAATTGACTGGAGGCTGTTTTTAAGACCACCATTAACGAGTTGATTTATTATCATGTCCTCTTTATCTGTTCAGTTTTCTGTTCATGAGTCTGAACAGATATAGCGGACTTTTTTGAGGGGGTGTTTGTTTTGTTTTATTCGCGAAGGAATGAATATTTAGATTTTGATAGACTGGAGGTAGAAATTCCTTACCTGTCTGGTTCGCATTATCTGGTGTATCATAAACGTAGCACACAAACAGAAATCGCACGGAGAGAGTTTAGAAAGGATTGTCGTGGTCAACTTACCAACTCTGGTGGCGGAGAATTCCCACGTACCGAAAAGCGTGCAATGGATCAAACTAGATCAGACGGCACTGAGGCTGGCCGTCAGTCTGGGTAACATTACTCGAAATCAACTTCGGGATCGTCGTCGTTGAATTAATCGTTTGCCTTATGGTGGCCGTCGTCATTAATCCGCAGGGAAGTTGGTCTGCCCCAGTAGAGGCGGGATGGGAAGTCCCCAGCTGTGAACGGAGGGGTCGTCTGCGCGAGAGAAAAGACGTTGTGTGATAGACGGCAGGAAGCTGACATCCACGGCCAAGACTCGATCTGCGGCGAGTGCTAGCAGAGACAACAAAGCACTGCGGATAAACACCCATTCAGCGTAATGAGCGCTCTTCACTTACAACGTTGACGATGCGGCATAATGTGCGTGCCGTCCCCTCGCGGTGAAATCTCGACAGTTTAACCTTATTGGGTTCACACAGATTCAAAAACGCTCTAAAGCAGATTTCAAATTCCGCAAGTCGACGTAATGGACCTAAAAGTAGGCGGCATTCTGCGTTTCTAAATCCTTCAAATAAAGAAGGCTGTGAAAATGGCGATCGAACTCCAGCAATGACATAACAAAAACAAATGTGAGGCTAACAGGCACCCTCCTCCATCAACCTTTAAAATACTTCTTGCAGCTATGGGATGCATTCAAAGGCTCTCAGAGTCTGACGCCTAATGATTTTAAATTAAACCGTGAGTGTTTGTCATTTTACAGCGGAGAGTGCACCCATATCATTCTAGCTGTCTGCGATCCATGAATAGGTCAGCCAGTCCGGAGTTCCCCTGTGCGCATGAGCAGATAATGGTCATTTGCACCAACCGGCATGTTTGTTTTTAAATTCCTTGATATAAGCATCTGTCATGTAACGATTATTCATGTAGTCCAATAAAAGAAAAAAGTACTAGCTAGCACATCGTCTTGACAGCAAGCCTAGTATTTGGCAGTATTAACCGAGAAAACAGGTTTTCAATGCATTTAATGATAAACAATGAATTGGATGCTGTCGCGTTATAAAAAACAAGAAGAAAAAGAATTGTTCCCCAAGTTTTGCTTGGAGGACCATTCTGATCACCTGGGTCCCGTTTATCAAAAGATATAATTGATTATAAGTTTCCTTACCACACAAGGTGCCATAGACTTATGACAGAAATTAACTGTATAATTAATCATAACTCTTCCTTATTAAACAGGGCACTAGTCTACGAAAGTTCATTCTTTGTTTATAACACAAATTACATAAACTGTTACGTCGGGCAAGCTTAAGCATTATATCTCTTTGAGAATGAATGAAGTGCCTAATCAGCTGAAAAAAGAAGAAAGGTCATTATATTTGTACCACCGTGCACATGAGCTAATTACGAATCGGCTTCGGATGACGTCCCTGGTTTTTATTTTGTTGCTCCTCTCTCCTACAACTCCACCCCCTCCCGCCCTTCTTTTCTTAAAATCCTTCTTAGCTTTCCTTGGTGAACCGATTATTCCCTTTCATCTTTTTTTTTACACCTGTTACAAGTATTTGTCTTTATATTCTTTCTTTTATGTATAATCTTTTTGCATTTACAAATAAGTTCAAAAATTATTTTGTAATGTATACTTTGTATTTGTATTACTTTTCTCTCGGATGAAAATAAGAAACACACGATTGAATTGAATTGAATTGAATTGAATTGAATTGAATTGAATTGAATTGAATTGAATTGAATTGAGCTGAATTGAATTGAATTGAATTGAATTGAAATACATGTATTTCTTTCTTTACACCTTTCACTGTCTGTGATTCTCTCTCGTTTCATATGCTGTGCTTTCTCTCATCCGTGTCTCACCTTTCTCTATTATGAGTCTAAGCTAGTTCTCTCGTTCTCTTTCAAGGCAAAGAAACGTGTTGTGTGCTGGCATAATGACCTACCGTTACACTTCACATTGTTCAGTTCAAAGAAGCACGGAGGACAGGAGTTTTGCTATACACCTTGAAATTTATTCCACTGAAAGTTCTCTTCTTTTGTAAAGACGAAACCTGTGAAAGCTATTTTGAAATGTCTCCACCCATTAGCTGTGTAGCAGCCAAGCAGCCTTTCTACCATCTTTCGCCTGACCTTTGACCTAGACTACGAAAGCATCGTCATTTTCGTAGCGTGTATTGCTCTTTGATTTCTGTTTTATTTTGGGTTTTTTTTTACCTGTTTTTTTTTCCTTTGTTTGTGATGGTGGTGGTAAATTTGTTGTTGTCTCCTTTTTGGAGATCTGAATTAAAACAAAAATAAGTTTCAATTTCAGATTAGTTTATTTTCATGTTTATATACAGAATATGTGACGAAAATACATTGCAATAATAAGTATATATGTATGTTTATATATATATATATATATATTATATATATGCATATATATAATAACTATATTTATATATAATATATATATTGATTATATATATTATGATACATGAAGGGATGATATATGAAGGGAAACAAACACACTGTGTACATGTTGAAAAAGTATATTTTGAAACTGTCTAATTGTAAAAGGGTTCGATAACAGAAACCATGCATTTGTGCGACTCAGATTCTATGACCATTTTGCTAAACAACCTGTGGATAACGCCACCCATGTTTTAACTTCCTTATTGACAAATGGCGATCTAATTGAGTTACATAATGTCTTGTCAATGAGGGTACGTTTATCTCACAAATTCTTTGTTCCTTTGCTTTTGGAACAATGTGCAGGATCACAAGTTACTGGCACTTCACACACAAAATATACAGATCAATACAAAGCATTAGTTCTTAGATTATAGCACCAAATGTTGTCTAATTCCACCTTATACCCCTGCAGATCAAACAAAATGCACTGACTTACCCTAGGGTATACCATAAACATGTCTACTAATAGTATACAGTACGCGATTTGATGATAAAATCAGCTGCCAAAAAAGTGTACACTGTAGAAAGTATATGAGATTTCCTGTGATACCAAGATAATTATCTAGATAAACGTCTTACCTCACATATATAATAATTTCATGTACACACAACGAACTGTTCAACGAACAATTGTTATTTGTTTCTTCTGTATGTAACGCTGGTGGAAGGCGCATTTCCACATTCGCATTGTGGACAATAAAACAATCAATTCAATTCAATTCAATTCAATTCAATTCAATTCAATTCAATTCAATTCAATTCAAAGCTTACTTTTTGTTTATAGGCATGATATTGGTGATAACTTAGAGCTGTAAATTTCAGGTTGGTCAGCAAATAAGGGATGAAAGGCGATCAGAAGGTCTATCTTACTGTTTATCTTCAAGATCGGTTCTGGTATTATAGGTCTCCTTCATAATAGAATCATCTACATCGTACATGACCTTCCATTTAGAACAGATATCTTAATTCCTGTATACTTCGGAAGGGTTATTAATCCGAAAGCATAACGTACAAAGTTACTACAAGCTGTCATTTTACATTGCAGTTGGTTTTCCATCATAAGGAGGAACTTAAATTCCTGTTTACGTTTGCTATTACGAAGGTTCGTTATTCCGAAGGTTCGTTTGTTAGCATCTTCTTTTCATTTTTGCATTAACGAAACTTCGGAATAACGAACCTTATTTCCTTTTGGGATCATTGTCTTTATCATTGAATGCACTCTCACCAACCAGAAGTTCACTCATCCCTTCAGATGTATTACTATGATTTTTAACCCTTTTTTGTGCTATTTTCTGCTTTTATATCAACGTAGGCACAGATAGATGAAGAGACACTTGAAAAACAATCGTTTTCTGCCTATCAAAATCATTGAAACATTGAGAAGTTCGAACCGACGAAATAGTCAGAAAGGCCTTCAGGAAATGTAACTTTACCCGTTGTGATGCTAACTGGCCAATAATGTTAATGCCAAACCAAATGCCTGTCGATTTCCGCACAATTGTATTACATGTATATCAGAGCAATGAAACAACAATCAAACGACAGTTACCATGGTTGCAGTATACTACAGTACTACTGAAACATCAAAAGAGAATATATTTCCTTTTCAATCCATGGTATCCTACAGATGCTACACTTAATCTTTAGATTAAAACATAAAGTGAACACAGTTTGAACAGGTAAGATTTTCGTATTCATACATAGGCATTACATTCCATATATGACACAAGATATGCCAGAACTTATGAAATTATAATCAAGAGATATGCATTATGATACATTCAAAAATGCTTAGAAATATTTTTTTCGCATCCGATTTGTTTTTGAGCCATAGAAAAAAAATCTTATGAGGTATTGTGATCATGAAAACAATTGCATTACTGTGTTTCATTTATTGCATTTTTCATATATTCTTTTATTAAGCATTACAATTTCAGTGAGATTTTTATTTATTTTTAGAGTTTCATCGAAGGATCTTCAATCTTCAAAGTATCGCAATGCAGTGGGTCCTTCTATCTCTAATATAGGACAACACCACCTTGTTAGATGGCCATGAAAAGTGAAAAGTCTATCAATAATCGGCCTACCACGAGGGGCAGTGAAGTTACCAATGGCACATTATATCAGTTTTGAAAACGGTGCAACATCAAGTTAAAGGGATGGTACAGAATTGGTGGGAGATGAGAATTGGGCTTTTAACTTTTTGTGAGATAATAAGAAAACACTTATGAAATAGCACAGAGCATACCATTTTAAGAGGAATTCAAAGTTTATTTGATGAAAATCGAATTTAACATGACTGAAACATCCAAAAACAAAGTAAAACAAAGCGATCGTAAGAAAAGTGTGGGTCCCACACTATGAATATTAGAATCGCTCTTTTTTGGATATCTCAGCCATTTCAAAACCAAGTTTCATCAAATGAACGTTTAATTCCTCATGGAATTACATGCTCTTTCATATTCATAAGAGGTTTGTCATTATTTCACGAAAAAGAAAATGTTAGAAACCTGAAATTAGGTCTCAACCAAAACTATCCCTTTAAGCAGTATAACAACTGTTTGACTTGATGTTGTACCGTTTTTACACTGATATAATGTGCCATAACAACTAAAGTACGCTCGTCAGCAGCCTGCCAGTGTGGTGCACCAGAACAGACTGCTCAACACATCTTAAGTGAGTGCCCTGACCTCCGACCACCTGACAACATGGCCCTCACACACCCTACTCCTGAGACTGTAACTTGGCTAGAACAACTGAGAGACGGTACTTAGCTGCCGCTGCCTTATGCGCAAGAAGAAGAAGAAAAATATTACAACTTCAAAGATATTTCAGTAATTATACAAATACAAATTTCATTTCTAATTAGGGGATACACTTACATCTATTCATCCAAACGGAGATTCAGTTTTCTTTCTCTGATTTTTTTTTGTCTTAAAATGTTTGTTGGTTTGTTTGTTTTTGTTTCATTATTCCATCTGAGAAGATAGCCGCATAGCCCACCATTTCAGCTGCATTAGCTGGTCTTCCATGGGGTCCAATTGGACGTAACATGTAATATTCAACGGGTTAAACACCCTGCTCTTTGAGATGAATAAATGAAGCGGGATATTTTACTTGAATGAGATGTGACTCTCTCACACAGGACCTCCATTTAATGTCCTATCCGAGGGATTGAGGTTTTGCCTCTTACTAGAAGTGACGGTATGATTACGCGCAACATTGGTCAGTGGGACCTGGAAAATGCATTATTACTTCTTCTTCTTGACATAACGATGACTACAGAAATTGACTTCTCTTGATTTGGATCTTGAAAAAAAAAAAAACACCGAAATAGTTGTATATACTATTGGACAAAGATTTTGGAATATCTGATATAACATTTTAAAAAAAGAATCTTTTAAGTTCATTACTATACTCTGAGAAAATTATTCGCTTTCCATACATGCAACACTAAATGATTAAACTGCAATGATATGTTTAAACTGGTGTTCATTAATAATAATAATTCATTCATTTGTGCATAATAAAGTACTGAATTAAACTTTACTTATACATCTTACAACTTGTTTAGAATATTTTTTCCAAATGTATATTTTTGTATTAAGTATAAATTTTAATGGACGGAAATAAGATATAAATTAATTGAATAAAAAGAAATCTGGTCAGGTGACCATGACGATAGCTGCTTGCCTATTTGCCAGATGTCTGCTCACAAAAATATCACCACAACGCCCGAGTTTCTTGTGATCGTATTTAGAATTTGAGTTAACGCAACGCATTTCTATATAGATATATCATTGGAAGATGCTGTATCCTCTTATCTTGGATTATTCAAAATTTTAGGAAATGGAAATTCAATACCTGTATATGATTTTCGTAAAGTGACTGTCTGTATTTGATGTTCAAGGGGAAAAAAAGGCCGTGGGCATATTGGCTCAGATATTCCAGACATACTCGAATACTCGATAAGTGGATTTGTTCATACACAGTACCGATTTTCGTCAACTCGTGAGTGTTTCTAAGAGCTGAGGAAATCGTTCCTGAATGTTTATTTTTGGAATATCTTTCTGGAATGCTCCCCTTTATTATAGGATCCGATTCGCAGACTCCATTGAAATGTTTAAAAAATCAAATAAATAAATTCGCATCTTGTTTTCGTTGATTAATTCATTGTTGCATTTGCTTATGTATTATCATATATATATATATATATATATAATTATATATATATATATATATATATATCTCCCCTGTTCTTTCCATTTTAAAAAGTTTTGTTTTCCATTGGGAGCAGTGATTCAAAAAATGTTCCGAGTTATCACATTTGATGCATATGTGTAGGTCAGTTGTATCACAAAACATCCTACCATAGAAACATTTCGCAATAAATCCTAAAACATAAGTTGATATCACTATTTTTCTCACTAAACCATAACTGTAAACAGTTTATTCTAGAAACAATTTTATTAAAACTATAGTTCACATTTTGTATATTTCACAATACTTCACAGTAATTACATAAGATTTTTATATTGGTTGCTCCTATCTTTAACTAACATTTTAGAACTTTTTTGAAGCGCTAAAGATAGGTTTTTGTTTCATCTGCAAATGGTAGATAATGCCTTCTATGTGTACAACTGTTCATTATTTGCTCTGTATGATATATGCATGTGTATAATATGAAATAGATATATTTTTTGGATGATATATAATTTTGACATGAAAATATAAAAATGAAAGTGATGTATTCGTAAAATCATTCCCGTATGTATAGTAACATATTCATATCTCTATATCACAGCTCCAGAAACTGACGAGAAATAATAGTTTTGACATAATGGTGCCAAATAATATGTGTAGCAGAAGAAGTTTATGAGCCAAGGGGTTGTGATAACTCCTTAATTAAACAAAACCAAGAGATAACACGCCACCAGTCGACTGAAAAAAAAAGTCTTAAATGTGGCTGAATAGCTAGCTGACTGAGCTATATGTCGCGGTTGGCATGGTTGAAGAGTGTGGTACGTTTCAAGATGTACAGTACTTTTTTCATTCACAGTTGGGATGCATTCTCTTCAAGATGCAGTGACGAGATCTCAACTTCATCAGTTCGTCTAGAATACCATGCAGAGGTATGAAATCCGTGAGTCCATTACTGTCACTTAGGACATGGCTTGGATCGGAATGGCGGCTGGATGTATGGATGTCATTGGAGTATGTTGGTAGGCTGGTATATTCCAAGATGTAATGACTCATGGTACGTGAGTACTGCACTATCTTCTCCTTCTGCACTTCTCTGTCCATTCCCATCTCACATTTTAATGTTCGTCTGAACTTTCACACACTGTTTGTCATGGTTCTCTCTCTCCCCCTCTCTCTCTCTCTCCGTTTCTCTCTCTCTCTCTCTCCTTCTCTCTCTCTCTCTCGGTTCCTGTTTCATCATTGTACATGCACATCTGCACGTAGGCCTATAATATGTACATGTATTAATACATTGTTGACGCCATACAATCATATTCATAAACATAAAGTGTTAACAAAGTAATATTCTTCATTGCCTTTACAATGCACAGTAAAACGTAGCAGCAAGGTAATGAATAATATGAAAAAAAAGGTTACAGCTGCTTAAACGTAACTTGATTAGCATATTACATCGTGCATAATGTACATCGTACATAATGACATAATAATATTATGATAATGATATAAAATAAGAGGGAGGGATGACTTGGGTAGAGATAGGATAGAAGAAGTATGTAAAGCGTTAGAACTTTTTTTCTCGCTAAGCTATTTTTAAATTCATGGGATGAAATATGAATGCACAGGTAAAATCAAAGAAAGTAATTATAAGTGGATTCAAAACAATTAACTAGCCGATGGTGCGCATGGAAAAAGTGTTGTGACATAACATGTCCCATACAGTGAAATGAACAGTAACGTTACGAAACACAACGTTACGTAGGGGTCTCAAAAAACAAACAACGAAAAAAAAAATAAAAACCTGAAGCCTCCCATGCAACAACTGGGGGAACAATCGTTTTTGTAGATTCATTAATTTTAGGCGTGTGAAAACTGCAGCAAGTGTTTTGTAGGGCCTGACAAAAGTCGACCACCTTGATGAGGTGGCGCTCTTTCACCAGTCAAGAACGAATGTCGTGACGACACATGACACAAGCGGGACGAAGAACCATTTGAGCAGCATCTCCAGAACGGACCAGTGATGCCTGGACGGGAGGGACCAGCGAGGCTTGGTGGGGAGGACCACGCCCTCTCTCGACGTGTCATCTTCAGTGCAATCTGTCAGCAGAAGAGGCGGAAAGATTGACAAAGAAAGAAGGAGATCGTTGTCGAAGAGTTGCTCGAACCGTGTCTCGTAAAAACAAAATATATGAGAAATAAAAAAAGCAATGTATGTTTGATGTTGCGTAGAAAATTTTGGCTAAGAATAATCATTATTCAATTCAATTCATTTAATTTTATGTAAGGTTTGAAAACAATGTTTTATTATGGTTGAGAATTGCATTGAATTGAATTGAATTGAGAAACGGATAGCGCAATTAAGATAAAAAAAAAATCTCATGTAGAAGCATTTTTTTTTCAAACACAAATAGATTCAGTGAATGTACTGCAAAGTGAAATATTAATTAAATAACAAAATCGTGATCGTAAGAAAAATCAGATAGTCAGTACAAATGTGATAATTTTTCAAGGTGTAGTAAAATTCACATGACGCCCTCTGTGCACGATGTCACAATAGTAGTAGAAAGGATAAGAAAATATTAAAAGAAAATAGTTTCGTATTTCTACCACGTAGCCTGATTGTTTCTATGATTGTTTTTCGATGTTTGCGTATTGTTATATCGTATATATCACTTCATTCAATTTTCATGACAACGTATTTGTAACTCCAAGGTTCCACAATTATGTTTTTCTCAATTTACTTTGTTTTGATTATGCAACCTTATTATCTGTTACCAAAGAAAGTGAAATGTTTATATTCTTTTCGAAAAATGAATTAGATTTTGAATTGAATTGAATTGAATTGAATTGAATGATCATTTTTTGTTGGTAGTCTGGGCCACTGAATTACACTTTTTTCCATCAAATTGGTATGCTTATTGAAAAACCGGTGGGAGCTTTCATGAGCATGTTATAATGGTGACAATTGAATGTGAATCTGAATGTTGTGATTGTCTGTTTGAGGTGATGTCTTATTTCCTTCATCTTGCCATACATTCAAAATACACAAAATAATAGTTATTTCACAATACAAAATATGGTAACATTATATAAAACGAAAACAAGATCTTCGATACAGAATATAGTCTGGAAAATAATTCATTGTTTTACTCAATTCATTGTTTGACTAATTAAAAAAAAGATACCTAAAAAAAATACCTTCTTAAAACATAGCACTCAATGATCATAGCAATTCAAATTTTCATATAATCATGTCCTTTTTCCCCATTCAAATAGCGAATAATCGAAGTCGAGGAAGGTTTGAAATCATATCTCCACCACAATACCAATCCAAGGGGGGGGGGGTATTACGACTTTTACACTTCCCTCCCATCACAAACACCTTTACTCAACACTCTAACACATTGTCTAAACAAAATATTCATTCATAGACCCCATACCTCCTACATCCACTCGGACAAAACAAAACAAACAAACAAACAAACAAAGACGCAAGCACGGACAAACACATACACATAAGCTTTCACAACCCTACACACACGCACACAAATCCAAACACACTAGCACCCTGCATGAATCCAGTTCCGGTTCATCTGCGGCCACCCACGCACACACACACACACACACACAATGAACATCCCTTGAAAATAAAAAAAAATTCGATCTGTTCCCATTTTGTAAATGTACCCCCCAATAAACCCAATTTTCCTTTTTTATTGGCTATTTTATTCTCTTCATCTCGAGAGTCCTGAACCATCATATCTATTACTTTTTGCATAGATGGCAGAATTGTCTTTTTTCTTGTTTCAAAAATAGTATAATTGACTAAGGAAACGCACAATTTTTTAGTTATTGTAATATTTTTGCCCGATGCCCATAAGAATAATTTCCAATCATCAATATCAACTTCCATTAACAGTATAACTTCATGATTACTTCTTTCCAAAATCGTTTTGCTTTCTTTCTGACAAAAAGAGCAACGGATTATTGTATAAACATCATGTGATTATCTGAATATAAGTATGAAAAAAAAATTATAACAAAGAGACTACACACGTTGGTAACGCCCTCTACGTTCTCTCGACAGACAGCTCACCTCGGATCAGCTCTGGGCGGGGTTTCCAGTTCACCTTCTTCGGGGCACCGTTGGCCCTCATTCTCTCCAGAAACACGTCCCAAGCTGGAGGTTCCCTTGGCAAGAACACCTGCATGTGGTTCCAAAACCTGCCAGAAATGAGGAAAAGATGCAATCAAGGATGAAACTACAACGTCACCAAACTTTTCTTATATGCCTATGCTATCACAGTTTGTAGATAAAAAAAGTTCCCGTATTGAGTGAGGGTGTATAGATTGGGGGAGTACAGTGGCAATGCTTTTACAAAACAAATGATTCATAATTATGGTTAGTTTGATGGACACTACAATCCGAGCAAAGTTGAGGGCGGGCTAGCGGTAATTTATCTCATTCAAAAAATTTACCTTGTAAACAGGACGAAATCAATTTTGTTCCCTAAAATATCTATTAAATTATGAGTTTTGAAGCCGGTGGTTAGTCAAAACAGGTCCCGTAATCATCGTGGAGCCATGTCGTTACCAAAGTGTGTTCATAGGTGGTGCCAATTGTTCACTACCCATTATTTGGTTTGCTTTCATTGTTACGTATGAGCGTGCACGCTAACCCTTCTAACGCGCGATCTTTATATACGGCACTGGTGTAACCTACTGAAAGTGGAAAATGTCCGGATCCCTCGAGATGTTGTTATTGAAACCGTTGTAGAGGTCATCCCAGAAGAAGCCTCGTAGCACAACCTGGCGATGGACCCCGATGCGATTTCTGATCTGAAGAAAATACACGCGCAAATAGATAGACAAGTAAACACCCATGCAGATAGACAACGGATGGTCATTAAAGTACCAATAGATAAAAAACAAACAAACAAACAAACAAACAGTGGCAATGCCAGTGATGATGAAAATGTGATATTACAATGAAGCTAGATAACGATGAGGACATGGATAATATTGATAACGACGGAAAAAAAAAGAATTTCACAGTCATGACTACAACAAAAAATCAAGGAGCTTCAAGCTCCTAAAAAAAAAAAAAATGTATTCAAGCAAGGATCCTTGATTCAATTCGGCCTCTCTCCTGCTATCTTTTTCGCAATGGTTGCCTGCACTCTGGCAGAGCTGTAATAATCGTCCTGGGCATGATTAAATAATGCGTAGGAAGACATGAGACAAAGGAATGAAACTGATAGAAACAATAGAAACATGCTAACATTTGAACAGGAACGCTGGGAATTGAAAAATAACATCAGGGCAAGCAAACAACGAAAACAATGAAAAAGTCAGAGACTATGCTATTACGCCCATTGTATGAGATAACTGACAGCGATGGTAAACATAACATTCTGCTGGAAGTGAGGATAAACAAAGTGTTGCATAAAATCCAACAAAAGTCACACAATTCATACAGATGACATTTCTGTGGTGCGATTTTGTATCTTAATATAATAACTTACAGTATTATTAATAGGATCTTATATGATGACATGAATACTTCTCTATTCTGAGTCCTATTTTCGTAATTTTCCATCATTGTCTTTCATTCCCGCAGAATATCGAGGTCTCGAAGTCGTCATATCTTTCAACTTGTTCTTGAATAATATTGTCAACGCTTTTATGAGACTAACGTTAATGTGTGTCTCTCTAATTGATACATGTTGAAATATTTTGTACATTATGTAGTATTATACAAAGTGTATATTGCTTGTCCTATAGACCAGTTCACAGTTAGCGATGTTTCTGTCAGATTGCACAGAATTTTAGGTCATTGAAACCAAATAGTTTCAAACTTAGAAATCAACCACTTACGTAATCAAGTTAAATAATTTTGTTTCATTTTATCTAAATATATGTTCATTTCGTGTATTTCCATTATTCAAGAAACATAGAGGCGCATATATAGACATCAAATATTGAATATGGTAGAATTCAGTACAAATTATACACTAAGAACAATGAAGAAAGCTGAAAATAAACTGATAGAAAATAGAATGCATATTAGAAAATGTACCGTATACGCACAGTGGTATTCAAAAATGATTATCAAAACAATAACAATATAAAATCATTGAAATATTCATTTACGGCAAGAGCTGACAAAGAACATCACTGTGAATTCAGAAGTACTTTATTGGACAGGGTTTTTCAACATATACTTTCACTGCTTAAATTGAAATAAGTCCAAAATACATGTCTAGTATGGCGTAATGAATATTTAGACTTCCTTTGAAAATAGCACGACGGCGAAATTGATGACGTAATCGTGCGTGATCAGTGCAAACATGAGCATTTAGACACAAACATTTTTATTATTTAAGGGGGAAGCGTTTTTTAATAATACCGTTGCATGAAAGAAGCAATTTGGAACTTGTTTATATCTACCAACTCCAGGGTATTTAACAATTTGAATAATTTGGACGTGGGTGCTTGATTGCGGAGCCATTGTAAGTAGGACTACGTATTTCCTTCTTTTGTAAAACTATTCAGTTATGTAAATGCCAAGAATTAAAGTCCCCCCCCCCCCATTGATTTTAATGACTTTGATGTAGGCCTAAGTGCTTGATATACACAGTAAGTGCACATAAGTATTGCCTTCTCTTGTAAAATTGTCAACTTTTGTAAATGAGGGGAATATGAGTTCCCCCCCCCCGAAATTACAGTATACCAGAAACATGAGAATCATATATAGTGAATGATAATCATCTTATGGGTGCTTTGGTACAACACATTTCAATCGATGTGAAATGCTTTAAAAGAAAAATAAATATTTGTGACCCTGCACCACAAAACACACAAAAAGTCGCCAGACATGAATTTTTAGTTAAGGGCAGATTCTGAAAGAATCTGCCCTTGTAGACTTGTGGATGTGTCGTGGCTGAGTGGATAAGAGCGCTCGTCTGTGAACGACATGAGCGTGGTATGGTTCGTGGGTTCGAGCCCATGCCAAGCCCGACACGTTTGCCCTTCAGCAAGGCACTTTATCCACGTTGCTGCTCTCCACCCAGGAGTATAAATGGGTACCCGGTAGGATGAGAAAGCTAATGTTGGTTGATCAGCATGTGCGCGCCTGTAAAATGGCTGCGACTGGCTGGAATGCTCCCCAGGGAGTGGAGAATGAGCACTGTTGAACAGTGCTGGTTGGAAATAATGTATCCAGTGACCGGGGTAATAATAGTCTGTAAAGCGCATTGAAACCCTGAAGTGTGTGTGAAATGCGCAATATAAAAACCAGCTATTATTATTATAATTATTTTAAAAAAAATGTATAAATCCATTCAAATGGATTCTCCTTATATATGTAAATACTGGAAAGAAAGCGCGCACTCTGGAAAGTTTGAACTGAGAAAAGAGGCTGTGAAGTACAGGGTCTATTCAAGTGCCTAATCTTTACTAAGCCGTGCGACCATGAATGGGACAAAAAACTTGATGCAAACCATTGTAGCAACAGCAATGAAGAGATTATCAGATTAAGCCGAGATTGAGCATGCTTGATTAACACATTCTGTTCATAATAAATATCGACTTTCAAAGCAGTAGCATTATCTTTTCAAAATTTATTAGAGTTGAAAGTGAAAGAGTGTGCAAAGGATTTTCAAGAAATTAAAAGGGGCCTCTAAGGAAAACCTGTTCACACTACTTTACCAAAAAAGGGGTTGCAAAAAAAAAAAACTGCTGAAAACCCACTTTCCCATTCAATTTATGATCCCAAACTGAAGGATAATGTAGAAGAACAGCTCTTTCAGAAAACATGGAAACCTCAAAACTGTCTCGGTTGACCTGTTTCACCTTTCTTGAGTCCTCACATAAAATCAAAGTGTGTCACTGTTTGTTTGTTTTGTCACATTTTTTTTTTTGGGGGGGGGGGGTGCAGAAAAGATTGATATGTTATTCCAGTTTAGAGTACTTAATCGTGTCAACATAACACCGACAAGATTAACGGAATCGCAAAGTCACGAAAGCAGTAAATAATGAGATTCTACTTTAAACAGACAAAGTACTAATATCCTGCAGCATGCCTTCCTTTTGAGAAAAAAAAAAGCCATTGTGAAAATTGATGAAAATGTGATATTACAATGAAGTTAGATAATAATGAGGATAATATGAATAATAGTGATAACGACGGGAAAAAGAAGAATACAACAATTATGAGAAAAAAAAATGTATTCAAGGCAGCCTCTCTCTTGTAAACATTTTTACAGTGGCTGCATGTTCAGACCCCTAATCGTCCTTGGGAAGATTGAATACGAAGACTTGGGACAAAGGAATGAAGCTGATCGAAACAATAGAAACAGATTAGAATTAGACAGGGACGCTGGAGAATGTCAAATAACATTAAAACAATTGACAACGCAAGCAAACAAAACAATGGTTATAGAATCTTCTTTGCGTGGGACTGCGTGAGACTATCGACAGAGCTATTGAACATAACCTTCCGCTGGCAGTGGGGGTACACAAATGGTTATTTCCATCATCAAAAAGAAAAGAAAAGAAAAAGTTGACATGATCCAAAGTGATACAATCTTTTTTTTTCATTTCTCTTACACTCGTCTGATAAAGGATTTTTTAAATACAATATAAAGAATATACACGAATGATGTCGTAAAAAAGAAACAATGCACTTTGCCATGGCAACAAAAATAGTAAATTATCACAATGATGGAAAACAGTGTTCCACTAAATAAGCCAATCTTGTAAGACGTGGAACACTGGAACAAAACAACAACAGCACCAATTTGTTATATCAATAAAACATATTCATTTTATTCTTCTATATACATTGTATTGTACATTTTACTCATTGATATAATGATGCTGATACTATGAACAATACTTACTAGGATTTTAGAATGCAAACGTATAAACTATGTAACATATCACATTTGTGGCACAGACACTATGGGGCTAGGTATGCCATGAAAATTGAACGGAAAGGAAGATATGCAATCGGCCACAAAAAACATAACGACAACAACAACAACAATAACACAAAACACAGAAATAACAGAACTTGAGGAAACGCACTCAGACAGATACTGGACAACGAAGAACGAGGAAAAAGAAGCAGGGAAGAATAGAGAAGGAAAAGGAGAGGGAAAAGGAAAGGGATGGAAAAGGTCTGTGGACACACTACAAAATCTCAAGGAAAAGTGAAACATGACGGGTTTTTTCATTGAACAGAATTAACTGGTATATTTAGAAAACAAATATTTTTTTAGTTTATACTTAAATGTAATTAACTTCACAGATTCTTTTAGATCATTATCTAAGCTATTCCAAAATCTGGGTCCGGTATAAACAAATGTATTTTGAGTGTGTACAGTTCTCACTAAGGGAAGATGAAATTCTTTAGATTGTCTCGCGGGATAATCATGTACGTGGCTGTTACAGTGAAATGAAGAATAAAATATTTTGGGTAGATGGTTCTATGGGAAAGAACATCATTATGAATTCCGTAGTACATGGTTGTACGTTTTTTAAATATATCATTATTGTGCAAATCAAAATTATTCCAAAAATACAGGTCCAGTATAGCGTAAGGAATATTAAGACTTGTTATCAAAAACAGCCCAATTGAGAAATTAATGACGTAATCGTGTGATAGGTATCAACATCATCATTAGTCACAAATATTTTTATTAAAATAACGGGGAAGACTTCCTGAAATATAGAATTACATCAAAGAGGCAAGTTGTATCTTGTTTATATCTATCAACTTCAGAGTTTTTAATGATATGAATAATTTGAATGTGGTATGCAGAGTCGTGCAATTGTTGTTGTTTTTTTTTATATAAAACTATCAACGTAAATGAGGAGAATGTGTGTCCTCCTTCGCCTACCCAGATTGAATTACAGTCGCATGTGACAGAACACACGAATCATATAAAGCTATGGGCTCTGATGGTGCATATTTTAACCAATATAAGACTAAAGAAAATAAAAAAAATGATACAATTGGGCAGAAAGTATTGAAATATTCTTCCAACTTAGAGTATGATTGTCTATATAACACCTAGGAAAATAGCATAATCGTAAAACAGAAAATAATCAGAATCTACTTTTGCAAATTACCAATATCCTGCTGCCTGCTTCCTTTAGAAACAAGCCCATTGTGTCTTACTAATTTTTAGGATAATTCATCTGTCATGAAACTGTGAAGATAAAGAACTGCTCTAATATCTTTATGAGACGGTCGATTCTCTCTGCATATAAAACAAATTGACAGTAAGGGCAGGCCGAACATTTCCTTGAATATAAAAGATGTGTTGTTGTTGTTTTGTTTTTCTTTTTCTTTACTTCACCTCAAAGAAACCGTTCAGGTCCCGTCCACGACGTAGTTCATTACAACTCTGTTTCTCAATATGCCGTTTTTCTCAGATGACCTGTTAGGCAGTATCTGCTCACGCGCAGAATGAAACTCCGCACTGACGTTGATATTCAAAGAGGCCGACTCTCACAATATAAAGGTGTCAACTGCTCTTGCTGCATCTATGCTGCATGCGCCTGCTGTGTGCGACCCTCATTTGTGTTTACACAGACGTATTAATGCCCCGCGGGAGTCTACGTAATACTACCCTTTTGGTATCAAATGCATCGCATTTTCGGGTTTCTGTATTCCCGCAAACTCAAATACCTTGGTGTTCTCTCCATGTACAACTCGTATCTGAGGTAAAACGCCATTTTTCTTATTTGGAGACGTGTATAGAGTTGCAAAAGGGGGAAATTATTGCTGTCAAACTTGTGATATAAATTTTAACATTAAAAATTCATACACTGTGTTGATAATTGCAAACATCAATACTACTCTGTCCTACTTTGGCAAAAGGAAGCAAGTGACATTTTTATGGATATTGACTTTTTTTATTGATTTGGCATATTTGAGGCATGCTCTATTTTAACTGAAAAATCCAAAAGTTACAATTTTGCCCCATTTCTGAGATATTCGGATGGCAAAAGGAAGCATGTGCACAAAATTGCATGAAAAAAAAATGGCAAAAGGAAGCAAGTTACAACCTCATGATATGATTGTCACTTGCTCAACTTTGCCAAATCATTTATATTTACACACAATCTAAAATACTTTGGCAAAAGGGAGCAAGTAACATCCTCATGATATGATTGTCACTTGCTTCCTTTTGCCATTTTTTGTTTATGTTTGCTACAAATCTATAAAACTTTGGCAAAAGGAAGAAAGTAACATTCTCATCATATGATTCTCACTTGCTTCCTTTTGCCAGATTTTTCATGTTTGCTAAAAATCTGAAATACTTTGGCAAAAGGAAGCAAGAAACATACTCATGATATGATTATCACATGCTTCATTTTGCCAGATTTTCCATGTTTGCTACAAATCTATAATACTTTGGCAAAAGGAAGCAAGTTTCATAATAATGAGTCTCTATGGGAATATCAAAATTCTTCGAATTGTCATAAATGCATCACTCTATGACTTGCACGAATACCGACATTATTTCTCTTCACAAATTTCCACGTTGAAGGGCCTACCCAAAACATGTTTTCTTCATTTTTAGCATTTGTACTCAATGTCATTTGCTTCCTCTTGACAAAGTAGGGCGGTACTAATTCTACCAATACTATTCTTCATGGCCCTCCAACCTTTTTTTTTCTCGACATTAAAGCAGAAAAACAAGATCTTTATGTACGACTTCAGGTAAGATTCTATCACTAAGTCCAAAGAGAGGGGCCGTTATCAGCATTTCGGATTCGAAAGATCTGTAGCTAGTTGTTTTGTACCCACCTCAAGGTAATTGTGTTGACCACTTGGTCTGCTCTTGGGAAAGGTGGGTGTTGTTCCTCTGAAGTCTACGAGGAAACTGTAACCTCCTTCAATTTCCTCGAAATGATCATCGGTCTCAATTACCTACACGAAAAAAGACAAATACACGAATCACACTTTATATAATCTTTCTAATATGGGGAAACATTTCTGAAAGAGACAGGTCATAACATTGGAAAGATTTTTCTGGTCGAGCAAAATATTACTGCTGTTATGATTTTGTTGCTACGCTTTTTCCTGTCTTTGGATATCATGCAAAATGTACAGGATTAACATTTAACCTTTTCGGAGGGCTACCCTCATTTAGGTTTATTCAAATAAACTCAAAGCATATCGGACATATTTGTCGGACACTGATCAATATCAATATAGTAGTAAAACAGTGTTATGAATATGCAGCAACGCACATCTTATTGATACGTACAATATATGTAAAGGCACATTTTTCTTCACTTATGCAAGCATTTAGTGAATATTTGTGGTCTTTCAATCGCAATAGCTTCCTTTTTTTAAGAATGTGAGAAACATTACGGGCATGAGGACTATGTACAGATTGCATTTGTGAAAAAGAAGAAATAAAGCTGTTGTTTAGTACACTGTACCTTTGATTGCATAGCACACAACTCTAGCATTATCATTATCCATCTGAAGGAATACCACATGAAGGCAAATATACAACCAATGGAGCCAATGAGTGTCAGTAATTAACGCTTTGGGGGTAAAAAGAAAGAGAGATGTTGATAGAAATTAAGCAAGATGCATTATTTGCAACTGATTAACAAATTGCCCCTTCATCGACTGCTGGATGAGAAGACTATTCAGCTTGTGATGTCACATGTGTAGAGCGATATAAAGAAAATGCAAAGAAAATTCAACTTTTCACTTTTCTCTCAAAATAAAAGAACACTTGCCTTGCCTCTTTCAGAAGGCAGGGGAAATAATATTACCCTTACCATGCATACTTCAGTAACAAGTCGATGAAACGTGCATTTTTTTCCAAAATAAAATTTTGTGAAATTCTCTTCATATTTTCCTTATATCGTTCTACGCATGTGACAGCTTACACTGTTGTAGTCTTCTCATCCAGCAGTGACTGCGCAAATACATAAATATTCATAACTTTTGATCGAAGTGTCCGATTTTCCCTGCATTCACTGCAATCCGCATGTACATGAAGGTGGACTTGTCCTTTAATTCATTGCAACCAACCCGTATCTTATAAGAAGTTTTATCGATAAAGGTCATGTGCCTTTCGAGTCCACTGACCTGTATAAGAGGTTAAAGATTTCAAAAGCCACAGAAACCCAGAGAGTCCTTGAAAATTATGTCAATTCTTTCATACAGCATCAATAAAAGGAGAGCAAGTTGTACTTTATTGTGCTTAAAAGTGACCGTTTGGGTATGGCTTCCCCTTTGGAATATAGCACCTTCTGCCCAAACTTTTCATGCGGTCGACCACTATAGCATTACCAGCAAAACTCCTATGCTTCATTGACTAACGTGTCAGTGTTGATTAAAAACCAAACAAACAACGGAACAATCATTCGTAGTTCACCGTAATATACAATTTTGTTGTAAATTTGACATCACAGCTTGTTTTGATTGATTTGTTTTGATTGATTTGATTTGATTTGATTCGATCAGATTTTGTTCCTCAAAAAAGGTAAATTTCTTGTCACTATAGTTTCCACTTACCTTGGTATAAAGATCTACGTTGACGGCAAGTTCCCTTGTAGATAAAAGTTAGTTTTCTGCATCAGCCCTGAATGTGTTAGTGAATCGAAGAGAAGTCTTACAAATATTATGCGAGATATGAAATGAGATCATTTAATAAGTAGATCTGATGTTCTGTAGCACATTCTTCTTTGCTGTACTCCGTTATAACCTGCAAAAGGTTTTGTTTCTCAGGTAAAATGATCCAATTAACATGATTACGCGATTAAATTATTAAAATCCTTTTTTGTGAGTCGCAATAAATGCTAGAGGTGAAAACTCGGTTAAAGCGACTAAAACTAGATATAAATACTCGTTGATTTTACCATAGGCTTCGGTTTCGCGTCCTTGCCCGCCACTCAATTTGTGAATCTGTGGCATGGCCGACGGAACCGGAAATGGAAGAGAAGGGATGAGCTGAGGACCTTTCTTTTTTTTCTTTTTTTTTTTTTTTTTTTTTTTTGCTTGTCATCTGAAGAAACCCGGAAATGGAAAGGCAGGGATGAGCTGAAGATTATGTTTTGTTGTTGTGCTTGTCAGCTGGAGAAACCCGGAAATGGAAGGGGAGGGATGAGCTGAATTTTGTTTTTTTGTTTGTTTGTTTGTTTTTTTTGCTTGTTAGCTCATGGAACCGGGAAGTGGGCCCCTTGACTATTGAAAACGCTCCGCCGGCCCTGTCTGCATTACGTGAAGACGTGTGGGGTAACCTTTAACGATTCTCCTCTATCAAATGTGTCTAGCTCAAAATAGCCGGGTTCACACGTACACCAATTAGCGGGATACAAATCTCGAGATTTGCATCGCGATCGTCATCCCGAGTTTTTTGCACGTGTGGACAGAAAAAAAAAACCCCGAATATTGGCGGGATAAGCATCGCGATGCTAATCCTAAGAAATCTTGCGCTGGTTCATGAATTAGCGGGATAATTGGCCCCGCGCTGGTACGTGTGAACGGTCGGGATTAGAATCTCCAGTTTTTATATCCCATCATGCAATGCGCACATCACAACAGCGAGGCCTCTGCGAAGGACAAATAGTCCGGGAGCCAGCGGGGGTCAGCCTAGCTGAAAAGGTTACCAATTTTTTATGTATATAGCAATTTAGTACATATGCCCCTAAGTATGGAAATGCACGTCTGGCTGGTCATCGGTGGTGGGTGTGGCCAGGAGGGCCAAAAAAAGGACCCCTCAAAATTAGGCTAGCCCAGCTGGAAAAGTAACCCCATGAAAACCACTGGAACTTGTTCGTTACACTTACAGGATAAATGAATGACCATTGCCAGACGTTTTAGGTGGTGGGGGGTAGCCGCCAGACGCTCTTAAAGGCCCAACTCCAGCTAGGCTAGCCTAGCTGAAAAAGTAACCTCATGAAAACCACTGGAACTTGTTCGTTACACTTACAGGATAAATGAATGACCATTGCCAGACGTTTTAAGTGGTGGGGGGTAGCCGCCAGACGCCCTTAAAGACCCAAATTTTTCCAGCTATTGTATAGGCTAGCCTAGCTGAAAAAGTAACCTCATGAAAACCACTGGAACTTGTTCGTTACACTTACAGGATAAATGAATGACCATTGCCAGACGTTTTAAGTGGTGGGGGGTAGCCGCCAGACGCCCTTAAAGACCCAAATTTTTCCAGCTAGGCTAGCCTAGCTGAAAAAGTAACCTAATGAAACCCACTGGAACTTGTTCGTTACACTTACAGGATAAATGCATGACCATTGCCAGACGTTTTAATTGGTGGGGAGTAGCCGCCAGACGCCCTTAAAGACCAAACTTTTTCCAGCTATAGTAGGCTAGCCTATAGCTGAAAATATAACCTAATGAAACCCACTGGAACGTGTTATTTACACTTACAGGATATATGCATGGCCGTTGCCAGACGTTTTAAGAAGTGGGGGGGGGGGGGGTGTAGCCGCCAGATGCCCTCAAAGACCCAAGTTTACCAGCTACACTATAACCCTGGCTGGAAAAGTAACCTCCTGAAACCCACTGGAACTTGTTCTATGTTTGTATCTCACCTGATAAACACTGTCGACATAGTATTCTGGTGTTCTTTCAATAACTTTCCACACTTTTGAGCTATATGATCACCAAATTCACTCCTCAGATCATCTAATGATTGCTGTCAAGTGTTAATATTGGTGAAGTCCGACTACGTCAACAGTCAAAAAGTCAATGAACTAGGCCTATGCCATTTGAAAATCTCTGTAATCACAAAGTCGATAAACGATTCTAATGTGGACGAGACATCACTTCGCTTTTGCCTTGTTAAATGGTGAATATTAAATTAATTTGTAAGCTTCCGTTTCTAATTCATACAGCACCAGCATACATGTCTGAGAATAGCGGTAAAGAAGATTAGAGTCTTTGGCAACAAGTGCAAAATTAAATTCTGTGCCTTATTTGCTAAACAAACGTGGTAGGAGGACAACGACCTGTTAGGCAATATGGCGGACCAATAGCTCTATATTATTAGTGTTATAGAATAAATGACAATGATGTAGTTCTGAAACATACTTTTCATTAGATGCTTTTGCAATGACTCAATGTATACTTTTAATCGAACTAAGTATATATCCATGACTTGCTCATGAATTACGGCAGAACGATTCCGTGAGGAAAGTTTTCTGTCATGTCATTACGGAAGAAGTGAACGTGTCAATATTTTGCTATTTGTTCCATAATTATTTCTGAAGTGGTTAAATGTATTTTCCTAAAACATTTTTTTTTTCTTTTACCTACGTTGCATCCAAATGCCTTCTCGTTGAAAAAATGCGGGCCATGTATTCAATTAAAGGTCAAAAATCATAGGTTAATGGAAGTAGGGCATACATTGTACAACATTTCACTACGATTTTGTTTGTTTGTGTTTTTTTTTTTTTTTTTTTTTGGGGGGGGGGGTGATTCATAGTGTCCTAAAACCTTGTATTTTGATACATGTATTTAGTTTTGTAGTCACGACTCTTGCTATGTATGATGCCAAACTCTTCCCGCTCATACAAATGCAGCCGTTTCAGGGAAATAATTATGATAATGATTGGTAATGCTGAAGTGGTTCATAACATTCCATTGATACTATGTATAGAACAGAAAGTGAATTTGACAATGGTATATGATATCCGCAATTTACTCTTTGACAGGTTCTATCATCCGATTAATAATGTATAAATTGAATATACAGTAGTCCCCTATTCAGTAACTACAGGTTAAGTTAGATAAGCTGCATTCATTTTGCACGCGACCATGGCGTTATAGCCAAAAATGATTGAATTCTGTAAATCTCTGTGTGCCTGCACAGGATTGGAAAACGAAACAAATTTCTGTGTATATAGAACAACGAAACAGAAACTGATGGATGCATTATTCTCAGTCACTTTGTTATGCATCATGATGGTTTGCTCATTGCAGTTCCGGAATCTCAGCTCGAGGGACTCGAATTGATCCTAAATCAGTCGGCATGCGTGTATCACCCAAAACAATATCTGAACACAATTATAACTGCAGTCCTCCATAGTCTGTATTGGTTGTCGATAAGGGCTGGTATCAAGTTTGATTTTCATATTATTTACAGTACCGAAGTTGTATTTAATTGTTTTCATCGAAATGCCCGTATACGGTATGCGTATCTCAGTTAACTCTTTAAACCATAGTTGTAATCAACGTGCCAAGAATCTCATGTTTTCAATAAGCGTGAACTCCAAGACATGTCGTGATAAGGACTTTAAGACAATTGGCATCGTCATTATAAAACGAATTCCCCTTTTACAAGACACGTTTTAGATTTTAGATAGAAATATGGATTCGTTTGAATGCATACAAACAGCTTCTTAAATCCTCTTACATTTTGTTTTTAAGATATGATGTATACTTTAGAAGTGTGAGAAGCATGCTCTTGTTTTAGAGGCTTTGAGTACTGGTAAGAAGCATATGTTATTCTTATTGATTATGCGAATAAGTACGCATTCAAGAACGTTTTGAATAAAACGTATCCAGACAACTGCATATCATATTTTCACCTCTTCCTTAAACATGCAGATGTATACTCTTGCCGAGAAGGTTAACTGTTTGATAGATATAGTGCTCACCTTATTGAAAAGGTAATTGGGTAAATTTTTGGTTTCAGTATATTATTCAAACACAACTAAGTTAACTTTTACATTAACATTTTCACTACTGGCAAATTCTGTACGCACACACATTTCATGATTCACAAGATCCAAGTTACACTAATCCTATTTACTTTGCAGAGTGCAACAACAACATAAGTTATATGCTGAGCAAATAGGCTTACATCAGTTCGCACTATTCAAGGTTTAGAGTAGTTAAGGAACTAAATCGTACCCGATTTTGTGATGCTAAGTTGCGCCTTGAGATGATGGGCAATATTGCCCCTGTAAAGGAGCAGGCAGTGACAATGACTTGCTCCTTTGAAGGAGCAATTTTGCAGCAGTCATGGAGCAAATAAGCACCACATACACTGTAAAAAATGCGACATGCGACATGTTTATGAACTAAACACAGTGTTAAAAATCTAAACACTTTGTTTAACATCTAAACACCCGGTGTGTATAGCACGTGTAAAGTATTGAGAGTTAAAGTGTTTAGCTTGGAGTGTTTAGTTGGAGTGTTTAGTCTGGTCACGCTATGTCAATCTCAATATGTCCATATATATATGGAGAAGTGTTGGAAATGGTGTGTAAATTGCAATTTCTAATTTCCTTTTATCACGAGAAAGTGGAAACTGTTACGACATCAAGATGCACTATGAAATAATTCATGTTTTAGGCCTTTCACGAAAATACCTAATGAATAAGGAAAAAGGATAACCTAAAAATATGTAATACAACTGTAATAAATTTATATTTTGGTTTCCGCGCATGTACAGTCCTATATTTTAACTGCTAGAAAAAAATGGGAATTGCCTTTGTTAATGATTTCGTTCATGGTGTAGGGCATTACACAAATGTTTGTTGGTTAGGCCTAAACACTTCTACTGTCAGGGTAAACAGACGCGTTTACATTTAGAACGCCTCGTAAACACGTTCTTAACACCGCACATGTTTAACATAAACACTGTGATACTCGTACTCTACAAGTCAGCAGCGCATATTGTGACATGACGGCCGCGGCCACAACGCACGCAGTGGTGCCCTGTGCGCGCGCTTCTAGCGCACACACGTGCTATGCATATTATGACCATAATCAATGCACAATTTATTGGCGGGAAAGGATATGTGCGCGTACTAGTATACGTACCTGTACGGATGGATCTGTCTGATTGGCTGGCTGGTGCTGCCCTAGCAGCGTGATGTGCGTAGGCCTACAGTACGTGCGCATTCGTTCTAGGCTTGGTACTTGCTTGGTACACCGTACACTGTACTTACGACTCGCTCGATCGACTGCACTACTACTGCATAAAGCTAAAGGCCAAGCCACGAGGAGCGGATCTAGCTAAGATGGCGTCGAAGCGATAAAGTTCTAGCCTGGCCGGCCTGCATGAAAGTGGTAAGTCTGCTAAGCCTGCTCAGTCGGTGAATAACAAGATTTATTGCAAAATTGCCCTCGTTTAATGTAAAACTGTAGTAGGCGTAGAAATAGGCTACGCCCTTAAAGATTTTGCTCGTTTAGTTTTCTATTTCTAAATCTAACGTTTATACAACGGGAACGCTCTAACGTGTTAGTGTTGTTAACGTGTAGGCCTACACTCTACACAACAGATTACCGGTACCGTAGTTATGGGTAAACTCGGCCTAGCGGGTAAACTCACTGTATCTTTTACGAAGTTATGAAGTATCTTTCATGTGAATGACGATGGGTTAGTGACTATCCTATATTTTGAGTGAAATTCAGTTTTATTCCCTGTAAATTCTTCATAACTCAACAGGTGGTGAAAATTTAATGTAAAGCCCATCCATTAGGATGTCTTGGAAAGGGATGCCGATGGCACTAAAGTGGGTGACGATGATGTCCTGACGACTGTATAAATTCTGCAAGACATTACCTCTGCTGGCAGAGAACGAGTCATGGTGCAGTCAGCAGAGTGAATCAACTGGGGATAGTACATCACTGTATACTACCCATGTGGAAAGTGGAAATCAAGTAAGTACTCAAAATTGCAGAGCCTAAATCAATGAATATTATGTATGGTAGGGGTACCACCTATCGGCAGGGTACCTTCCCATCGGCACCCTGCGTATCATGGCTGTTTACGTATAGAACGAAAGGGTACGCGCGGGATTAAGTGTCATTAGCTATAAAGACAATAAAAACGAAGAAACGAAAATCAAACTCAAAAACAAACTAACAAACCAAGCTAAAAACGTTCCAATTACACATCCACTCAGTAACTATGCATGGCTGTGAAATTCACGTGTATTTAACCCGTTGAGGACGAGTCCCGAGTATACTCGGGCAAGCGTATATGGGAAATGCGTGTTGTAGCAAAATCAAACCGTCCTCAACGGATTAAGGTGCCGATCGCAAGGTACGCCCTTTTTAGCTGCGCGAAGAAAACGGAACGCACGCACTAAAATTGCGCTATTTTAAAACGGAGATTCAAAATCAACGAGACGGTCACGACATTCAAAACTGCAGTATTTATGGCATATTTGAGTTATATTTTTAGAAAAAACAAGCTACAGATCCTTAGGGTGACAGTAGGTGGTACCCCAATGCTACTTGGGGCATGTAAATGATTTCTATAAAATGCAGATTTTAAATGCTTTAAAGGACAAGTTCACCTTCATAAACATAAGGATTGAGAAAATGCAACAATATTAGTAGAACACATCAGTGAAAGTTTGAGGAAAATTGGACAATCGATGCAAAAGTTATGAATTTTTTTAAATTTTTGTGTTGGAACCGCTGAATGAGGAGACTACTACAGTTTGTGAGTCATATGCGTACAACAGTATAAAGAAAATATAAAAGAAAATTCAACATATTTTCACTTTTTTTCGCATAATAAAAGAGCAATTGACTTGCCTCTTTCTAAAGGCAGGGGGAATAATATTACCCATAACTTTTATCGGTAACGAGTCAGGGGAATGTGTACTTTTTTCAAAAGATGGAATTTTGTGAAATTCTCTTTATATTTTCCTTATATTGTTGTACGCATGTGACATCTAAGTTATTCATACACTGCAGTAGTCTTCTCATCCAGCGGGTACTGCAAAAAAACTTCAAAAATTCATAACTTTTGAACGGATTGTCTGATTTTCCTCAAACTTTCAATGATGTGTTCTACTAATATTGCTACATTCTCTCAATCCTTATGTTTATGAAGGTGAACTTGTCCTTTAAGTTCTTCTGTTTGTTTGTCTGTTTGTTTGTTTGTTAAATTGTTTGTTTGTTTGTTTGTTTGTTTGTTTTGTTTTTTGGGTTTTTTTTTTTTGGGGGGGGGGACCTACTCCCGACTCCCGAATCCATTCCATTACCTAAAATAAATATGGAAAATTGATTTATTGCAAATATTGTTGAAAGTGTAAATTACAGATGTGAAAATCTTCACACAAGAGACAAAGGATACAGTAATGGTCGTAACTCTGCTTGATAATGATGATGAATAAGAAAGAAGAAACAACAACAACAACAAAGACTTGAACTATGTCCAGAAAATTCAGCAAGGTAAGTAAAAACTGACGCAAGACACTAAGTGCTAATGTGACGAAGGGATTCTGTCATTCCTTTTAATTTGAACTTGCTTGTGGATTCAGTCAACTTCTTTGCTACCCATTCATTTTCAGAATCTATAGGAGCAGTTATGTCCATTGTATTGCAAAGCCAACTGATTTGTTTTCCTTGTGTAATCATTTCTTTTACCAGCACCAGCACGTCGTGGAAGAATTGATCAGGGATCACGTCAAACATGTCTGGATTAGAATGAAAGATGCATGCGCTTACTTCTATACAACCCGTCTAAAAGTGCAAACATCTGAGGATTACAAGGACATCGCAAGAAATACTGATATACAGTATATCTATAGGCCCACATGCCATATGAAAGAAATGAACCATGGATAACAATTTTGAATATTAATGATCTTTTTCCCGCTAGCCATGTGATGTCTCACATCGTCATGATGCACTACAGACATATTAGGAGGCATCCCACCTGTTAGAGCAACCTTTCTATTGTTTTTTTTTTCTTCACTGACAGTGTGTATGTAAACCTGTATACTGGAATACTTAGTAAAGTAAATCATATGGGGGATGATAGGGTTTTGTATGCGATGGGGCTTCAGTTCTCCGTGTGTGTGTATGCGTGTGTGTATTACATAATGACGATCGAACCTCTAAAGAAATATGAAGGTAGAGGGCCTATATAATTCGAAGAGGAATTCAATGCTTATTTGATGAAAATTGGTTTTGAAATGGCAGGGACATCCAAAACAAAGCGATTCTATTGTCCTCTGTGCTTACGATAATGGTCACCTGCATTCTTATTGCTCATAGATATGTGTAATTATCTTTTTTTAACAGCTGGTACGTAAAATTGTAATTTTATCTAATATGTAAAGACACTTGCTCGAAATCGTTTTGCACTATTAAGAAAAACAGTTTTATTTGCTTCATTTCATTCATCAACCAATGTCCTTGTAATTCACTGTTAAGGTATTACTCAAGAACTTTGTTCGATTGGCTTTCTGTTATATTCTTGTGCAAAAAGGAATATAGAAATCAAAACAAATCAAATCAAAATATCTGCTATTTCATTTTTTCCCCCTCAGGTGCTTCCTATACAATCAGCAGATATTGGACGCAAATAAGAGGCCAGTAGTTGTATTTGTTTGGAATTCTTTGCAATTTTCTTGTAGACCTGATAGGAAATGCAGTATTCGGTAGTTAATACACTGTATTTTCTTTCTGAGATATTCTTGAAATCCGTCACATGGAGAGAGGTATTAGAAATGTAGTACAACATGTATGGAGAATAGGGAGGAGTCTTGCAACTGACTGACAAATTGACAAGGGAGGAGTCTTGCTGATCACACTGCGTGTTCATGACAGCCTTGCATACCCTCCCGCCTCCAGTTGCAATGCATTATTTTTTCTTTGTTCATATCCTCTTGTCTTTACCAAAAATTCTGCTGTGTCGAGATTGAAAGTAGCCCTCCATACCATGATTATGTGGAGTATGATGAGACTGATTAGACTTTAATAGACTATTCATGTACACCCATTGGGTTTGACTTCTTTCTCCAAGGTTCTAGCAAGGTACAGTTGTAGAAGTTTTTTCTCACTCACCCCTTGAAATCCACTAACATTCTAATATTTCTCTCAAAATAGCAAAAGTGAAAAATCCATACAGTACTGTTAGCTTACATGTACTTTCAGTGATCGTCGCAGTGAAAAGAACAATATCATGTATGTATGTTCCATTATTGGTACTGATAAGGGAGTGCAGATGTTCCCCACACGCTAAATACAGTGAAAACATTTTTTTTTTTTTTTGGTCTCTTTATGATGGAGTGCATCATCTACACTCCCTGATCAGTACTAATACGACCATAGTGTTGTGCATGGCATAATTTGCCGTGAGCCTAATCTGGTTCGGGTACCCAAAGCACTTTGCCAATAATTGATGCAATCTTCAAGGTCGGCATGGATTTGTTCACAGACTGCAGTTATGTTCCTGAAGGTGTTACATACATGTCAAGCTTCCGAAGCGTTGAGTTGCAATTCACAATCAACAAGTTTATTAGTTTGTTTTACAATACTAAGAATTAGTTCTGAATACAGTAGAAAGACGACAATTCTTGAAAGTAGGCCAAGAATTACATGTGACTGAAAATTAATTGTTAAATGCAATATTTTTTTCTCCAAAATGAGTTGTATGCCATTTCCTGCATATGAAGAGTTTGTTTGCAAAAACCGATAAGTCCATATTCGCCAAATGGAGATATTTGCGATTAAAGGTCAAGAAAAATAAAGAGAATAATAAGATTTTTTTTGCTTCTTCAGACCATAACTTCAAAAATGTACCTTTATATGTAGTGACCAATATATCATTTAAAAGGTATTATTTTGTAATTCAAAATCTTCAAAAATGGACTTATCGGTTTTTGCAAACAAATTCTTCATATATAAACTTTACTGTGTGTATGGGAGAGAATTTCATTTACGTCTTCGTGTACAAGCCAGTGACTCCGAGGTATCTTGCATTTAACTCAGTACGTTGTCGTATAGCAAAACATGGCAATATCTAAAGGGGAAATCCAGTCCAAATACAAATTAGTCTTATAAGAAAGAGTAAAATATTAAGAGTTCATTGGTAAAATTTTGATCGAAATCGGATGTATAATAAGGAAGTTATGACATTTTGAAGTTTCGCTAATTTTTGAGGAAACAGTTCTTGAATGGTTAATATGAATATGCAAATGGCAACGCGGGTCTGTCATTCCCTCACAACTTACTTAATTTAAAGTTTTTTCATTCAAACGCAATTATTCCCGAGGCTCAAGTCCTGATATATCTAACTGATCACTTTCTGAAGTTATTCAACCAGCAATACCATAATGTTTCACATTTCATTAACATAAACATTGAATTTCATCATTGTTTTTTTTTTTTTTTTTTTTTTGGTATACGATCAATGGAAAATTGTGAGGTTATGACATGGTCAACTCACTCATTTGCATATTCATATCCACTTTTAACTGCTTTGCAGAAATTAGCAAAACTTCAAAATTTTATAACTTCCTTATTTTTCATCCGATTTCATTCAAATTTTTACTGTTAAACTTAGAAAATTTTACTCTTTTTTTATCTTATTTATTGGACTCGATTTCCCCTTTAAAGGCTTTTAACTTATTATTCATCAGATATTGCCCAAGCTTTGACTGATGTTTTGATAAATTGCATTCAGAGAATTGCATTTGACTCTTGTAGCCAAAATGTTTGTGAAAGCTAACACAGGTCTTCCCTGGTATTATGCGATGTAAGTGTGCTGATGATATGGTACATCACTGGGTAAATTCTATATAATGTTATGCGTTTATCTCATTCCATGCAAAAGTGGAAACAATCCACTTTACATTAATAATTACATGGGAATTAACATGCATGATGAGTAACATGTCTCATTTAAACACGTAAAAATTAGCATGTATGAATGTATGATGTGTAAACATGTCTCATATAAACGCGTGGAAATTACCATGTATGATGTGTAAACATGTCTCATTATAAACACTCAGCATGTATAAGGTGTAAACATGTATCATATAAACACTGAGAAATTGCGATGTTTAATATGTAAACATGTCACATGTTTAGTGTATGCAATTTTGTGATCGATCTAAAAATCAGACATGTGTTCTGAGAATAAACACTCAAATGGCAAATAAACATGTCGCAGTGTTTTTAATCTGTCACAGCGAATAAACATGTCGCAGTGTTTACATTGTAAACAGTGCGTCATGTTTATTTTTTGGTTCAGTGTTTAGATCTTAAACATTGTGGGTGATTATGTGACCTGTGCGGTGTTTAGTATTTAAACACTGTGAGTGATTATGGTGTAAACGTTTGGTGTTTAGGCTATAAACAGAGCAGGTGTTTAGTTTTTAAACATCAGAACCGTTTAAAACATAAACATGTGTGTGTGATAAACACCTAGGGTGTGCTGAAAATAAACACAGCATGTGTTTAGTTCCTAAACATGTTTAATATATAAACGCGTCGCAGTGTTTTTAAACTGTCACAGAAAAGTGTTTAGTTAGGTGTTTAGAAACTAAACAAATTTTTTACAGTGTAGGTGCAACATCATACCAATAAGGCACAAGGTTGCACCCTCAAGGTACGAGGTTGCGCCTTTTTCAAGGGGGCAAAGTTGCTCCCGAGGGTGTAACTTTCACCCTTTCTTGCGGGTACAAAGTAGCATCCAAAGTTCCAAGATTGCACCCTCAAAACAAGGCACAATCTTGGAACTTTGGTTGTTTCTTTGCACCCTCACGAAAGGATGTAAAGTTGCACCAAGATGTAAAGGCTACACGGGGTGCAAAGGTGCGCCGAAAGGTAAAGGGTGCAAGATGGCACCCTCAAGAAAGGTGCAACTTAGCACCACTTAATGTGGGTGGAAAGATGCACCCTCACGAAGAGGTGCAATCTAGCACCACTTAGTGTGGGTGGAAAGATGTACCCAAGGGAACATTTTCGCACCCTCAATAAAGGGTTCAACTTTGCACCCTCTCTGCAGTATTACACACGTGAATTCCTTGTCCCTGTGAGCTACGTTTGATATGAGCGTGACCCAGTATTAGACACGTGTCAAGCCTTTGCAGACACAGAATTTTTTCTTCATATTCTTTAAAGGTCATTTAAAACAAATTTAAGTATATATTTATTTCTTTTAAGTTAAGAGGAGCAAATGTGCAGATCATGACCTGTGATACATGTTACGGGAAGTCTATATTTTTATGTCTACTCGTTTTTTTTTTCTTTTCAACTACAAGGAATTACCTATGAGCTAATTGGATAAAGGAGCTGAGCATTCCTTTTTTTCATCAGTTAATGTCAGTGCTGGTGTATTATTCTTGAAAAGTTGGCATCTAAATGTCCTCCAAACCAAGTACTTACTGTATAAAATTATATTTCTGTGAGTTACGTTTCTTATGAGCATGACAGATCTGTAGACACGTGTCATAGTGGTTACAAACACTAAGTTTCCTTTGCTTTCATCGTTATCAAGAAGCGATTTTGAACAATTTCAGATGTTCAGTTTTTTTTTTTCAATTTCGTTACGAGAAGGCAATAATGATTTCATGTAAAATATGTTAAGGAAAGTTGATAGTTTGGTTATTTTATCATTACTCATCTTCGTCTTCTCAACAAGAAGATGATACACATGAGCTCATTTGCTAAAGAAGTTGAAGGATGTTTAATTGCTGGTAGCCACGTAGGGGCTTTTGTCATAGCATTTTGCATCTTAATCCCTCGAAACTAAGTACATGCAGTATTGTGTTGCTGTGACTGAGCTTATTCATATGAATTTTAGACATGTTTCTCATATGTTTCTGTCATATGCTTTACTGAAGAACAGCAAATGTTGAGTTTATTGGCAAGAGAGGTTGATCATTACTTTACATTTAAGCTCATTGAAGTGCCGGAGCATAAACTTGTCTTGAAATATGCATCTAAAACCCTCCAAACCAAAAACGTGCAATACTAGACACGACAGGAATTCCTTGTTGTTGTGAGTTATGTTTCTTAAAAACACTGATTTTTTCTGCTTTTGCAGTGTACTATGTTCAAAAACACTCTTGAACAATTATCAGATTTCGTTTCTTTCTTAAGAGAAGAAAACGGTGAGGTAATGTGAAGCATGTTCCTATAAGTTTTATTTCGTTAATAATTCTTCTTTACCCATCTCCTCAACCGTAAGGTGATATGGTACCTAAAGAGTCATAGGCCAAAGGTGTTGAGCTTTACTTCCCCTTTTTAAAGTAAATTTAAGAGCTGGGGCATTATTTTTTTAAAAGTTGGCATTTTAAGCTATGTACACCGAGGACGAGTCTTACTGAATGGATTTCTTGTTGTAGTAATTGTATTTTTTATGAGCTTGATGGAGTATTAGACAATTGTATAAAGTGTTTGCAAAAACTGAAAATGTATTCCCTTTTGCTAATGTCCAAAGAGTTCATTTGCCAAGTTTTGATTGTCTTTTGTTTTAATCATCAGGGGTCTGTTTTATCATGGTCATAGAGGAAAGAAACTTAATTATAAAAAAAGCCTTCATATATATAAGAAGAGATACTGTAGGACACAATTTCATCAAAAGTTGTGATTTTCAACATTTCCAAAATGCAATTGATGAATATTTCTCCCCAGGGCACAGAAAGAAAGTAGTTTTTGGTCTTGTTTTTTTTTTTTCACGTCAGTATGTTATAATACCCGCGGCCCTGTTTTTTTTTTTTTTTTTTTTTTTTTTTACACTGCAAAGAAAATGAGAACACTGATGTTTGAGAAAAATCCCGACATGTTTGATTGGGCAATTCTTTTTTGATGTCTATTATTCTTTCCAAATAAGTTTTTTGGTTATCACTGAGGACAAATACAGATACCCTATTTCTTCTACCAAAACCACAGCACTGTATATTCTCATATTTCTACAGTATTTTGTCTCAACACTTGCCCTATTAATATTTCAAAGCATGTTTCCATGTGCGCTCAAGAAACTCCCCCATTAAAGGAGACCTCCGGGTGATTCTCAGATGTTTACATTTTGTACAACTATGAATTAGTTATACTGAGGACAGAGTTTCAGAATTTGTGATAATTGGGATGAGGAATAAGAATATTTTCAAAAAATAGAGCAAATTGCAATGAACAAGGATGATGACATGGTAGAGTCACCATAAGAATGCATGAGTTGGGCTCAAGGAAGCAGAACAAAAGAATAAGGCATGCATAGATTATAGACAGGTGAACTCGCAAGCTAGCGGTATTGTTATAGAATTACACTGCTATCATTTCTGAAATATGTGAACCTTATAGCTGGTAAAATTGTGTCTTTGAGAGCGTCTGGGGGCTACGCCCCACCACTTAAAGCGTCTGGCAACGGTCATGCATTTATTCTGTAAGTGTAAGAACAAGTTCCAGTGGGTTTTATGGGGTTACTTTCCTAATTTTCAGCTAGGCTAGCATAGCTGGTAAGAGTTTGGTCCTTGGGGCGTCTGGCGGCTGTTGTCTGGCAACGATCATTCAATTATCCTTTGAGTGTATCACAAGAACAAGTTCCAGTGGGTTTCAGGAGGTTATTTTTCCAGCTATATATAGGCTATAGCTTAGTCTAGCTGGAAAAATTGGGTCTTTAAGGGCGTCTGGCGGCTTCCCCCCCCCCCCCCCCCAACCACCATTTAAAACGTCTGGCAACGGTCATGCATATCCTGTAAGTATAAAGAACAAGTTCCAGCGGGTTTCACAATGTTACTTGTTCAGCAAGGCAAGCCTAGCTGGAAAAAGTTTGGTCTTTAAGGGCGTCTGGCGGCTACCCCCCACCACTTAAAACGTCTGGCAATGGTCATTCATTTATCCTGTAAGTGTAACGAATAAGTTCCAGTGGGTTACATTAGGTTACTTTTTCAGCTAGGCTAGCCTAGCTGGAAAAATTTGGGTCTTTAAGGGCGTCTGGCGGCTACCCCCACCACTTAAAACGTCTGGCACTGGTCATTCATTTATCCTGTAAGTGTAACGAACAAGTTCCAGTGGGTTTCATGAGGTTACTTTTTCGGCTAGGCTAGCCTAGCTGGAAAAATTTGGGTCCGTAAGGGCGTCTGGCGGCTACCCCCCACCACTTAAAACGTCTGGCAATGGTCATTCATGAATCCTGTAAGTGTAACGAACAAGTTCCAGTGGTTTTCATGAGGTTACTTTTTCAGCTAGGCTAGCCTAGCTGGAATTGGGCCTTTAAGAGCGCCTGGCGGCTACCCCCCACCACTTAAAACGTCTGGCAATGGTCATTCATTTATCCTGTAAGTGTAACGAACAAGTTGCAGTGGTTTTCATGGGGTTACTTTTCCAGCTAGGCTAGCCTAATTTTGGGGGGTCCTTTTTGTGGCCCTCCTGGCCACACCCACCATCGATGACCAGCCAGACGTGCATTTCCATACTCAGGGGCATATGTACTAAATTGCTATACACATAAAAATTGGTAACCTTTTCAGCTAGGCTGACCCCCGCTGGCTCCCGGACTAAAAGGGAAGTGCGCGCAGGTAGTGATAGAGAAGGGCACTGTGTGACCCAGTTTGCAGGCTTTGCTGTTATCTCTATCGGCAATTAGCGGGATAATTCGGTACGTGTGGACGCTCGCCAAATTAGCGGGATACCGATCGCGATCGCTATCCCGCTAATTTGGTACGTGTGGACGCTCGCAAAAAAAAAACTCGAGATGTGGATCGCGATCGTCATTCCGCTATTTTGTACGTGTGAACCCGGCTAATATGTCCGGTACTCCCCGTCATGTGACTCTGTGTCAATTAAACTTCCACAAGTCCAAAACATTTTTATGACGTCTCCTGCAGGTAATCTGGTCTGTGTAACTGTATTCCTTTATGCAGTTTCTGAAAATGATCAATTGCCATAAGAATCTGAAGATACTTTTTTTTTAAGATTTCAGCTTTCACCTCAGGTTTGATCTATAAAAAAGGGAGGCCGTAACAGGCAGTTAAATGATATAGTGTCAGATGTCTCATTTGCATATATACGATTAACCAATACGCCCATTCAAGGAAATTTATGATAGGAAATAAAAACTGTAGGGAAACTTGTATTCGAAGTAGTATTCTACCTCTACTTATGGCAAACTACACAAGATTTGCACAATTTTTTTTTCCAGAACTTAACAGAAAAAAGAAAGAAATGACAAAGCTGCTGTGAGATTGTGGTTGAGTATAATCATAGAGTACCCAACTGTCTCTCCTTTGGTTTGGTTTGGGTTTTTTTTTTTTCGGGGGGGGGGAGGGAGGGGAGGGAGTTCGTTTTGGTTGTTGTAACTATATTTCGACAAGAGAGTCTCTCATATTTATATAAAATGTATTTCTCAGACTATAACCACCACCTCTCCAAAAAAAAAAAAAAAAAACCAAACACAACAACAGCAACACACGCATACACAGAAATAAAAAGAATTAAAATAGGCCCGATGCATGGTTACAGTGAATATAGAGAATTCCAAGTCATGGCTTACATATCCCTGTTGGAAAGAACACAGTGTTCCACAATGTGAGAAACATATTGTGAACACAATGTGAAGTCTCTTCACATTGTTAAATTCAAACGTTTTAACAGAATGAACACAATGTGAGTCGTCAATTCACAGTGTGAAACAAAGCATTACTATGTGAACACTCTGTGAAAACCACACCACAGTGTGAAATCATCTTCACACTGTTAAATTCGAGCGTTTTCACATAGTCGACTATAGTGAACACACTGCGGCTCTCTGTGTTCTTTCCAGTAGGGTTGTCCTACAATGGAATTCAAAGATTAGAAAGGCAAATGGACCCGACAGAGACAACCTCATCCGCTGTACCTCTACGGCATGAACATTGAAAAGCAAGCATGAGACGTAGGAAAATTTTATAAATGAACGTTCCAACTCAAAAATAAATGAAAAGATTGACAGACGTTACACTTTTGAGTATAATATACGGCAAGCGATAGATTGTGTTGCTGTCTATATGCATTATGAAGAGTATTAATGAAAAACAGATAAATGCCATTTTTAAATTATTATTATTTGTTGTTGTTGACACTGCACACGATACATAACAAGAAACATTTTGAAGTTATTATAATGAAATATTCATTTATGCACTACTTTGTTTAGTTTCCTTGTTTTCATAAACTTCAAACTCAAATAACTCAAGTGAACTCAAGTTATGAGCATATCGGTTTGACATTCAAACTCCTCATTCATTGCATATAATCAGGAAAGCCCCAAATTTGCCAGATGAGAGAGTCGACTTACTCTCACGATAAGGTCGTAGTCGTGAAACCCGACCCACTCGTAGTATGCATGGATCCATTCCGGGTATGAGAAGATTTCGCTTGAAATGCTGTCATTCACGGCATTCATGTATTTCGCGAAATCCCAGCTACAAAGAAAAAAAAATATAAACTGAAGTGCTAAAGAATATTATCGACAACTTTACCAAAATCTTAGTGACGTAGACTCATTTTTTTTCCTCTGTCTGGCAGTTTGATTGTTGACATTAGTAAAAGCCATCCACCTAAAATTACCATGGTACTCAAATTTCTCACGTATCTACACTGTACCTGTCGTTACTCTTTTAACCCGTTCCCTACGGGAACCTGGTGGCCTGTGTATTAAGTCTATTGGCATTAATTGGCAGTTCCAAATTCAGTATGGAATGGGTTAACACTGCAATAATGAAAGAATGAAGGACAAATTTCATTTACATTAATTCTTGATATGCAAAAGCAGTAAAACATGTAAAAAAAGGCAAGGCCCTACTCAACAGCGCAAATATGACATGGATGTTATACACAGGGGTCGGGATGAAATAGCATTTTCCAAACCTTGTTTGGATTTTATTTCGACCTTGGATCTTTTAAATCACTGACTATGTAGTTAGTCAATGGTATAACTTTCAAGCACGGAGCATTGCCCAAACGGCCCACTGAGAAAAAAAAAAGTGATGTAGAATTAATCATTGTTGTTTGTGGCGTCATAAACTTAATCATTGTTGTTTGTGGCGTCATAAACTATGACCTACATTAAGTTCATTAGACAAATTTTGGAGTCCGGGCTAATTCATATTCTTGGAAAGACAGATAGTCAAAATGGAATAACTCTAATGTTAATGGTAATAATAATTATGATGAAACTGTGGGCCGATTTATATCGGAAGGAGCACAAGCCTCTGCAACGTCATTCTGGATAACAACATTACGTGTTGGACAAAGTTGGGAATTTCATAATATAGGTGATCAGGGTTTCAGTGTGATTATTCCTTCGACATTATGAAGTGTTTGTAATCGATCTGTACATTCATTCATTACTTGAATCCAGTATGACGTCGGCATATTCAATACGTAATAACATTGTAAACCATTTATATCCGTTTGGTATATATCCGTCGGTATATATATATATATATATATATATATATATATATATATAAATATATGAATCATATTTTTTTTTTTTTAGAGGAAAATAATCTGTCCTCAGATGTTCCAGTATCGTATACCATTGTGTCTATTTTCTCCTTCTTTTATGTCCGCTCTTTTGCATTCTTACCGGTATATGTACACAATTCTTTGCATTATATTCAATCAAGCTGGTATTTTATTATTACTCTTATATCATGGAATCCAGTTTGCTTGTGTCCACGATGCACGTGTTGTAGTTTCATTCCCCCCCCCCCCTTTTTTCCTTCCTAATTTGATTTCTTGTCAGTTGACATTGGTTTATTTGATTTTGTTTTATATGTGTTGTAGTTTCATTAATTCAATTCATTATTCGTTTTCGCATTCATTTTCTGAGGGTCCCATCTATTTTATAGTATAAGCTTTGCTATTAGTGGAACCCTCCATTTCCATTCCATCCTCATTTAACTTGAACTATATGACATACGTATACATTTAAAAAAATACAGCTATATTTTCCTCATTAAATGAAGAAAACATAGTTGTATTAATCGTTTTGTTATTCATTATCACTTGTATTAAATCACGTTTTTGCAATTATTACAAATATGTTCTATTATACATTGCATAATATCATAAGAAAATGACTTAGTACGAGGGACAAAGAAGAAGATAGAAATGTATGTTTTAGAATCAAACAAGTCAAATATTGCATATTTTGATTCGTTTGTGTATAAATACATTTTTAGGTCTATCTTTACGTAATTGTGTAACTGTAATTGTTGAGTGTGTCTTCATATAAGATGTATTTACATGTTATTAGGTATTGTCCTTGTCTTTGCCTTGTGTCTCCTGTTTAATCCAGGAGGCAACCTAGGCCCTATATGTCACTTTGTTTATTCATATAATAATGAAAGCTGAACAACAACATTCTCTGTTTATTTGACGGAAATGAAAATAAATTAAAATTTGAATTTAAGTTTGAATTTGAATTTGAATTTGAATTTGAATTTGGATTTGAATTTGATGAGGTGTAACATTTCGCCAGTCATCCATGTAGACAATACGTTTTACCAGTTGGGAAAATGCTGGTGAAGTAAATAGTATATATCATCATCTCTTTCCAGACATTCACATCTTCACCAATACCCACAGGGTTTTGCACATTTTGTCGGAATAATTTCTTATAGGAGTTGACAGAAGTTAGTATCTTCCATGTTTACACCAAATGTTCAGATTAAGTTACTTAAAGGGATCGTATAGTTTTGGTTGAGACCTAATTTCAGGTTTCTAACATGTTTTGGTGAGATAATGAAAAACCTCTTATGAAATATGAAAGAGAATGTAATTCCTTGAGGAATTCAACGTTTATTTCTCCAAAACAGAGCGATTGTAATAAAGTGTGGGACCCATACGATCGCTTTGTTTTACTTTGTTTTTGGATGTTTCAGTCATTCCAAGCCCGATTTTCATCAAATAAACTTTGAATTTCCCTTAAGATGGTATGCTCTGTACTATTTCATGAATGTTTTCTTGGTATCTCGCAAAAAGTTAAAAGCCCAATTCTGATCTCCACCAATACTGTACTATCCCTTTAACGAATGATCAGTTGGCAATTATATGCCCTATTCTACAAGAATGCACCTGATCTTTCCTATTCGTGATCATACGATCAAGAGACTCACCAATTCTTTTCGTACTCGTGGACACTAATTTATTTATAATGATGCTGGGAATGTCATATCACAGATTTGACTAATGCATGTTGTTTCTTTCGTTAATCTGTTTAGTAAAATACCACAATAATGATATAATATTATGTCAATGATGGTGTGCTTAAGCGATCAAGTATAAAGTTTCATACGTATGAAACAAGCTAAATAGAGTTCTTGGTTCGATACCAAGAAAGCCATCTATACAACATAATTCGAAGATTTAGTTTCAGCAAAAGTATTCAAATTCTGGCTGGTTAATAGATTCGCAGTTCATTAATTTATAAACAAAGTAAAATAAATACAAATTGGCAACCCAATACAATGACAACTTTTCTCCTTTCTACTGACGTCATCTATATTTCGTCTTCGGTTATCGTGTATTCTCACAAAGTTTCATGAAATGCCAAAGTATATTCTTACATCATCAATGATAAAAAAAAAAGAACTCTTAGAAGAATTAAAGGACAAGTTTACCCAATTACGTGTGAATTGGGTGGATGCAGTAATATTGTGGAATACATCAGCTAAAGTTCGAGGAAAATAGGACAATCCGTTCAAAGGTTTTGAATTTCAAATTCAAATTCAAATTCAAACTTTATTTTCAAAAGTTTCTGTACTATCATCGCCAGATGTGAAGTCTTCTATCGTATGTGATGTCACGTAAGTACAAGTATGTATAGAAAAAGAAAGAGAATTTCACTTTTTCATACATTCATGAAAGTAACATTCCCTCAACTAGTTTTTGGACACATGGTAAGGGTAATATTGTTTCCCCTGCTTTCTAAAAGAGGTGCGTCAAGCGCTCTCTAGTTTTACTAGAAATATGAAAATTTATTGAATTCTGCTTATATTATTTCATTCTATATCGTGGTAAGTAGGTGAGATCACAAACTGTTTTAGTCTTCCAGCTAAGGCTGTACAGAAACATCAAAGATTCATAGCTAAATCCATCATTTCTTTTTTGTTTTTTCCCAAAGTGATCACTAAACGCAGACCAACCCTTTCGGATTTTACTGTTTTGCAAGAAGAGTCGAGGATGTTTATGTATCTATTTATTTATTTTTTTTTTCTTTTTGCTTTTAATAAAGGCACTCTTGGCATCGTTTCAAGGTATTGTTAATGATAGCCACTGCGCTATTCAACGATAGTTGCGTTGGCGTAAGTCAGAGCCTGCAAGATATAGATGCTATCGCTCCCAAATTTGGTACGATACGATGTACAAGAGAGAAGTACACACAAATTAAATAATGCACCACTAGACTGCGTAACCGCAGTATTACAAACAAAGAAGCGTCCTTCATGATTGTCGACTTAAGAATTTAATGTGCATTTATTCTATTCGGTATGTTTGAAGTTTTCTACACTCAACATACCAATAATGATCATAACAAAAACGGAAGAAAAAAATCTGAATACATCAACAGGAAGCTAGACACAAAGTCTACATGCTTCAAACAGACAAAAGTGAATAATTGTTAAGGCAGGAAGGTGAATTATTGTTCAATCGAGCTGAACGATGAAGGTAAGTTATATATCAGGTTTTTCTGTAATAATGGCAATGACAAATATGCGAGTGGTGTTTTGTCTGCAACAAAGAGATTTTTTTTCTCTACAACATTACCCACTCATTGTTAGGTTAGACCCGTCAATACCTGATACTGCTACGTAGTTTCTTTTGTCTAACTGCATGAACTGTGTGTTTATTCTTGTGTGAACAAACACACAAAAAGAATCCCTTATTGTCATTTGAAATACATTACAATACAACATTCTTTTTTCGTTTCGTTTTAATTGCATAAGTATTGGTATATTTTGTACAAGTATTATATTGCACCATCTCAACCGAAAATGCACCATCCCTTGTAATGGTGATCAATCATATCATAAACGCATAGAGAACAAACAGAAACCCACAAAGTTATTTTTAATCATCATGCATTCCATAATAGAAAATCTAACAATCTAACAAATATCTTTTAAGATTCCTCTTAAATACTAGTATATCTATATTGGGAGAATTTGTAACTTTAACGGGTAGAGAATTCCATAAACCTACGAAGGTACAGTATGTGTAAGTATGTGCATTTTATAAATTATCTTATCTACTTTAAACATATTTCGTGTGTTGTACTTGTTGAATCTAAGAATACTGTATAGAAAACAAAATCACTTTGTTGAATATATCCACAAGATTTTTAGGAGTGGGGTTTGCTTTTGCAAAAGAACCTCATCTATGACAAATGACACCGCCATCCAAGACTAGGCAATGATTCATGTAATAAACTAAGAGCTTAGAACATGGACGGAAGACAAACCTCAGAAGATAGAAGGAACGTCATTCAGGGTGACAAAGTTAAAGATTTTTAACAAGAAAAACACGACTTGACGCGTTACTCTTACCTATCTTTGAATAGTTTGGTACTGGCAGGCGGATCTTGAATGTAATCTCTGCATCGTCAAAGAATTTTTAAGGCAGAAGAAAAACATCTTTAAATAAGATGTAGTGAAAACAATATGTTTTCAGATTCTTAAAGATCATCTCTGGAAACATGCATCATTCCATTCAGGCTAATCATGCTAATGAGAAATCAATTCATGATTCAGTACAAAGCCAGTGTATTTATTATTTTTTGTTTTCAACAAAGTTCTTTCACCTTTATACACATTATTCGTTATGAAATTGCACATGGTGACGTCATCACCTCACATTGGTGAGCGTTAGAATCATTTTTAGTCACCTATTCAACTGTGTTCAATGCGGACATCATATTTCCGGAGCAAAATAATCAAAAGGCCTCATTGATGAGGTAAAATGATGTATCGGTGCGATGTCAAGATAGAATAATCTCTTTTTGGAGAGTGGACGTTCCGATTTTCATAATGGAAGATTAATTTTGTCTTCATGGTCTTTGCCATCAAAATTTTGTGATTTGAAGGTCTTTTTTTTTTTCTAGAAGAATGAACCCCAAATATATAATTGGATTGAGGAGGAAACAATATCAGTAGAACACAATGTCATCAGCAAAGTTAATGAGGCCCCAATATTAAGCTCGGCTTGCTGGGGATAATCCTGTATGGTACTTTGATTTTTTTCCTCTTATCATATCCCTGTTCTCTGTCACATTGATTTCTTTGATTATTTGTACTGTGCAAAAAAAAAAAAAAAAAAGATAAATGAAATGAAATGAAATGAAATGAAATGAAATGAAGTGAAGTGAAAGTTTGGGGGAAGTCGGACAATGTCTCAAAAAAGTTATTTTTTTTAATTTTCCATCGCTGGGTGAGAAAACTACTACAGTTTATGACTTTATAAAGGAAAAATGTGAAGAAAATATAAAGAAAATTCAGCATGTTTTTCTTTTCTAGCATAACGCTCTTTCAAAAAGCAGGTGGAATGACATTACCCTTAACATTTGTCAATAGCACCTCGCGGGAATGTATATTCCCCCTTTCCCCAAGGTTCAAATTTTGTGGAATTATTTTTAAATTTTAATTAGATTATTGTCCCGGCGTGACGTCACGAAATGTAGTAGTCTTCTCCTTCAAAGATATCAGCATTCATTAAATCAACATGCTTATTTGGGTTTAATTTCCTTTCACTATAGTCAACTTCTAGTCAACCACAAAAGTCAGGTTGCATGTTTACCTGTCTCCTTGTATAGCCTTCTGTAGATCCAAGACGGACCCTGGTTTTGGAGTCCATGTCTTCACCAGTGGACACCGCTTATTGATCAATGCGTTGAGAGTATCTGGTTCGTTTCTGATGTTGATTTTCCGAAGATATCTTGGGGGAGGGGAGGGTAAAACAGAAGTTGCAACAAGCAATGTAACCACCAACACTGTAGATACTGAAAAAAAGCGGTAGAATGCCGTGTAGGTGTTACCAAAAAAAAAAAATCCCACTTTTGATCCTTAATAGTTAAAAAACTATACATCAGGTAACACTGACATTGATATGAGCAATAGCTGAATAGTACAATTTTTTAGGTTATTAAAAAATGAAGGCATAAATCAGTTTCATTATATTCGGGATTCATTTTTTAAGTTAGTTAGGATTCAGATTGTGCTCTTTTTTTCAACCTCTGTACAAAACTGTAACTTTGCACAGGGGTCAATTTGTGTGTATGTTGGGAGTGCGTGGTTAACACCCAGACAATGATCCTGGACAACGATACTTAATTATTTATTCATGAGGAAATGTTGTTGTTGTTGTTGTTGTTGTTGTTTTGGTTTTAATGGCGTGTATCACTCAAGATTGAGTATTTACCCCAACTATCACAGCTAGTCTTTATTCATCCTGAAATGTAGGTTATGCAAGCACATTACGTTTTTCCTGTGTATGCATTTCACTTCTTACCATGAATTCAGACTAGCAGTGCCAGGGCAATCCATCATGAATTATCAGTTAAAGCATTCATGTGCCTTGGAGCAAGAGACCGAAGAAAGTCTAGTCAGCAGAGCTCTAAACGAGTATTATTCATGTACATTGGTCAGGGTTGTCGTAAAAACACACTCACGCACACATCATTGGTTCCTGTGTATAAAGTTCAGGTTTTGCACAGAGGGTTAAAATTTGACCAAAATCTGGAACCTATGGATTTAATGAAACTGATTCATGCTTTCATATTCAAATCACCTCCAAGTAAACTGTGCACTATTCAGCTATAGAGCTATTGATTCAACTATCGATGACGGTGTTATCTGATATATAGTTTTCGAACTATTTAGGATCAAAAGTGGGATTTTTTTTTTTTTTGTAACACCGAGTACATGATCATAGAGTTTTACAGTTAGGGGATTGTATTCCTAGAAACAGAAATTATTGAAGATACCAATGGTATTGAGCAAAACGACGCCTTAAAATTGTTCTTTTCCCTCACAATATAACCATTATTTGGTACTAAAAAACCTAGAATGTTTTAGTATCAGTATGAAATTGAGATTCTCCCTGACGTGATTAACGAACTTCTTCTCGTCGAATTTTGTATAGGCACTATAGCAACACCGTCAATATTACACTTCAGAACTATAGTGTGCCTTGTTCTATATCTAAACTAGCACATGGAAAGCCAATCTCGCAGAGGAATTACTGAATACGGTGACCAAGTGATATTACATTTAAATTCCTTTTTTTTTTAATCATTCACCATCTTTATGTTAAATTGTTTACCATTGGGAGCAGTGATTTAAGAAATGTTTGAGTTATCAGATTTGATGCATAGCATGTGTAGGTCTGTTGTATCACAAAACATCCTACCATTTAAAAAAATGTGCAATAAAGCCTTAAATATGAGGAGATATCACTATTGTTCTAAAAAAAAACCTAACTGTAGACGGTATAGTCTAAAAACAATTGTATTATAATATTATTGTTCACAATTTGTCCATTTAAACATACATAACATTATAATGATCAAATTTTTTACATTGGTTGTTTCTATCCCTAACTCACATTTTCGAACTATTTTGAAGCACTAGGTTTTTGTTTCATCTGCAAGATGGTAAATAATGCCTTTCAGGTACTTTGGTTAAGAAAATCACCAGTACATGGCAGGTGTTTCATCCGTCGTATTTTCATTATAATTACATTCTGAGAATTATGAACATTGAAATCGCTTGCCATCGAATGGATACTTGCTTCAACTTTCCAACACGCTTGCACACAAACATTATTTTTGACGCGATATGATATTAACAGCCAATAATATTATTAGTATCTGTAAATTGAACAATATTCATTCTCAATTCATAACTTTGTTGACATCCCATATTTCAACTGGAAAGCGTTTTGTTGGTGGAATGTGCTTGTTCATCATCGCATATGTTGCATAAATGTGATGATTCAAGTGGCTGAATACATTTGCATTCAAACGCATTGACATGAGGTGCGTATAATATGCAAGTAAAGGCATATATATATATATATATATATATATATATATATACACACACACACACAATTATAATTTATATCATTATAAATGCGGCTACTTGTATAACGCAAAGGTCCACCTTTCAGTGCTCATGGCGCTTCAAAAATGTATATATATATATATATATATATATATATATATATATGAAGAGTTTGTTTGCAAAAACCGATAAGTCCATTTTTGAAGATTTTGAAGTACGGTCTCTGTTATAAAGTACAAAATAATACCTTTTAAATGATATATTGGTCACTACATATAAAGGTACATTTTGGAAGTTATGGTCAAAAGAAGCAAAAAATTTCTTATTATTCTCTCTATTTTTCTTGACCTTTAATCGCAAATATCTCCATTTGGCAAATATGGACTTATCGGTTTTTGCGAACAAACCCTTCATATATATATATATATATATATATATATATATTGGTTTCAGTTTTAGTTTTTTTTATTTAATCACGGCAAGAAAGCTGTTCTTCTGCAAATCCGTGAACAACGTAAAAAATAGCAGAAATACATACAAATTGCATATACAATTATAATAAAGAAAGGAACAAGTGTCAGGTAACAACAAAACAACGATACATTTGAAAAAGTACAGCTGTGGTAACATGTTTTTTCAACAATATCAAATAGAAGGAGAAAAAAGAGGAAAAAAATAATCCTAGGCAGTTGCTTAGGCTACAGCAGAAATATATCAAGAGCTCGTTTGAAACTGGACAGATCTTCGAGAGCTTACATTTCAAGTTATATGCTAACTGATTCTAACTCTGGACTCCTGTAAAGGCAAGAGTTCTTTTTGTAACTGCTGTTTTTACTTTACACAATACAAATTTCTTTATACTGTTTCTCAAAAAAAAAATAATTTGCTGTATGTTCTTCAAAATATTGCAATACATAATCTGGAAACATTCCATTAGAAATGTTATACATCTATGAAAGTTACTCTCAAGAAATTTGGGAGTTATGCACAAGCTTAAGCATGTTTTCCCCATATATATATTCCGTACAATATAGTTTATATTCGACTTTATTACTTCCCTATCTTCATTGTAGTAAACTGGCATGGGGGAATTGCTCCAAAATACGCATGGAGTCTTCAGAATACAAAAGCGAGCTATAAGGATTATCATTTGTACCAATTATTTAGCACCGACAAGCCAACTTTTCAAAGTAATAACCTACTAAAGATTTTTGATATATATTCTTACTCCCTTGGGATATTTATGTACCAGTTAACTAAAGATGAATTACCTTATGCTTTTACTTCCACGTTTGTAAAAAAATAAAGTTATACATTCCTACCTTACAAGACAGGAAAATTTATTCCACTTTCCCCAGTAAGAACTGCATTTGCTCTTAAAACAATAGTTCATACAGGTCCGACATTCTGGAATAGCCTCGACTCTAACATCACTGAATTGTTGTCACTGAATTGCTTCAAACGCAAGCTAAAATTCCTCGTGCAGGCTTATGTCTAATCATGCAACATGCAATCTTTATCCGGACTTCCTCCTCTTTATCAGATTCGTTGTTCATTAGGTATTCCGGGTTTGCTTTTCGTTCTTTTGACTGAGTCATTTATATCAAGGCTATTCCTGAATTAATGAACCATTATGTATCATGTGCATTTTTGCGCATTCTTACAGTTACGTAACTAAGTTGCTCGGGTGACGAGGAATCTTGCAAGCGCAATACAGGTGGCTCTATTATTTCGTTATGCTCTGATGTATTTTATTTGTTTCTCTTGCTCTTTTTGCTCTCTTATCCTTTACGTAAATTTCCTTCCTTTCATAGATTTCGTTACTAGGTTGTGTAAGAAGACCAACATTTTCATCTGTATAGGGACCTATACATTACAAGCTCTGCTTTTTGGTAGGTTCCCACTTTTCATATTTGTAAAATTGTCTTCTCTTGTATTCTTTAATTACGACGCTATGTCCAGTCTTATGTTCAATCGATTGTATCATGTTATTTGTGTTTGAGATGTGGAACAATAAAAATCAATCAAATCAATACATAACATGTAGTAATTGTTTATATCTTCGTTTTTCCAAAGTATCTAATGACAGACGTTTGTAGATTGCTGAGTACATTAGTTCAACCAAAAGGACAGTTTTCAAAACTCTATTTTTAATAATTTGCAACTTTTCAGAATCCGTTTTTCGCAGATTACCCCATACAATGAATTTACTCTAATAATGGACTTGTAAAATACAATTGCATTTTTTTTTTCAGTTATACAAAATCGTATTCTTTTCAATAAATACAGATTTTTCACTGTGCTTTTTGTCACCCTATCCACCTGTTGGCTCCAATCAAGATGTTGGTCAAAATAAACTCCTACGTATAAATTTTACAGCAAGTAACAGAGGGAACCTTAGATTCATCAATGCTGACTCTCAACACCTTGTCCCTAATCCTCTTTCTGGAACCTACTAACATCACTTCACACTTTTTCACGTTCAGAGCGAGGGAGTTTACTTTCAACTATTGTCATGATTGTGACAAGCACGTCAAGTCGTTATTGAGAGACCTGTTTGTATTTGACCGAGATCTTGCTAGGTAAATAAAGACACGTATCGTCCGGGTATTATGGACCTTTACGTTCCTTAATGCAATCAGGCAAATCGTTGATGTATACAATAACAAGAGCCCTAACGTAGAACCCTGTGGGATTCCACATGTTACATACCAAGGCTCGGATATGGAGCCATAAATACCAGTATACAGACCACGATCACGGAGAAATTTACTAAACCATTTACACGAATTACTATTCAATCCAAGGAGAGGTAACTTATGAAGAAGTGTCGCAAATTGACTGTGTCTAATGCCTTTTTGGGGTCAATGGAGACCATTCCAACCATTTTACCCTTATCTAAGTTATGGAGCACTTCTTCTGTGACGCAAAGTAAAGCAGTCATATTGGAATGGGCAGGTCTGAAGCCTGATTTATTTGAGTTAATGATATCATTTCTATTCAGATAATCATACAACTGATAAAAGATGAGCTTTTCAATTTTCTTTGTAACAACAGACAAAAAGATATGGGTCTGTAATTATCCATCTCACTTCGACTACCACTTTTATACACTGGCGCAACTTTTGAGACCTTCCATTGTTCTGGAATGCAACCACAATTCAAAGAAAAATTAAATATATATAGAATTGACTTTGCAATTTTACTCATAACAGGCTTTATCAATATGTTTGTCCAGTCCATAGGAGTTTTTCATTGGCATACTTTCAACCACTTTCACAGTGTCTTTAGTTACATATTCAAACGAGAACAAGGAGCTCCTTTTCAGTACACATTTTGCAATCTCTTCCTCTGTTCTTTGATCATGACTCTTGCAAATCGCATCTCCTATTTTTGTGAAATATGCATTAAAACAATTTGGCATATCAACTTTATCCTTGACCTGTGTGTTATTATTCACAATGTATTCTATTTGCTTGAATGTATTCTTTGCAGGAGTAATAAACTTTAAAGATTTCCAAACATCTTTTGAGTTACCATTGCTGGAATAAATGACATGACTTATTGTTTATTCTTCGTCTGACGACATTTCATAGTAACTTCATTTCTAAGCTTCGTGTAAAGTAAACTTCCTAAACTTCCACTCACTCTTAGTTTTAGATGATTTAGAAATGATTTTTTTGTCTATCTCTTGGACGCATTATGTATAAAATTTCCTCTGTTATCCAAGAAGACTTTTTTTTTTGTCTTTACTCTTTTCTTTCTAAGCGGTACAAATGCATTCCTCAAACTTAATAACTTTTCTTTTTTCAAATTCATGATATGCCTTAATAACATTATGGTATGTTTCTACGTGGTTCCATTGTACCTTAGAAATCGCTTCATTATATTCTTCCATTATTCTAATTGCATTTACCAGCATTTCGAGACACCTTATTATATATACATTTGTTTATGGTTCTTGTTCTTTGTACCCCAATTGCAATATACAAGGTAATGGTCACTCAGATATATATATATATATATGCGGAGGATTATTAGTCATAACTCTCTGCCCCAAAAAGAAATACGCACATAAAGGGTTGAAGAATTGGTCTGCTGGGTAATCGAGCTTAGGTCTGCCTGAACCGCTTGGAAGTCTCCCGTGGCCGAGCGGTTAAGGCGTTGGCGTTCCATGCCAAAGACCCGGGTTCGACTCCCGGCGGAGACCAATTTTACAGCTCGTGCTATTAAAAAAAAAAAACAAAAAAAAAGGTGAGGGGGAACAGTTAGAGGAATTTCAATACCACTCGAAGCATCATTTTATCTCACATGTACATAATATTATGTATATGATATGTAAATACACATTGTATGTATTCATGCACATGTAGTATAAATATCATAAACACAATATAGATTTATACGTAGTTATATGTATGATATATATATACACATGTATATCAGTGTGTGGCTCGTGTGTGTTGGTGTATGTGTGTGTGTGTGTGTGTGTTTGTGTGTGTTTGTTTGTGTGTATCACATTCATTACCATCATGTGACTTACTCATCGGAGGGATGCGCTTCTATGAAGTATCCAGCGATTGGGCAGAACACGATGGGCTTTACATCTTGCACCACTTGTGCCTTGTAGGAGAGTAATTTCTTGCGTTCGTTCCGAATGAATTGATCTTTCCATTCGTCTGAGCAGTACAAAACAGATCAAAGGTTAGGCATACAATGCATTTCAATAACACGTGATCATTCTTTCGATATATTTTTTTTCATACATTTTTCATGCCTATGTATAGTGTGATTATTTACGTATATCTACATACACGCTGTATGTGCTGCCTGCACGTATTTATCACATTGTAAATGCACAGTGCAGTGCGTTTCAATTGGCTAACGTCGAGAATGTATTGTGCCGTGCACGGCTGAATCGCAGTGCAAAACTCTTTCTTGAATGGATTGGATTGTTAAATCATTCTTTTGCAGCAAACACCACTGGCTTCTCGTTCGAATCGATGTTCCTTGCTGCATGGGCAATTATTCCGCGGCCTTTATGCTATTTACATTTTAACGGCGTATCTCTCGGTTTGAATTCTCAGGGCAATTCTGACATTTTCTGTGGCATGCTTTTGTAAACACCAAAAAAAAGGGGGGGAGAGAGAATTCATGCTTTCAAGACAGGCTTCAATGATTTTGAACGCCAACAAAAGGATATCTTTTATGTTCTTGCCCCACCGTTACACGCTGTGCTTATAGTGCATATTGATGCTGCGTCCACGTTAAAATGGCAAGTACATATCGCATATTTCTTGCAATTTATTGTATCATACTATATTGCCCTGTAATGTTGTAGTGTACACTATTATAGTGCACACTAAAACAGTGTACACTAAGCTGTTACCTTATCAAAATCATACCGATTTGAACTCAGATTCTTAAATGCTGACTAAAAGGAATGTAAATATAATGTGAAATTAATATAACAGAATACGTTCATGAAAAGATTGTCATGCGATTTAGATCGCTCCATATACTCATTGCTTTATGTCATAATATTTGTTCAGTTATTTTCTTTTTTTTATTATGATTATTTTTGATGCATGTTAGCATCACGAAAGCACGAAGCATCTAATTTTCAAGTAGATAACTAAGCTACATAATTGAGCGCATTAATTGTATATGTATATATATATATATATATAACTGAATAACTGAAACTGCACTGGTCTATACAATCGAGACACAGTGAACAGTTCCAGCACGTTTATTTTCATATTTCACTTGACATCGAGATACATTTAAAAAGTACAAACCATGCAAGATACAAAATATGATATAAATCGGGTCATAAATAGAAAGTGTGTCAGCATACATAATTTACATAAGAAAATTCTCTATAACTTCTGAAATATGGCACCGCAAAAGCAAAGCTTGTAATCGCAGGTTCCAGGAAAAAATACCAATTTAAATTTGCTATGCAATCAATGGAGATAGGACTCAAAGTAATAATGACGAAACTATATGAAAGCTAAAATATCAAAGTACAAAGGGAAGAAGAAATAGAAGAGAAGAAAAAAGAAAAGGAAAAACGAGAGTACAAAGAATAAGAACTGAGTGAAAAAAAAGCATGTAGATACACAAGTACACGAACACATATCTAGAATCAAGTTCATAACGAGTTCTACTTAGTTCATAATCAAGTTCATAATGAGTGTGTGTGTGTGTGTGTGTGTGTGTGTGTGTGTGTATGTGTGTATGTGTGCTCTAAAGAAAGCTTAACAAAGGCATAGCAAAGCTTGGAAAAAAAGAGACAGCGCGAGGTTCTCACAACACCTCCAAGTCTTTCCGCCTAGCAACTGCCTAGTCCGACATGATGGTGCCACAGTTATGGAATACAAACATAATAGCTTGCACTTTTACATTATATTTGATACATAAGGATTTGAGTGAATATAGGTATTTATGTACATGCATGCCTGTACACATATTTGCTAGATCTACCGATGAGACAAAGGAAAAGGAAATCTGGTGTCCAACCTGTGTATTTCCCCCCGAAGAATGTCATGGGGTACCCCGAGGCACCACCGGCGAAGTCGCTCAGCAACACGTCAACGCCTACGGGGAGGCGTCCCCCGTTCGGGTTCGTACAGTCCACGGTGTTCATGATCAGATGGCCTGGATTCGATTGAACACAGCATGGTCACAAATGGACATCATTTCTCATACAACCATGATAACTACACGGTAGTGTCTGAAGAGGCCGCCATATATATATATTTTTTTTTTCAAATTGACAAGTTTAGGGGGGTTTGTTTGTTTGTTTGTTTTTTTGTAAGATAACAAGACAACTCTACTGATTAACGGTGATTGTTCAATTTCACCAATGTGTGTTCTATTCCTTACTTTGCTTTTTATAATTATGTATGGCGATGACAAGAAAAGACAAATCTGACACATGGCGGCATTACCCTACCCCCGATTTTGTATACTGAACAAATAAAAAAAGGGGGGGGGGGGAACTGCTTCTGTTTATCATATCAACATGACATTGCAAATGAAACGACATTTGAAGTTTAGATCACCTGCTGTTTTCAACGTATTATTTTTTTCTTCTTCTTGTCTAATGTACTTATCTATACCTTACTGGAAAGTACACGGTGTCCGACAGTGTGTTAACAGTGTGGTCACATAGTCAACTATGTAAAAACGGTCGAATTTAACAGTGTGGAAATGATTCCACACTGTGGCTTGGTTTTGACAGAATGTTCACATTGTCATGTTCTGTGTCACAATGTGTTAACACTTTTAAAACGCTCGAATTTACCAGTGTGACTAGAGTTCACACTGTGTATACAATGATTTCACACTGTGTTGTGAGTACACAATCTTCACATAGTAAAGTTCTGTTTCACACTGTGAATTGAACACTCCCAATGAGTTCACGCTATTTTAAAACGTTCGAAATTAACAATGTGAACAGATATCACACTGTGTTTCACACTCTGAGACTGTGTTCTTTTCAGCAGGGATGTTTCACAAAGGCGAATACGAATATTTATTTGTTTTTAATGATTGGTGACCTACCTTTGTAGTCAACAAGGATGCAGGTATCCATGTCAGGATGCACTCCGTCCATCATGATCATAATTCGAGTGTCTTTGTTCACCTTGAATGAGAACGAATCAGTAGCATATACGTAATTATACAGGTCGCGGAGCTCTTAAGATGTCAGATCTAACAGTCTTCACATTATCTCTTCATTATATGACACTCCACACACAAAATAGTGGGAAAAAAATAATCGCAACGAGTAGAATTGTAAACGTGTTTTACATCGGCAATAAACATCTACAATATCAAAAAGATTTCTGGAGAAAATCACAAAACATTTTGAGCCAGAAACGAATATGATGAAAAGGGCAAATGTCCCTGCACTAGATTGCTTGTGTATGTTTGTGTAATGTTGTGATGTGAATATTTATTCACCGAATGCCAGGTTCCAATTTCGAGAATGCGAATGTCGTTCAACTGGATTCCGCTCTCTTCAAGTTTGCAGAACACTGGCATTGACGTATTTCCGACGTAGATCGGAATGTCCGGATTTCTAGACGACAGCAGTTCCAAAGTAGGATAGCTGCAAGATTAAACATGGGCACAGAATACATAACCTCTACATTTAAATATTTTCTTTTTTTTTTTTCTTTTTTTGTGTTTTCGTTTTGGGGCAATGAAGTCATAAGTGTCTTTTTGGAATGGCCTGCGAAAGTAAAAAAAAAAAATAGATCTCACGATTGAATAGTCTTTACGGTCCAATAGAAATCATAAAAGGTATTGTTTCGTTGTTGTTGCTAAACTTCCGTTTGCGTATTAACTGACGAGGATAAATAAAGAATGAATAGAACTTGTATAGGGGTAAAATTATATCACAGACTGTTGCTGCTATTAAAATTTTCTAGGCTTTTCTTGTCAATACATATTGGAGAAAGTCATGACATTCGATTACTGCCGTTTTTGTCATTGTTCTTACTCAAGTACAGTCAGCAATTATATTCATGATGTTATACTACGATGTGATTTCCTTATAGTATGATTGGTCGGATTTTTAACATACATGAAGATATTTTGATGATTATTCAGGGAATTTAGCACAGCAGTCAAGACTTAGGTTTACCTAAGATGGTCTGAGTGAAGGTGGCTGATATAAATGAAGTCAGCTTTGGACAAGCGGTCAAGCCAGTCAGCTGGAGGTTCATGCAGTAGCCACCAGCCTCTGGCAAAGGCTGGGCCGGTCAGCCACGGGTCGGTAAACATGATTGTGCCACCAAGATTCAACTCCATACAGGCATGGTTAAAGTATGCCAACTAAGAAAGGAAAGAAAGAAGTACGATATATGGATATAGGGCAGAGAAGAAAGGATTCTTCTGGTTTTTGAGCCTGCCTGTCATTTATGAAGGGCATGAACTTTTTTTGTGTGTGCTTTTTTTTTCTTCTTTTTTGTTCGTTTTCGTATTAGGGTTACGGTTTGTCAGGTTTTAGTTCAATTGAACGCATACAACTGCGGTATATATCTCTGATCATATGCACATTTCTTATTTTGTCAAAACGCATATTCTTTTTTACGTTGTTATCTATGTGAGTGTTAACGAATATTTAAATCCATGAGGATAGTTAACATTCTTTAAATTGAATACGTAGATGTCCCATCCTGATGATTTTCTATTGAATATGAATGGCTTTCTATTAATTATTAAATATCATTTTTATTTGATATTTGATATTTCTTGTATTGCTTTATGCTCGGGGCCAAATATACTTGGAAAACATAAAAGGAATGATGACATTGACGATGTTGTAAAAATCAGCCACTAAATTTTTTCAGTTTCAACTCTGCACATTCACGGTACCTTATAGCAAATGGTGAAAATCATGTGTTTACCTTCACCTCGCCCACACGTAATGGTTGCTTCGGCCTTCCGTCACTCTCCCACGGTTGAGGAGGGTAGAGTTCAACAAACGACACATCACCATTGAGTTCTGACTGTGGAACTGAAAAGAAAAAGCAAAGGACATGAACACACAAACACATTTTTCTATGAATAAAAAAAAAAAAAAAAAACGAACGGTGAAAGGCAGGAAATTTCATCGCGCTTTGATGATTTTTGGCCTGGAAGAATAGCTCATAATGTGAATTATGAAAACATCAATAACTCAAATTCGGATGGTATGTCACTTGCTTCCTTTTGCCAAGGTACGGCAGCACAGATACGGGCACTCCGTACGGATAAAGAAACACTAGAAACTGCCAACCCAGTCCAAACGAAACGAAACGAACAAATTTTTTTTTTTTTCAATTCAATTGAATTCAATTCTGTTTGTCATTTATTTCAATCCAACTAAACTTGAAACAAAATACAAAGCATGCATTAAATAAATTATTTTTATCATTTTGTGAAGCAGCCTACATAATGTAAGGATTATTAAGTATAGGCCCTACAGACGAAATGTCACTTTTGTCACTTGCTTCCTTTTGCCAAAGTAGGGCAGCGTGTCTTTCTTGTCACTGCACACATTCAAGTGTGCAAATAAATTGATGATTGATTTTATAGAAGCATGAATCAAAAGATTAGAAAGGGTGCCGAACAGCATTTACTTTCGTAGATACGTGAAACAAGGACATGAACATGAAGAGGATAAACCTACGTCGTGAGATAGAGAGAGAGATAATCAAGAAGAAATCAGTGTGACAGGGAAGAAAAGTCAGGAAGAGAGATCAGACGGACATGATAGATGAGAGACGTTCAGTCGTGTCTTGTGAGTAAACATATTATGCGCAGTTCATTTCTGCATTCAGCATCCATTACAATGCATAACAAAACTTGACGATATGGCATAAATCATATGAATTGTTCCAACGCATTAATATAGATTATGTTGTACGATTGTATACAGAAAATGTATAGGAAAAAATATACAACAACGATGTCAAATTGAATCTAAATTGTACGATAAGAAACATTTCAAATTGGGGGTAAAAAATATATTTACGATATCATGTAAAATTGGAGATGTAGGGGACCATCCTGCTGGAGAGAACACTGTGTCCCACTGACAGTTTGAGAGGCAGGGTGTGAACACAGTGTGAACACAGTGTGAACACAATGTGAAATCTCTTCACACTGTTAAATTCGAGCGTTTTAACAGTGTGAACATATTCTGAGTCATCAATTCACAGTGTGACATAGAATATTACCATGTGAACACTCTGTGAAAACCAAACCACAGTGTGAAATCATCTCCACACTGTTAAATTTGAGCGTTTTCACATAGTCGACTATGTGTGACCACACTGTGACCACACTGTGGGACACTGTGTTCTATCCATTAGGGATATCTTCATAAGCAGAGCTTGACTAGGAAGATGACCCCAGATACAGTTATAACACACTAGACGAAACTGTCTTAAAATACAATTCTATATCACCATTCACGATACAGACGATACTCACGCAGGGCTCGACACTAACGGTGGCCCGGTGGCCCGGGGCCACCAAAAACACACATCGGGCCACCAAAATTTCAGAAATGAAGAAGTTGGTTACCTGATATAGGGCCACCAAAAAAGGTCGGATGTTTGCCTTTGGGCCACTAAAAATAAAAGTTAGTGTGGAGCCCTGTTAATACTGTATAATGTTACGGCAGCAGCAACGACAATGCGTAGGCCCCAATGAATTCCCACATGCAACGAGTAAAGAATTACGCCATGAATCGCAAGCTTACCCAGCTCTTCTTGTTGAAAGCTCTCTGGTGGGTTGGTATAGTGCATCGAACTCGTGTCCAGCTTCCATCCGTGTTTCACACATTTGACCATACTAGAGGAACCGTGCGCATACAACTTTAATTCCAGAAAACTACAAGTATCTCAATCCACTTCAAGTAAAGGACTTTATTGTCATCAAAAATATAGTAAATCGATCTTGAATATCCGACATTAAATCAATAATGGCACATACATATTTCAATAAAAGAAAGAAGAAATAAAATTTTATGAAAACACCGCTCTTATTGAGCTGTTTAGAGGTCAGGAGGAAGATTAACTCGAGACTTGTACATTTATTACGTAATCTATCATAACAAAAACTACATTTAAAAATGGTATCTATGTGAGGATGAATAATTGATGTATTCATTCCTTTCTCGTTCATATTTTGCGATTAGGCCTATAATGTCACAAACTGCTGGCTTGTAGATGTGCACTTTGAATTGTCAGCCTCCACGTGTATGACCCTCTGTATCATTGCAATGCACATTTTGTCAATAATTTGGCAAAACACTGCGGACGAAAACTGAATACACGCCTATCTCCTGTGGACTCTCATTTAAACCAGTTAAAGAATTTGCTTCATTTTGCATATGTAATGTTGTTATATCCTTCACACTTGCCAATCGAACCGGAAAGGAGGCCACAATGATGAAAACAAAATACCTGAAATGCTGGATTTTCCTCTTTAAATTGGTACGGCCAAAGTACACGCACAACAATACATGTCAAAATTATCGACTATGTATTGGCAATGACAGTACGATCGGAAGCACTCACGCATACACACTCCTGAATATTATAAAGTAAAATCCTCTCAGGGTATCATATTTTTGAATAACGGAAAATTTGGAGATAGATTTCATTCAAGACCATTCAAAGATTCCACTAACCAAGCGAAATACCCGCATAATTATCTGTGTATTCTTCCAGACACTGTCTTCTTTCATCGAGTCGTTACAACGCATTTTACAACACGTAAATATAGTCTTTAGAGATTTTTCAACGTGCAGAGCTTGTAAAAGTATCAATATAGATGACGTTATGGTATACCATGCAATTCAAAAACATAATTCGATTCGATTCGATTTCATATCTTGGTAATTACACAAGTACTGTATGAGTAAACACACAAACACACACACACACACACACACAAGATTACACCCAGAAAATTGCAATTTGTTTATAAAACCAGATATGAACGAAAGGTTATCATAAATGCTTTGAAGAAAAAAAATGTCTTGTCCCGAATCATTCGTTATCACAATTGAGTGGTGTGGTGTGCAAGGTTTACGCTTGGATGAAAACGTGCTATTATTTAACATAAATTACATAAGTTACATAAGTTACAATAATACGTCTTGAACATTTTTGTGAAATCGCCATTTCCTAGTTTAATATGAAAATGGAGTGTAAAATCAATTATCGCTACATGATGATGAATGTTTTGTACATCAACATTACAAGGAATTGTGTCGCACAAAGAACTCGGTCATTCTGTGATTGGGTATGTGTGTGTATGTACACGTGTTGGTGTCCGTGTTCCTTGTGTATGTGTGAGTCATTGTGTACGTTCCTTGTGTGTGCCGTGGTGATTGTGTGTGTGTGTGTGTGTGTGTGCGACTTTGCTTCTGAAAAAGCATAATTATTATTTGTATGTAGCAGAAAGTGATATGTTTAAGATGATGGACCTTCGAAATATAGAATGGCAAGATGTTCATATTCAAATTGATGACATTCTTCCGTCGAGATGTTTTCATTGCAACTGATTGACAAATTGCCCCACATCGACGTAAATAAGCACTGAATTGATCAGTGTTTCTTAGTAGTAGCCATGATAAAAATCATGGGCGTACATACTCGAGCAGGATTCGAACCTACGACCTCCTGATCACCGGACAGGCGTCATCTCCACTAGACCACCGAGCTTTCGCCCGATAGCAAGTGTTGGTTCTAATCCTTATAGCATGCAGCGGTATTGCTTTGTTATTCAAATTCATGAAATTCTTCCGTCGAGCTGTTTTCATTGCAACTGATTGACAAATTGCCCCACATCGACGTAAATAAGCACTGAATTGATCAGTGTTTTTTAGTAGTAGCCATGATAAAATCATGGGCGTACATACTCGAGCAGGATTCGCACCTACGACCTCCTGATCACCGGACAGGCGTCATCTCCACTAGACCACAGAGCTTTCGCCCGACAGCAAGTGTTGGTTCTAATCCTTATAGCATGCAGCGGGTACTGCTTTGTTATTCGAATTCATGAAATTCTTCCGTCGAGATGTTTTCATTGCAACTGATTGACAAATTGCCCCACATCGACGTAAATAAGCACTGAATTGATCAGTGTTTTTTAGTAGTAGCCGTGATAAAAATCATGGGCGTACATACTCGAGCAGGATTCGAACCTACGACCTCCTGATCACCGGACAGGCGTCATCTTCACTAGACCACCGAGCTTTCGCCCGACAGCAAGTGTTGGTTCTAATCCTTATACCATGCAGTGGGTACTGCTTTGTTATTCAAATTCATGAAATTCTCTTTACCTCTATTTTGAAATATATGATATTTCGATTTAGGTCGGAGGGGAGAATTCTTATTTTTGAGGAAATTTATAAGAAGATAACGGGATATCGGGGGATGAAGAAAAAGAAATTTGCTTTAAAAAAGAAATAAGTTGGGATTACATTAGGAATTACTAAAATCGGAAAATGTTTCTGAAACAAGGGCCTAAGCATTTTTTTTTTTTTTGGATATGTTTATTATTTTTGACGGCAATATTATGTTTACTAGCCATGTGCGGAGAGGGGGCAAACTGTTGCTTCTGCTGGGATAAGCCTACTAAAATGGACGTCATCGGATATGGGTATCTTTGTGTGTGTATAGGGGAGTGCCATATATTTTTTTTTTCTGGTATAGGTCAGGAAATGTTGCCGCACACACATGAACTATCGAATATATCAGATCAAACTTATTTTTTTATGTGTGCACGCAGGCGTGAAGAACCATTTTGTTGGGAATATAAGAGTTTTGTTTGGGCAGGGCAGGAGGGGACTCAAGTATGAATAGGGTTAGGTACAATGGTGGTTTTTGTCAACTGCTTGAGTTTGATCAGTTTGCTGAAGGGTTTGTGTCTGGAATCGGAGCGGATGCTTGCAGGTCTCTGACGGATGTTGCTCTTATGCATACGGTTCACTATATGTTTTATGTAATATTTTGTACGTTAATCTGTAAGTGGCTTCATCAGTATCGGTTCGAGTATGTGTGTGGGTGTGTGTGTGTGTGTGTGGGTGGGTGTGTGTGTGGGTGTGTTTCTGGGTTTTGTGAATCGTGGGTTAGTTAAATTGGAATTCGATTTGAAGAAGAATAGTTATAAATAAAATTTGTACTAAAGAAAATTATTTCGTATTGGGATTAAATATCTAGGATAGATGAAGATTTGTTTTGGTTTGGAGGGGGAAGGCTGATTGGATTTGTACAAATGATTTCATTCTAGATTTTTATACATTTTCTTGTTTCTTTTTTATGCGAATTATGCTCTAACAAGTGGAGTATGAGTTACATGTTTTGATATACTTAACATGCTTAAGGCCACGATATACATTTGGCATCATGTTTGCCATAATCTAAAAATGTCAATATTTTCTCGTAAAGAAATTATCAGTGGGATTGATTGATTATTGAGTTATTCATTTTTAGAGAGATTATTTTCAGTATAAATTAAAGAATGGATTTTTTTGTATGTTTTGAATTGTATTTCGGGTGTTTGTTTGTTTGTTTTTTTCATCCAGATTGGGTTAATTCATGAATGATTTGAATGAAATCAATAAACATCAAGGAAAACAGAAATAATTACTATGCAATGCATTTCTATGCATTCAATTCATTTTTTCACTCTCTTTATACATTTGTGCTGTAGGTAAACAATGCTTCCTCCTCATCGTCCAAGCATGAACACATAAAACACAAAAATGATACCAAATAATTTGGGATAAACATCGCTTTCTAACCTTGTACAATAAAAATTTGATAATGGCTTTTTTATGATTGACAATTTTCTGAGTTTATTATTCTTTTTACTCACCCTGAACCCTTGTAAAATGACTTCAGGGGCCTGTTTCATAAAACTTGCCATCAGTGACAACTGCCAAATTTCTATGACAAATTTGCTCTCAGCCAATCAGATGCAAGGATTTCCGTAGCTTGTCACATCTATGACAACTTGTCACTGACGACAAGTTTTATGAAACGGACCCCAGATTTCAACTTCGTAGGTGTTACGCAAACTTTTTATCATCAGTAACACCCTTTACGCAAAATTAATACGTATAGAGAAGCCTTAATACTTGTACAGATAAAAGTTTTAATTTGGTGAGAACATTTACTTTACCTCCACACTCCACCATGTCCACTGTATAAAATGGCGTGAAACCTTAAAAAGGCAAAAAAATTGACTCACCACGTTCCAGTATCTTCAATATCCTTGATGAAGGTCCCGCCTTGATGTTTGCACTTGTTCCTGCACGCCCTGTACTCCTCCTTGCCTGGTTCTTTATAGATGACATACTTCTCATTTTCTGAGCGGTTCACCAGATTGACGCCATCTTTGAGAGTCTGAGTCTCCTCGTAGGAGAGTCTCAGAACAGTCTGTTGGCGCTGTGCCATCAATAAATGCTTGCAGTCCAAATAAATCCTTTAACTCTCCTGTTGCTTTGGTGATTCGGTGTTATCCTTATGAATTGTTTAGAATTCTGTTCAGGCAAGACAATTAAGGAACAAACAAAAATCTCATAACTTAAAAAAAAATCATAAAGTCAATATCTAATGTCGGTCTTAGGGATGTCTGACATAGGGAGTTTTAGCCTCATTTCATAAATAGATTAAGGAAATCTATTTCATACTGATTATGAAAACATTTTTGATATGCTATTGATTTCATTTGAGAATAAAATATCATGAATAGAAGGTCAGCTATGACATAAGGCTGAGAGACATGGACACTTAACAAAGCGATGAGACACAGAATAGAAAGTTTTGAGATGTGGTGCTACAGGAGAATGTTGAGAATAGTATGGACAGAGAGAAAATCAAACACAGAAGTGCTAGAAATGTTGTCGGCTGAACGTGAGCTGCTCTCAACCATCGGGAAACGCCAGATGCAGTTTTTGGGTCGTGACGTTGTGAGGAAGAGGCAAACGGAACATTATAGTCCTGACTGGATTCGTAAACGGACAGAGATCACGTGGACGACAACAACTCACTTTCCTTTCCGCAATGTCTGGGATAGCTAACGAGAGAGCATCTACCTTGCTGCATTCGTCATGTTCGTGCGACGATAGAAGGAGGTGGAGGAGGCTTACTGCATCAGTGATCGCCAACGGGCAGTGACGTCCATGACAGAACAGAGAGAGAAAATAGGAGTGACGTGATTTTTTACATGTCACTTGAAGCATTCTAACATTATTACCCGTGACATTAAGGTGCATACTGATGGTCGTGAGATGTCATAAAAAAAAATGTATCTCGTCCGACTTTCTGACGAAATGTAGAAAATAAGAATGCCAGATAAACCAGTGTGTCAACATCTGCAAAACTGATAAGAAAGTTTCAATCTACTGCGCATGTTAATTCTTCTAAATCCGAGTTGACTGAGAATATGAGCATGATTATGTCAGTATAATCATCATAAGAGACTATGTATAATAATATGAATAGTCGACTCTCATTATTAAAAGAATAGTCGACTCTCATTCTGACATTCTACCTTTAAAAAGATACTAGTGGAATTGTACAAAGCAGACCATGATCGGGTTTCGAAAAAAAAATGAGAATAGAATTTAAATGAAATGAATGAATGAATGAATATCATAATAATGTATTATGTATTAATACCATTATGCATGCAAAACCAAAGCCGCGCAAAGATGTGTAATTCAGAAACAAAACACGGAAGACTTTGTTGACCGGAAACATCAAGGTTAGTTGAATGAAATCTAATTGGCAAATTGCCAAATCGCCAGTAGGTGAAATATAATTATGTGGCCGGCGGAGGTCAAGTTTTCGGTTTCCTGTTTGTCTGTCTGTCTGTCTGTCAATACACTGTATATCTATCTGTTTGTGCACATGATAACTTTGAATAGTTAGTTAGTGTTGTGTTCTATTGGTATTCAGTTATTTGGACGTCCTTGCGTTCACTCTTTGCCCAACGAAGATGGTAGGCCACGAGGTCCATCACTTTCGGGTAAATTAAATTAAACTTTTAATCTAATTCATTTCTCGTTTTAATGTATCCTTCAGTGGTGACCGTAAAGCTAAAGATATATCATACATTGATATTTGCTAATCGTTTCTTTACTGAATCCCAATATTTTAGAGCTCTCTTCTCACCTTTAATTCCCCATTTACATCCACCAAATTGTTAACTTATATACTTTTCTAAGAAATAAATCTTTATCAAGTATTGCCTATCCATCAATCAAAATGAGCTTATTATCAAAAATTACCTGATTCATTTTTGAGCTATCCTTTTTCGAAATAAAATTCCTACTTGGCATCTTGCAAACAATAAGCATTAAGATTAGATTCTGCTCATAATATACGATGATTATTGCGAGAAATCTCTGAAAATTGAAGACTGAGTTTCAAATTAAAACTCAAAATTGGTAACATCTTATGCCTAAACAGGATACAGATTCCTGTATCCGACATATCAAATCGGATAGAATAAAATCTAGTGGAAGTAACATATCTGAATGATAAAGCGATTCGACAGGGAAAAACACACAAACGAAGCGTTTTGTCTAGCGGATGCATAATACTCGCTAAAGACAAGTGGACCACCCGCGGAAAAATTTAAAAATGCTGAAAGTGGTCTGAAACGTATGCAAACTTATTTGTAGCTCGATTTGAGCGTTTTTAAATTTTGCCAGTTTTCATCAAAAAACAACGTTTGGAAATGGAGCTAGAGGTAATAGTGTAATTTTAGAAAATGACGTCTCAATAAGGTCACGGTTGAGCTATTACTAAGAAAGAACAATTGTTATGATATCCTAAGCTCATGATAGATAACTGCTGCAAATTTCAAGAGCTGAGAGATACGCATTGCACTACGTTTGTGGGGAAAAAAACAAAGAAACATGGATGGTGATAGAGCAGAGAACTTGTACAATTAAAAAGAGGTGATCCATAAGCTTGATCCGTGAGCTTCACGGATCACCTACAATGTATTGAAAACAATGAATCTGTACAATAACATGAGGTGCTGCTTGAACTTCACGAATCGACTAAACTTGAAAACAAAGGATTCTTAAATTAACAAAAGGTGCTACGTGAGCTTTCAAGGATCATCTTATAATCTTTTCATCAATTTGGGTTTCGGCCAAACCACTCTTGTGAGATAGCATAACTTTGTATTGTTTAATGTTCTCACCAAGTACACCAAGGAAGCCTAGGTTTTATATTGAGCCTATAGTTGTCAAACTGTTGAGGACGGGCTGATTTTTGCTACAACATGCATTACCCATAAACACTTGCCTGAGGAGAATCTGGACTCGTCTTCAATGAGCTAAAAAGCACGTGAATCCTTTTCTTTATCGCTAACCCTTTATGTGCCATTGACTTTCAAAAGTGTGTACAACACTACGGGCTTTCCTGCTCCATTCGGCACTCAAAGCTCACCAAGAATTAACAGATTTCATATTATCAGTTAGCCTCCATCCGAGAGAAATGAATAAACTCCTCTAAATAAGTTCTGCAGTTAAAGTTTGATGTATCATATTTCTCTTATACCCGCATTATCTTCATTAAATATGACATCATTAGAAAGCCTGATTAATTATCTTTAAATGACACTTAACTTGCTATGATTGGGCGTTCTTGGAATGTGCAAAACAGCTGAGTATGAGGACAGATCAACAGTGAAAAGTCGCAACAATTGTGCTATTGATAATGTACAGTTTTGATGAAAAAAAGGCCGCTGGAATAAGCAATGCTGAAATGAGAGCACTTTCAAAAACTCCAGTTTCCCAGACATTAGATGACTATTTGGTTATCCTTTATGTTTTATTTCAATTTGCAGATACTACTGCAGTTTTTAATTAACGGATCAAGCCTGGAATCTTATGATAATCTCACAATGCATTCTTTTCAAGTACATTCCTTCCCTGAAACGAAAAGGCAAATGGGAATTATACTGTTTGACACTACACGTTTGCCCTTTTTTGCAACATTTCACATTTGACCTCTCCTCATACTCAGTCGTACTATGCATTCCAGGAATGCATACTGTAAACTAGTGAGTTGTCGTTGTAAAGAAATTAATCAGGCTTTCATATGATGTCACATTTGAATGAAATAGTGTACTTTTAAAAGAAATATGATACATCAATTTGAGTTGCAGGACTTTTTTTAAGGGTTTATGATTTAATGATAGCAATGGATGAGACGACATTTGAAGTAGCCTACACAGATCAGCAGATTGTCAACGATTTGTACATCAGGTTCTGCTGTATTTTAATGGCATGAATTCAGTTTGCTAAATTTCATTCTCGTTCAGCGTGAATCTAATGGGCTTTTTGTTCATTTTTTTTAGCAAAGCTTATTGAGCGTTTCCGTGAGGATGCTCAGAGGAAAAGGTTCTTTTCCTGATATTGACAGACCAGGTTTTGCCTTTACATCGGCAAATTTTTAAAATCATCAAAAATGTTACATGAGCACGCCCTCACCTCTGTCAATCTTGCAGACCATATTTTGTTGTAAAAGTTACCCCCCCCCCCAAAAAAAAAAAAAAAAAAATCCTGCTTTTGATTCTTGTGGCGACTCCCGATCAGAGGACCCAAGTTTAATTGAAGTGATTTAAAAATGAAGGCATGGTGTGCTGAAGGGTAAACCAATGATTCGGTGTTGAATGGTAGAGTGAAGGGTAAATTATACCATTTATTTACCCTTCAATATGCAAATCAGATGTTCCAATTATTTAAGTTAGTTTGAATGGTAGAATGAATGGTAAATGATACCTTTCATTTACCCTTCAATATGCAAATTAGATGTTCCAATTATTTAAAATAGTTTGAATGGTAGAATGAATGGTAAATGATACCATTCATTTATCCTTCAATATGCAAATTAGATGTTCCAATTATTTAAATTAGTTTGTATGGTAGAATGAATGGTAAATGATGATACCACTCATTCACCCTTCAAAATGCAAATAAGATATTACAATTATTTGAATTACTTTTGAATGGTAGAATGAATGGTAAATGATACCACTCATTTACCCTTCAAAGTGCAAATGAGATGTTCCAATTATTTAAATTAGTTTTGAATGGTAAATTGAATAGTAAATAGTACCATTCATATTTTCAGAGGTAGATTCTGAATGGTATATGAATAGTAAAACGAATGGTACCAGAATATTTCAGTGGTAGGTTCTGAAGGGTAAATGAATGGTAATCTCAATGGTATACCATTTTTTTTTTTTTTTTTACAGTCAAGCCCTCAGACTTCGCCGTATCTGCTCTGAGGATTCAGAGTTTTCTTTCCATGCCAGGAACCTGAAGAGACATCTCGCAGCCAGGGGCTACGGTACCAGGAGAGTTCAACAAGCCATCAACAAAGTTCGTTCTCTCCCCAGATCTGAAGTTCTCAAACCGAAAACAAACAAGCAGGACATCACTGACAGAATACCCCTCGTGACCACTTTCCATCCCAATCTACCCTCTCTCCACAATATCCTTCGTGATAATCACCATATCCTTCACACCTCTGATCGTCTCTTACAGGCCGTCCCAGATACTCCAATCCTGGCATACCGGCGCCCCCACAACCTCAAGGATCTCATCGTCCGTGCTGAAGTACCCTCCCTCACTGACAATTCTTCTCCTTTACAGCATGGCACATTCAAATGTTCAGCCAGTAGGTGCATCATTTGTAGCATACACATCCATGAGAGTGACTCTTTCACCAGCAACTCTACCGGCCTCTCTCACCACACAAAGGGAAACATCACTTGTACCACCACTAATGTCGTGTATCTCATCACTTGCAGAGTTTGTAGAATCCAGTATGTTGGGGAAACCAAGACAACACTCAAAAGACGCTTCTACGGACACAGATCTACTTTCAACACAGCCAAGCTCGACACTCCAGTGGGCCACCATTTCAATCTACCCAATCATTCCATCACTGATATGACTCTACAGGGCATTGAATCTTTAGGCACTCGTCCAGACACAGTCAGAACCAGCAGAGAGAAGCTCTGGATGAGACGACTTCACACCATCCAACCCCATGGCCTCAACATCCAGGAGGGAAATGACTAACCACCTTTATTATTATATATATATATATATATATATATATATATATATATAATTTTTTTTTCCTTTTTTTTTTATAATCATTCGCTTTTTCATTTTTCAATTACATTTTGTTCTTTCTTTGTGCTTTTTTCCATTTGCAGACCCTTTTATTCCCAATTGATTCCTTCCTCTAGTCCTAGTCTCTTTTATACAGCCCTTTTCTACCGACACACACACACACTTGGTTTTGTTTGTTTACACTACTTGCGCTTATTTTGCCTTGCCTGCTTATCTACATACAATGTATACAATTTTCTCTCCCCCAGTTTTTCATATGTGCTTTATTTTATTTCTTTATCAATATCCTTTTCATTACTGTTTTTTCATTGTCATTATTATTACTGTGTGTATATGTATACACTCTGATATGTTTGATTTCTTCCCTTTGTTGCCTCCTCCTGGTACACCTTCAGGGCTCACTGTTTGCCCAGCCCCCCCCCCCCCCTCCCTTCCTTTTGCTGTTGCTTTTTTCACTCTTTCCCTTTCTTTATCCCTCTGGTGTTCCCTATCTTCTTTGATGTTGCCTCCCTATTCATCCTTTTCCTTCTTTGGTTGCCTCCTTGATCCTCATGATCATCACTGACCCCCCTCTGCCTTTTGTCTGTCCCCTCTCCTCTACCTTTTGTCTGTCCCCTCTCCTCTGCCTTTTGTCTGTCCACCCTCCTGCTTTAATCCCCCTCCTTTTACCTGTTGGGCTCCTTGCCCATGACCTCCCACCCTCTCCTTTGTTTTCTTTGTTCTGTGTACCCAGCTTGTCCCTGTCTGTTCTTGTTGTGTGAAGTCCTTATATGTGATTGCTGTCCCTGCATGTTTGTCATTTTGCCTCTGACGAAGATTCTGCTAGGATCGAAAGCTCAGGCCCCTTTTGACTCCATTTTTTTTTTTGTAAGGGTAAAACGAATTTGTCGAGGGGAAAGTGGTGGTGGCAAAAGGGTACTTGTTCGTTTTATGTTCATCTCAGCAAAGGGGAACCTCTTTGCACATTATTATCTACATATCCCGTTCCTTCCGCAATTCTCTAAATACCTTCAATGTCCCGAGAATCTTTTTGCCCATCGACAGAGAACGGACAGGTTAGTAATCCACTTGTGCGAAACAGTCAAGCGGTGCATGCATCCCCTTGGTCAACTACATTGTGCCCTTGAACAACAGAAATATCGATCGGGTGCGATGTATAGAACGTGCGCTGTGTTTTCTACAAAAAAATCAGGCACCAGAATGCGGTGGCTGGTGCCAGCGAACGCAGAAATCTACTGTGACCAGCCTTAATCGTTAATAATAATAACAAATTCTTATATAGCGCATTTCAAACTTGAAAAGAATTTCAATACGCTTTACAAACAAACAAACAAATTATACCATAATACAAAATATAACAGAAATTACACATTACTATAAGAACAATATATTAGAGTTGCCAGTACTACTGAGACAACTGCATTAATGACTTCAAATTTAACAATCATAGGCTACTTTGTATAGATAAGTTTTGAGTTTTTGCTTGAAACTGTCTGTTGGCATCTGACTTCTCAGTGCGTCTGGCAGAGAATTCCATAAAGTGGGTGCGACAAAAGAAAAAACCCTTTCCCCATAAGACTTTGTTCGCATGGTGGGTACGACAAGTAAGTTTCGAGCAGAGGATCGGAGACATCTAGAAAGGCTTGTATGGGGTTATGAGTTCTGTAATGTAGTGCGGGGCTGTTCCATGTAGTGCTTTGAAAGTAATGAGGAGAATCTTGTATTGGATGCGATACCTTATAGGAAGCCAGTGCAGATTTTGAAGGATTGGGGTTATGTGCTCACGTTTCTTGGCAAGTGTAACAAGGCGGGCAGCGGAATTTTGAATTCTTTGAAGTTTGGAGACCTGTTTGTCCGGCAGACCAATGAGGAGACTGTTGCAACAGTCCAAGATTGATGAGACAAGAGCGTGGACCACTATTTCAGTAGTGGATTTACTGAGATAACTGCGAATTTTACCTATTTTGCTCAAAGCGAAGGATCCGCGACGGCAAATGTTGTTTATGTGACTGTTCATGTTGAGGTGACTGTCCAAAAGCACACCAAGGTCACGGACAGATGAAGAAAAATTAACTACAAGATTGCCAACAGTCAAAGGGGTGAGTTCCTTACATGGCTTCATGTTGGAACGAATGTGAAGCAATTCCATTTTACTGTCATTTAGTACCAGAGAATTGTTGGACATCCAGCGACGGACTTCATGCAGACATCGGGCCAGTTCTTCGAGAGTGTGTTCCATGTCAACGGGGTCTACGGTGATATACAACTGTGTGTCATCAGCATACATGGCGCAGCTGAATCCATGCGATTCAATGATGTCTTGAACTGGTGTTGTGTAACACACAAAGAGGAGTGGACCAATCACTGATCCCTGCGGTACTCCAAATTCTAATGGTGCACAGGAAGAGACATGTTGTCCTAATACCACTTGCTGTCGTCTTTCCTTCAGGTAAGACTCAATCCATTCTGCTGGAGTACCAGATATCCAAAAACGTTGCCTCATTCTATGGGATAAAATTGTATGGTCAACGGTATCAAAAGCCGCTGTCAGATCAAGCAGGATGACCACAGCTTCCTTTCTTGCATCAAGGCCAAGGAGGAGATCGTTCATCACTCTCACAAGAGCCGTCTCAACACTGTGATCTTGTCGATAAGCAGATTGTGATTTAGCTAAGAGAGAATGTGAGTGAAGATGAGCAGTGAACTGGCTACAGGCTGCTCGCTCAATAACTTTGGCTAAAAAAGGAAGGTTGGAGATTGGTCGGTAATTCTTCAATATTTCAGAGTCAAGATTGGGCTTCTTTAGAATAGGTGTGATTAAAGCAGTCTTGAGGTCACGTGGAAAGATCCCTGATGCTAATGACTGATTTGTTATATCAGTGATAGCTGGAAGGAGAATGTCGACACATTTTCCTATGACAGATGCAGGGAGCGGATCAAGCTGACATGTCTTTATCTTGGATGTAGTAATAATCTTCTGAACATCAGATTGACTGACAGCATCGAATATCTGTAACATGAACTCCTGTGGAGCCTCTGCTGAGTCGTTCAATGATGCACTGTGAACTTCACTTGCTGTAGGTACAAGAGAACGGCATAAGTCTGAGACTTTTGCTTGAAAACTGTTGAGAAACAGTTCAGCTAGCTCTTGTTTCGAACTATGAGATGGAAGTGGAGAGGTGTTGTTGCCACTTGAGATGCCGTTAACGAACTGGAACAGTTCCTTCTGGCAGCATGTTTCCATTTTCTCTCGATGATAATTTCTCCTAGCTATTTTGAGGGCAGAATGATACACACACAAAGCAGACCTCATTGACATTTTATCAAAAGTTAGATGAGACTTCCTCCATTTTCTTTCAGCTGAACGGACTTTGCGCCTAAGAATAATAAGGTGGTGGTCAAACCAAGGCGCATGAGGTCTTAACTGGACACTGGCAGACTTCACAGGCGCATGATGATTAAGTGTCTTCATGAGTGAGGAGTTATAGAGGTTGACCTTTTGGTCTATGTTGAAGTAATCAAGATCCTCAGAAGCCGCAAACAAGTTCTCCAGGTCTCTTCTGAAGATGTCATAGTCAATGTCACGAAGCTTCCGAAAACAAAATGTTTTTCTAACTGGCATTGGCCGTGACAATGCTACCGTAAAGACAATGGCACTGTGATCTGAAGGCATTGCATCTCGAAGATATAGCTCCTTAATGCATTCATTGGCTTCTCTTGTAATGACTAGATCCAAGGTATGCCCCCTTGCATGCGTAGGCTGAGAGACCAGCTGCTTCAGATTAGCAGAAAAGAGCAGATCTGTGAGTAATTTGGTTTCACTGCTGTGCACGTTATCCATGTGGAAATTAAAGTCACCACAGATCACGAGCTGATTGTCTCGCAAGCTGGCTGACTCCAGAAGATGTGAGAAATCAGATAGAAATTGTGTTACAGCTCTGCCCTTAGAGCCAGGTGGTCTGTAGATGATTATGAGTGAGAGTACATGGCTCCTGGTTGAGCGAAGGGTAAGCTCCATGCACTCAAAACTGGTGTATGAATGGATCACCATGTTTGTGCCAAAGTTCTGACGCAGGACTACACATATACCACCTCCTACTTTACCTTTCCTTGGAGCTGTTAGAATGTGGTAGCCACGTAAGGTGTTCTGGATTTGCGCTAGGGTAGGGCTGTCACGCTCATCACCCCTAAGCCATGCCTCTGTGATGGCCAGAATATCCAAGCTCTCTGACACCACAAGGTCATAGATTGAATCAGGTTTGTTCATCATTGACTGGGCATTCCATACTGCTATTCTGGTCGGTTCATTCAATGAAGCATCATCTAAGGAGATGACATGAGCAGAGGATGGAGGCCTCTCAATAGGGTTTGTGAGACGAATGTGCCTGCGTTCACGAATCATAACTCTGGGTGTGGTGGTAGAAAACAATTGGGATGTGACAGGAATTTTGTGTCTCTGTTTCCGTGCACCAGCTCTCTTACCCCGATGACATCTCCGTTTCATGGCGATGCCCAGTGAAGTGAGAGTCTCCCAGAGGTTAACGTCAAGTCTCTGTTTGTGTAACGCCAGTGAGTTTAATTGCAGTAGCTCATGCTTGCCGTAAACACTTGGACTGTTCACCCTGTCAATTGCAGTGTAGTTAGTTGTGTAGCTGCAATTATGCACACTGCAGGAGTCATCGTTGTGTCCTGGTCCTGGATTTGGGTTTATGTCTCCCGATACAAGAAGCAGTTTGATTTGGAAGGTCGATGTGGAGTTAGTGTAGTAGGCAAGGCGAAAACCAAGAAACTTGGTTTGCATGGGCCTATGGTGTGCATGGCACACTAAATCTTGCTTGTAAGCACAGGGATTGATGAAAGCTTCATGTCCATTCACCCCCAGGATGAACACAATGAGAAGAAAGGACAAGAACTTGACTGCATCCATTGTTGGCTGGACAGGCTAATCAAGGTCACAAAAGGCGATGATGGTTGAACGCACTTGTACAGCATAGCAAGGATCCATGGAGGCCATGCATGTACCTCTCTCAGTTCACTGTACACAAACTTCAAAAACTTTGTCTCCTCAGAATTCTCTTGCCAAGTTATCATAAAGCTTAAAACTTGTCCTGTGTGATCCTGATACTAAGATGAAACAACTGGTGGCAAACTGAGTACACTCAGATATCACAGTCAACAGTTATAAGCAGAAATATGGAGAGCCTGAAAGGGGTCTGCCTGTAAGGCGAACCACCTACTACTATTTAATGTACATGTTCATACGAGTTTTGTAGCAGAGCAAGGGCAAACTAAATCAGAACAAAGGTTTAAAAAAATACTGTGATATACAAATTATTCCAACAGAAAGAGAACAAGTGCTGGTAGAACAAACTCTAACCTTTATATCAAACCCATTTTTTAGGGCCTTTATAACACAAAGAAGTATGAATTAAGGTCAGGAAAGCAGGCACTCTTGTCTTCATCTTGGGAACCTGGTATACCAGGTTCCCAAATATCAGTTGCTCCAACGGGAACTTGGTATACCAGGTTCCCAAATATCAGTTGCTCCCACGGGAATACCAGGTTCCCGTAAAGAACGGGTTATGAACCTCTTTGCACTGCGGACATATCCTATCAACTCGGACGAGTTTCTAGGAAGAGGCAGTGGAGATAGTATAATCACAGGAGGGAGAGAAACGGAAACGAGAAATCGAAATTACTATTCTCTGTAAAATTGTTGTCGGGAAATAACCATTTTGAAGTCACAAAAGTTTAATTTTGTAGTTCATTTAGATACAGAATGAAACAGACTAGAATTGAAGTTTTCCTTCAGGGCAAATTATAAGTGATTCTTTTACAAGTGATATCTTGTACAAGTAAAGAGTTTGCTCAAAATTTTGAGGTATTGCAGTTTATGAGTGATTATGAGGAAAGTGTGGTAAGTCACCACATTTTCTTTCAATGTATTTCTTTATTTTTAATTCTGCTGTAGCTTCACCACATAACGTGATGATCAAGATTCAAACTGTTCCATTTCAGTACAATAGATGAACAATTTAAGCTATAAGAGCTTGCTTCCAAAAGGCGCTAAATCCATCATTTTTCAATGGATTTAGCACCTTTTGTTTGCAAGCTCTTCATATATCTTGTGTTAATGACACAGTAGTACCAAAAAGATAATTAAATCGAGGTCCATACAAATACCACTACTCGGCAACGTCGCTGAATTAACTTGACAAGTATATACATGAAAGACATTTTTTGTGACTTGTCGATTTCGACTCACTCTGGTTTTACTGTCACAAATACATGAATTGTTGCAGTCTCTTAGTTCACTGTTCGCATCCAACAAATTGTTACGTTTCTGTTGATACATAAACTAACAATGTAAATGAAGTCAATGTACTATTTGTTTGATTGCTTGTTAGCAAGAATGTCTTTATTGCATAGTTGTCCTACGCTGTTTAATACGTCATTGTGTGATTACCTTGTCATCGCCTTTGTTATGAATGATTGTTAGTTAAAATAGTTGTTAAGGACTTCAAATTGAAATGCCGTACCCTCCCGTTGTCAGTGACAACAGCAGCTATCACTCTGTTGTATCACAACCAGTTCTGTCCAGTTCGTCTCTTCTTTCGTTCTTTGTCTCCACAGTTTAATGTCCGAAGTTTATACCCGTATTCTACCCTATTGTAGAGCATCCAGATTCTTGTCTTCCCTTCGGTCTCTGCCTCCATATCCTCCCTTTCTTCTCTACCCGTATTATACACCGTTATATCGAAACCAGCTTTCTCTAGTCCACCCCCCCTTTCTGGAGTCTGCCTTTATCTCTTCCTCTTTTCTTTCACCCGCACTCCACCCCGAGCCACTCTATAATGTCAAACAGGAATATTGTAAAATGACACATTCCTTTCAAAAAGGAGATTGTATTGACATATTATGATACTGCTTATTTCTCAACTACGTGTTCATTCGTAATGACAGAAAGCGTGGCATAGGAGGTGGGGTTGCCATGTTATACGTTCATAATCAAATTAGATTAAAAATTCGAACCGACTTGCGCATTCAGGGAGCAGAAAGTTTATTTATTGAAATCTTAAATGATAATAAGAAGAATATTATAGTTTGTACCATTTGCCGTCCTCCACATAATGACATTCAATCGTTTTTTGACAACTTCGACCAATGTGCTAACGAAATTCTTGGAGAGAGAAAATCCATTTTTTTTTTTTTGACGGGAGATTAAAATATAGATTTATTACAACCCAGCCATTTCCATGACATATTACTTTCCAACTCACTGCATCCCCACATCAATAAACCCACCAGAATAAACAACACCATCCATAGTAAAACATTAATAGACAATTATAGTGTCTAACATTATAGTTGAAACCTGCACGAACAGCATTCTTTATTCAGATACATCCGATCACCTACCGATTTTTATGATTAATGATAAATCTGTAACAACCCCAATACGCCAACCTAAACAACACTTGAGAATGCATAGAAATGAAACTCCACAAAATATTGATTCATTGAATCAAGATTTATTCGAAGAACAATGGAATGACGTCTTTGAACTACAAGATGTTAGTTCTTCTTACGAAATTTTCTTACAAAAACTATTAGATTATTATGATAAACATATTCCTTTCACTCCCAAAACAAATGGAAGGAAAAGAGCTCGGCAACCCTGGATTACTCAAGGTCTTATACATTCCATTCTTACTCGAAACCGTCTTTATAAAATATCTCTGAAAAAAACCTACTCCTGAAAACGTGAAAAGGTATAAAACATAAAGAAACAAATTAACTACTTTGATTGGAGTTTCACGTAAATCATATATTTCAAATAAACTCGAATCTGATAAGGATGATAAAAGTGCTCTTTACGGACCGTTAATGGAATACTCAAAAAGAAACCTACGGAATGTCCTGATAGCATTACTCATAATGATAATGTCATTACCAATCCTGACCTAATTGCAAATATTTTTAACAATTTCTTTGTCAATGTTGGTCCTTCTTTAGCAGCATCTATTCCCATAAATGATATAAAAAATTATAAAGATTACTTACCTGAAAGTAATCAAAATTCTTTGTTCTTTACTCCAATTAATGAATCGGAAATTATTGATACTGTTCGATCTCTGAAATGTAGTAAATCCTGTGGACATGATAACTTAAGGGTTAATTTGTTGAAAAAAATAATTTACCTCCTAGCAGTCCCTCTCACCCATATATATTCAATCTATCCCTACTTTAACGGTAAGTATCCAGACTCCTTCAAAATCGCCAAAGTTATCCCCATCTATAAAGGAGAAGATCCATTAATGGTGAAAAATTATAGACCCATGTCATTTTTACCTGCAATATTGAAAATTCTAGAAAAAGTAGTTTACAAGCGTCTTTACTCGTTCATGATTGAAAATGAAATATTAAATGCGAATCAGTTTGGTTTTAGGAAAGGATTTTCTACCGATTATGCTATAATCAAATCTGTCGACAATTGATGCGCTTACTAAAAAGGAGCATATAATTGGAGTCTTTATGGATCTTGATAAAGCATTTGACACTATCGATCATGACATTTTAATTGAAAAATTACATAATCATGGCGTGAATGGGATTACTTTGTCGTGGTTCAGAAGTTATCTAAGTCATCGAGAACAATGATATGTTGCATTTAAATCCAGCCACTCATCATATGCTAACGTGTCATGTGGTGTCCCTCAGGGATCTATCCTCGGGCCCCTACTTTTTTTGATTTACATTAATGATATTATCAATTCCTCTCCTCGTTTAAACTTCATCTTACTTGCAGACGACACAAACGTTTTTTATTCCCACAAGGACATTGTAACACTGGTTGATACACTAAATAATAAGGAATTAAGCAACATCTTGAAATGGTTTAGAAGTAACAAGCTTTCATTGAATATTGATAAGACATGTTATATACACTTTCATACCCTTCAATCCCAACCCCCCCCCCCTTCCTCAAAGTATTTCTATTGATGATACAAACATTGATGAGAAACATTCAACCAAGTTCCTAGGAGTGACCCTAGATAGCAATCTAACTTGGAAAACTCATGTCCAGAATATTACAACAGCAAAAGCAACTGGTGTTTTAAGGAGAATAGAATATTTTAATTAACGATCAAACTTTAATAATGTTATATAACACTTTATTTTTACCATATGTAAAGTACTGCAATATTGTATGTGGCAACTGTAGCAAAACTAAATTGAACACAATTTTTCATCTCTAGAAAAAGGCTCTTCGTATATGCACACATTCAAATTTCTTGGCTCCCAATGATCCCATATTTTATCGCCTAAAAACTCTAAAGGCCAATGATATACATTTTATACCTAACTGCCATGTTTATGTATAAACACACTCGAAATTTATTATAATTTTTTTTCATAATGCCCTAGTAACCAATGACCATATTCACTCGTACCCTACCCGTCGTTCCCATGATTTTCATTTAAGTAATCCAAAGCTTTTACTTGCTCAAAAGTCGATCAGACATCACGGTCCGGATACATGGAACACTCTTCCTGAGGAGTTGAAACAATGTGCCTCCTTGTTTTCATTCAAAGCAAAGCACATTTTATTACAGTATACTTCAATACGAACTAAAAACAAATAATATATATGACTAATGTTGGTCTCCCGATAGCAACATCGCATATCGTTTCCTCTTCCAGCAAACCGATTCTATTATTCTAAATTCCAGCCTATCTGCCCTTGTGCACTTGCACGCACATTCACCACCAGTCATGTCAGAGTTTATTTTCCCCTGCTATCTTCGCAGCAGAATTTGTATCGTTAACGAATCTAGTACGTCCCTACCCTTTCCTCGGGCCGGCCATCTTTTCAAGCAATGCTTACAATGGCGGCCCTCTGCATAATCGCTTCTTAACTACAATTGTTATTGTAATCCCTGCTGCATAGACATGCATACTGTATATTATATCATTAATTTCCTATTATATCGTTGTTTATGCAAATCAAACGACTCTGTTTGAAATTTACTTTATATATTTCCCACATGTTCATGATTATGTAACTTATGTATATTGATTTGCAGAAAATAAAGTACCTATCAAACATATGGTTTGATAACGGTCGAGAGTATCTAGGAAAAAATTGCTTGACTTGCAATGACATCATGTGATTAGGTGTGGATATGCATATCATGTTGGATGCAGTGCTGTCTCAGCTGTAATATATATGTATATAGTGCAGAAGTGTGCAATGTTAAAGACAAGCCGCAAGTTGGAAAGATTAGCATGACTAAATAAATTCCTGATTTGTTGCCGATTTTGGTTTGATTTTAAGACAATTTTCTTGATTAAAACTCACCTATTGCACTCGCACAGCACTCACTCACATCTTCCTTTTCCCTCTAAAGCGTACAATTTAATGTAGAACAACAACAAAAAATTTGTACTTTCTGTGAGAGGCAAACCCGAGTTATACTTCCTAAGGCAATCAGCCCAGTCAAGCTATGCTTTATGCTGACGGTCTCCTGCTTCCTTATTTAATCAAATGTACTGCCTTATTTGAATTATATGTAACTATAAATGTTTTACAAAGATTTTTGTTATGCATATAGTATAAACTGCACTTTTGTTTTGTTTTGCTCCTTTGTCATTCGGTTATATTTGGTTTAAATTTGTCACACTGATGTTATTCATTTTTTATTTGATTTGAATTGAGAAGAAAAAATAGATACGAACGAATTAAGATAAGAATTACAAGATTAGTATCAAGCATATTCAAAATAAAAAAGCACAAATATGTCCTAAAGGATAAACATTCGGAAACTCGTGGATCGAACAATCGGTCGCACTTAAATTTACAATATATCATCTATATTGAATTTGACATAGGTTTCCAAACAACTGATTTTATCGATTCGTCTAAAGATATATATCACTTCAAATGAATGACGGGAACACCCAAAGTCTCGTGCTATTTCTTAAACTGTCATAACATTCTATGTAAAGATAGTATTAGAAATTCCATCCGAATTTTGCCCCTAAAAATAATGCTCAAATTGACAAAGATCAGAGGGTCGTGCCCAGGGTCGTGCCTTCAAGCTCCACTCGAATGAATATGCCCACATTTTTTTAGCGAAGCTATTACTTGAAAACAGTATATTCAGCAGTTATGTACGTCAATGAAGGGATTTTTTTTTCTGAGAATTAGAAGAACAAGAGATAGATAAATATTGTGTGATGCAGAAGTAGATAAACTGACAAAAAGTATAGGCCTATCGTTGGAATCTGCTAACGTCTAAGGACAGGATTTATAGGCTTTTCAATATTAGAAAAAGTCGACAACCCGATGAATATGGCTGACACGTTCAAATACAATGAACTCAAGAATGTGATGTAGACTATAGGGAAGACAAGAATAAGCCCCTGTCAACCGTCTGGCCAACGCCCCATTCATAGTGGGTTTGGAAATTGCCGTTGATCGGTGTAAAATAACTTATGTATTTGTCTCTTTAACTCATAGTTTTTTTTTTTTCTGCTTAAACCTGCTTCGCCATTTAAACACTTCGACTAAGGTGAGAGTTGTCGGAATTTCAAACTTGCACTTACCCCGTTATTGCATTCATGAAGTGAATGACCAACCGAAACACCTTGCTTGCCAGTCCAGTCAAGCACTCAACATCTGTAATGTCAGATTATGTCTACACCAGTTCCAAGCACGAAACCTATGACTCAAACGTATACAGAGCATATATATTTATACCTGTAGAAATGCCTTTTCTGCGAAATCACTGACGCGCGTGATTTTCTCCCTACAAACCTTTTCTTCGTCACACAAATACCACCGATTTTCACTTCCAAACACATCCACGCATTATTATGCTCATCCTTACACGTTTTCCGCATAATTTGCGGTTACTTGCCTAGCGAAGACTTCACCGTGCCCACATAGGCATAGACATAGGAACATTTTTAGCATAATTTTTAGGCATCCCCCATTGATATACGAGGCCCTCCTACACGAAGGATATTTGATATTTATAGAACTGAAATTCAACGATCTGTACATAATTTTGGGTGGAATAGGGCCTACTTGGAAAATTGGTTACCTAAAAGCAACAAACATGAATATTCGAGGGCAATGTGAATGGTTATTAGTTGTAGCATCTGTCAACACTCTTTCCGCGTTTGAGTCTACAATGTGCACGATCTCTAACGGAGATTGAGGGGAAGGATGGTGCCCCCACCAACGAGGAAGAGAAAATGTGGTATGCAAAAAGCCGAATTTCGTCAGACGAGGCAAGAAATAGTGAACATGATAATATCTTACCCAATTCTTGCGAGGAATTTGGTACAGCAGTGCATAGGTGACAGACGTACTATAGTCAAACCTATATAAATTTGTGCGAGGGGAAAGTGGTGGTGCCAAAAGGGTACTTGTTCGTTTTATCCCCCCCCCCCTCATGTGTAGGCACCTAGTCCCTTTCCTACACGAAGGTGACCTTTGTTTACAACAAATTCAATGATATGTGCACTCTTTCAGGGGAATACTTGGAAAATCAAACAGTAGTATGCTTGAATATTCCAGAATAATTCGAAAGCCCAACTTGTGGCACTTGTCACCTCTTTAAAGTCTACGAAAATGAACCGAAGCGGGAGATTATTACACAAGGGGGAGCCTTCACATATTGTTAAGGTCTATACAACCTGTCCTGCTGCAGCTAGCTTACAGTCAAGTTCAACGTCCAGGAATTGACCACACAGTCACCCAATTCAGTGTCTTTTTATCCATCCCTGGCAGTTTAACATTGGAAGCAGTGATTTAACATATCTTCGAGATTTCACATACTTTTGATGCATATGTGTAGGTCAGATGTATCACAAAACATCAAACAATGAGCACTGAAAGGTGGACCTGTACACTATACAGGTAGCCACTATTATTATTGTTATTATTATTATCATTATTATTATTATTATTATTATTATTATTATTATTATTATTATTATTATTATTATTATTATTATTATCATCATCATCATCATTATTATTATCACCGTCATTATTATTATTATTATTATTATTATTATTATTATTATTGCTATTATTATTGTTATTATTATTGTTATAACTATTAGTAGTAGCAGTATAGTAGTAGTAGTAGTAGTAGTAGTAGTAGTAGTAGAAAAGTTTAGCAATAAAGCCTAAAATATAAGGAGATACCGCTATTTTTCGGAAGGTTACTGGCACCACTTGTATAAAGCCTGTGTTTACGTCTCTAAAGTCCTGTTGTTGTAGTTTAGCCTTTTCAGTGTGTAATCCTTGTTAACATTGCACTAACCTATTCACTTTATGGAGGTCAGTTGTAGGCCTACCCCACCCGATGCTTGTGCACAAGTGCTAGTATAAGAATGAATATGCAACTAGAAATTTCGTGCTCGGCGGGTCGCGCAGCCGAGCACATGTATCCCCCGAACCCACAGCATCAAGAAGCATACCCTATTGGATTTACCTTTTCATGAATACAGATGGAACAAGCGAGGGCGCCATCACCAAAAACAATAATCCTCTTCATCTTACCATAATACACCTTCATGCCAAATTTGAAGATGATCGAAGAAGAACTGCAGCCAGTAGAGCGCTCACAAGCAGACCCTATTGAATTTACCTTTTCATGTATAAAGACGGAACAAGCGAGGGCGCCATCACCAAAAACAATAATCCTCTTCATCTTACCATATTACACCTTCATGTCAAAATTTGAAAATGATCGAAGAACTGCAGCCAGTAGAGCGCTCACAAGCAGACCCTATTGGATCTACCTTTTCATGTATAAAGACGGAACAAGCGAGGGCGCCATCCCCAAAAACAATAAGCGTCTTCGTCTATTCATAATACACCTTAATGCCAAGTTTGAAGATGATCGAAGAACTGCAGCCAGTAGAGCGCTCACAAGCAGACCCTATTGAATTTACCTTTTCATGTATAAAGACGGAACAAGCGAGGGCGCCATCACCAAAAACAATAATCCTCTTCATCTTACCATATTACACCTTCATGTCAAAATTTGAAAATGATCGAAGAACTGCAGCCAGTAGAGCGCTCACAAGCAGACCCTATTGGATCTACCTTTTCATGTATAAAGACGGAACAAGCGAGGGCGCCATCCCCAAAAACAATAAGCGTCTTCGTCTATTCATAATACACCTTAATGCCAAGTTTGAAGATGATCGAAGAACTGCAGCCAGCAGAGCGCTCACAAGCTGACCCTATTGAATTTACCTTTTCATGTATAAAGACGGAACAAGCGAGGGCGCCATCACCAAAACAATAGGCATCTTCGTCTAACCATAATACACCTTCATGCCAAGTTTGAAGATGATCGAAGAAGAACTGCAGCCTGTAGAGCGCTCACAAGCAGACCCTATTGGGTTTACCTTTTCATGTATAAAGACGGAACAAGCGAGGGCGCCATCACCAAAAACAATAGGCGTCTTCGTCTATTCATAATACACCTTAATGCCAAGTTTGAAGATGATCGAAGAAGAAACAGTAGAGCGCTCACAAGCAGACCCTATTGGATTTACCTTTTCATGTATAAAGACGGAACAAGCGAGGGCGCCATCACCAAAAACAATAGGCGTCTTCGTCTAACCATAATACACCTTCATGCCAACTTTGAAGATGATCGAAGAAGAACTGCAGCCGGTAGAGCGCTCACAAGCAGACCCTATTGGATTTACCTTTTCATGTATACAGACGGAACAATCGAGGGCGCCATCACCAAAAACAATAGGCGTCTTCGTCTAACCATAATACACCTTCATGCCAACTTTGAAGATGATCGGAAAAGAAACGCAGCCGGTAGAGCGCTCACAAGCAGACCCTATTGGATTTACCTTTTCATGTATACAGACGGAACAAGCGAGGGCGCCATCACCAAAAACAATAGGCTTCTTTGTCTAACCATAATACACCTTCATGCCAACTTTGAAGATGATCGGAAAAGAAACGCAGCCGGTAGAGCGCTCACAAGCAGACCCTATTGGATTTACCTTTTCATGTATACAGACGGAACAAGCGAGGGCGCCATCACCAAAAACAATAGGCTTCTTCGTCTAACCATAATACACCTTCATGCCAACTTTGAAGATGATCGGAAAAGAAAAGCAGCTGGTAGAGCGCTCACAAGGAAATCTCTGCGGCGGCGGCGGCGGCGGCGGCGGACGCGGCGCGACGAGGCCAAATCCATAGTATCCTCCGAACTCTGTTCGGGGGATACAATTATGCAAATGAGTGTAGCATGCTAAGCCCGCGTGAAAGTAGTAAAACTTCGAGATTTTTCGGAGACAGACATCACGCTTGAGGACGAGAAATAAAGAGACAATGGCGCAATATTTTCTCAAAGTCTGGTGGTGATACAGTTTTCTGCTTGGTGTCATTGATGATGATAATGGCCTGTGTGTGACGTTGCTGTCGATTACCATATTTTTTTCACGGGCCTATAAACAGTCATCCATACTGCGTTTTCTCTGAGAAACCCATTTATGCTTGATTTAGATGTGCAAGGAATATCAGAGCATATTATTTAATGCAACATCAACGCCCCATAGGCTACTGACATATATACATTGTAAAACCTCCTCATCTGTATACTGCAGTGGTCAGTTGTGATGTTCGTTATTCCGAAGATTCGTTAATTAAAAAAAAAAGTTTGTCATTCAGAAACAAACAAATTACATTCACCTAGGTGTTCGTTATTCAGAAACTGAAATTGGGTTCGTTTAATAGTAGGATCATTTTTGGCATTGTTTCAAAGGTCCACGATTGCAGTTGGGTAACGATGAAAATGCGAAATATTTGCCGAAAAAGGCCGGGAGTATTGCTTTCTCAGGGCATTTGTGTTGTTGCTGCATAATATTTTCAATCGATTATAAGTCAGGACATTACAGTATACATCGACCAAACACTCTATACACAGTGAATCGCATGGAGCTTGTTAAAAAAAAAAAAAACCACACAGACACACATTCGCACACACACACGCACACACACACACACACAATACTAGTGTTGGGAACAATCGATCATCATGCATACCCACCAAACTACTACAATGGGAGGCCGCTACAGAAACAAACGTCGTGTACTACGATCACAACTGTTTCAAACTATTGATTTAAAAATAATCCAAATCAACTCTTATGATTGTCCTCATTAGCCAGCTAGACAATTTCTTCGAAGATTCTTTTGGTATACTGCAAGCAATATTCAAATGGCGGAAATTGAATTTTGAGCCCTTCTCAAGACTAGCGTGAGAGAATTATCATTACAAAGTCGCTCTGCTCTCTAGCACACGCAAATCCTCATTCTTTCTTAGTCTACCATTATACCAATGTACAAAATTCTCTTCAACGCTGATGCGAAGTTATAAAATGTTGCAGACGCTGTTCTATAAGTTTGCGATTTTTTTTCTTCTAAGCTAAAGAAAACAGCAAATTAGCACAGGGTCTTTTTAGTGGGTCCCTCCATTTTTCGAATTTTCACATTGTTTATCTACGTACTTCTAATCACTTGAGTTTTATGACAATGTATAATTATCGTAAGGTGCTACAAGCATCGTACATTCTTTTCATCCTACATAGTTTTGCGCGCCTTATTTTCTGTTACAAAAAAATGATGACTATATATGTTCTTGTCGAAAAAGGAAATAAAAATTGAAATTGAATTGAGTTGAGTTGAAGGTAATCAATGCGTAGAAGGTGCGTGGCAGCCTTTGCGCGCAGTGACATGGATTGTATTGACAATATCAGAACTGGGATAGAGAATATTTTATATTGACAGGCAGGGGCGCGCGCTGCACCCCAACACACACACACACACACACACACACACACACACACACACACACACACACACACACACACTTTCTTATTTTATGATATTCTTTATTTGAATTTCATTCGATATCAGGTATGTAAAAATTTGTACCACAGGAGTACCACAGGAGTATTAAAGAAGTACCCCATGAAGTATCACATGCTTTACATCAGAAGTAGGAGTATAGGACAGGTTAAGTAATAAAAAATCAATCGTTATAATTCACAGCTAAACAGTCATTCATACATGAATGACCCCCCCCCCCCCCCCCCCCCCACCTTTGACAATGCAACACGTCATGCATTGTGGGAGATGTTTACCAGATGGAGACTCATAGCCCAAACCCTATACATGACATACCAATTACCAATACCATTTGGGGGCAGCCCTGGATCTGCAATGAACAAACTTGGAACTACAAACTCGAACCTTCGGCTCAGGTGAGCTAAAACCTTATCTCATTTTATGATAAACGAATCTTCAGAATCACGAAACTTATTTCATTTTCGGATTACCGACCCTTCGGAATAACGAACCTTTTGGAAAAACAACAACAACAACAAAAACACCACTAATTTTTCATTTTCTGGATAAATGTGGCATTGAGTGTTTTCACAATCACAAGATACACATTTTCACACACACACACACACACACACACACACACACACACACACACACAGACACACAGACAGACACAGACACACACACACACACACACATAAACACAAACATACAAACAAAAGGGCCAGCAAAAGTGACTGCTCTCTTATGAGATCTTTATTCTCGAGAATTTGAAAGCATTGATGGTAGGCAACACAACATACCAGTGCACGGTCTGAGTAAACTATTCTTGCACTATAGCAGCTAAAGCAAACTGTCACTGCAGGAGATAAAACACCAACTACGTATTAAAAAAGCAAAACCATAACACTGCAAATAAGCCGATGGTCATGTACAATAGACCACAAGTACAATTGAAGTATTATACGGGCGCTGCTTATTTGGCATCACTGTAGCGTCACAGACTCCGTGGCTTATCGCTTTCTCTTCACATACATTGGAAAGAGACTAGCTATTGAAATTTCAGTCAGGTATTTTCAAGGTGAAATGGTTCAGCGATACACGGAAAATGGATCGCATTTTAACCATGAAAACGAATCTCGTGAAATGCATGAGAAGCGAATAGCTCGGTAAAGTTCTAAATAATACAGGGTGGAATTCAGAAACGCAATTGTGAAGGTCTGTACCCTGGTCATGGAACAACACACACAGTGCTAGATATTGAAACCACACCACACCCCCATAATTCCTAAAATTATCAAACACATGCAAAGCATTAGACAAGAAATATGAAAACTCGGCACGATCACAAGCGCGTACATTGCAGCGAATATTACAGCAGATACGATTTTCTGAACATTACGCTATTTGCTCTCTACATAAAAAACTCCTCTACTTCTCGCACGTCCATACTTTAACATGATATCAAGCATGGCCAGTATTACATCATTAATTTTCTATGCCTACTAGTATAGGGCAGAACCAAGCAAGTAGGTGGAATTTCTAGTACAGTGGTATCTAAAGTTCACTGTATTCTTCGTCAATAAGCAACAGATATAGAGTACCAAAGTAATGACGTCACAGTCTTTTGTTATAGCTTGGTTTGGAATCAGGTGCGAGCATATAACACTTGGGCCAGGTGAGGTTGTCCAAGGAGGTACTAGCCTAGTACCTCCTTGGCTTGTCTAGAACCAAGTTTCCATGGCAATTACAGGGGCATTCCAGACGGTTTTCATAATGTCACATCATGTACTACATAAATCAACAGCTCCATATATTTATTTGTGGAAGTTATTATGGTCCTTGAGTAGAGAAATCAATACTCTAAAAAAATCTTAAACAAATTACATTGAACTGTGTTGATGACATAGGAGCCTCATATGATATTTCACAAAAAATGTAGCAATGCAATTCCATTACAAAACTGCTTGCTAAACAAGTTCACCTGCATAAAAGCTATACAGGTACATGCCATTTTCCTTTGTTAAACTTCATTGAGCCTGTAGGTATTATGCATTCTTATGCATTCTCATGCATTCTTATGGTGAGGCTGCCATGTCATCATCCTTGTTCATTGCAATTTATTATAAATTTTGAAAACATTCTTATTCCTCATCCCAATCACTATAAATTCTGTGACTATGTACTCAGTATAACTAATCTATTGTTGTTCAAATATAAAAGTCTGAAAATCATCCGGAGGTCTCCCTAAATCATTGATGGCTATGAGATCACACTTTGGTACTCTATACCAGATTCACATTCTACACTGCATAGAAAGAAATCTCTCTTCAAATTCAATTGAAATACATAGGTGTCAAGACTGTTTAGTATACACACTATGCACCCGTACATAATTTTTGCACTATTCCTACATGTATATAAGCTGCAGGTATCTATCACGCATGCGTGGATTACACTCTACCCTGTGTGGATATCACACTCATGTAAAGCGTAGATTCCATTGCACATGCGAAAGAATCTTTTTAAAAAAAATGAAAAAGATGTGAAATATTCATCAAATATGTGCTATACCAATATATGTACAATTAATATATATATAATCTTTGGATTCCATCTTTGAGAGATATTAGTTGTGTCGTCATAATGTTAAGGATTCATTAGACCTTGAGGAGACAGATTTGTGTCTCCTTAACACTTTCAATTTTATGATATCCGATTCAATACATGCATTACTGTTGACAAAGCTTAGTACACATTTCCAATACACTGTCTCACTAAAGCTGGATCCAGAGTTATATATATTATAAGCATGTTATTTATGGGTCATTATCTCATCAAACATCAATATACAAAATGGAAAACAAAATAAATGAACCAAAACCACTGCAAATACAAAATACTATCATGTGCTATTATTTCCATCGGCTCCTATACAGAAAAGCTGCATCAACACAACTAGCTCACCATTCAGGCGAAATAAATGTAGAATTTCTTCAATCTGCTCTTATCGCCAGGATCTGCCTGGCAAGCACACACAATAAAGTCACAAATTATCTAATTATAAAAAACACAGCCTCCATGTTTCTAGTAGGACATTATGCAAGCTCATCCCGATCACGATTGGATGGACTTGTAGAATTTGAAACCTGTGGAAGCTTATGTACACCAACAAGCATAAAAATGTATGAGCTTATAGTTTATACTTATAACTGGGATGACTAGATTTTGCATTAAAATTGAAATTTCTGATGAAGTTTAGTCTATATCTTGTCTCTATCTTTTTCTACAACATGCTAAATGCCATCTCCAAGAATATCACTATGAACACAAAGACAATGTAATATACTCTGGTAAAGTTCCCTGAAACTATGGTTTACAATGGTTGCAGGGTTATTCAAATAGCAATATGGTCAAGTTCTTCATGATGTGAAGCAGTGAATCTTATAGGCTGTAAAGTATGCAAGCAAATGGCCATGAACCCCCAATTGCTAATTACTAGGTAAGTTCCTCTAACAAGTTATGAAATCATAAATTTGCCCACCATTCAATACAAGTGGAAATGACATGTATTTATGCCCTAGTATTACAATGATAAATGTTTATTAAGCTAATTGAATATTCTGCACGGTCACCGGGACAATGTTCATCACAAAGAAAGCAAGAAGGGAAATGCATATAATTGGCTTTAAAAAAGTATCAGCTAAGTTACACCAGAATACTGATGCCCAGATAAATAGTATATATACCATTTACAAAACACGCCTTTCTAGAGATACAGTTCTGTGTTTAGACATCAGAACTTAACTATTATGATTGGCACCAATATAATATTAAAAAATCCCACACACAATACTACAGTATTTTTGCTTTTACCTGTTTTACAGTGGTTTTTTTTTTTTCTCCAAAATACCACTATCAAAATTCTTTCCACAATACTGATGTTGCTTGAATATAGTACATGTATCGCCCTTCTTCTTTCTGCGATGTTGACAGTCTATAGCAATAGGCTGAGCTCCAGAAGCCATCTTGTCATCACACTGCATAATTACATCAACAGCTGTTGAAGGATTAATGATTCATTTGCTGCAAGAAATTATTGCTTTTGTTGCTTCGACATTAAAGACTAATTTGCTGCCTTCATGGTACAATCTCCATGGCTCTCAGGAACCTGAACCCCCCCCCCCCCTTGCTTCAATGTGAAAAACAAGCGCATTTATTACTACCCTTAATAGGCCAAGTATTGCTAAGATATAACTATTATCAGTTGTTGCATAATGCTGCCTGAGTAATTTTTTGATGTTAATTGGCAGATATATGTGTATACTTTCAGATATTTAAGTACTTTAGCAACCTATTTTTGAGGGCATTACAACACCTATCATTGAAGAAAATACAAAGTATTCATATTTTCTATGTTTAGACAAATCTAAAATCATTTTTTCTTCCTTGTGTCTTGCATTAAGTGACAAAGATCAGTCTGCACAAAGCATCAACCCACAGTATTTGCCATGATTCCATGGATGGATGAATGAATGAATGAATGAATGAATGAATGAATGAATGAATGAATGAAAAATGAATGAATAAACAACTAATAAATGCAAGAAGTGTCAATGTATTATCTGTAACTAAATAATACAAAATTTCGTTATTGCTGGAAAGTGGATATCCACTCTGCTGCCCTTACCATTTTCCTAGTGTTATTGGTACACTGATTTTGGAGGGAAAGTAACATTGTCAGTCAAATTCAATGACCTTTGACATTTGACCGACATCCTTTGATGGGGAAGAATCAAAGGTCAATCAACTCTAAAACGATGTTTTTTACAGGAAAGCAATGACATATTGTAACATAGTAAATGTAAGACATGTTTCAGTTATCTCTTACACACTTTTGCTGCTCTATGAAGAAGCACAAGAGAATATGTAGAATGCAAGTATTTCAATTTTTCCCTGGTTTCACAACATGCCTTGTCATTATCTAGCATGTGATCTAATAGCATGATGTTCTGAACAGCTGCACTCAAGTTACTACATCAATAGGACAACATTCACCCAATGAGTAGACAAGGGAATACACAGAGAAACATATGAAGAGTTTGTTTGCAAAAACCAATAAGTCCATTTTTGAAGATTTTGAAGTACGGTCTCTGTCATAAAGTACAAAATAATACCTTTTAAATGATATATTGGTCACTACATAATAAAGGCATATTTTTGAAGTTATGGTCAAAAGAAGCAAAATTTTCTTATTATTCTCTTTATTTTTCTTGACCTTTAATTGCAAATATCTCCATTTGACAAAATGGACATATCGATTTTTGCAAACAAATGCTTCGTATATATTCATCAAAACAGTTTGCAAGCTACACTGGACAACATACAATATTCAACTTTTCATTGAAAGCAAAACAGCAATATGGTATCACTCATAAAATAAACAATTTCACATCCATATACATGTACCTTATCTCCAATATAATTTTTGATTATAGAGAAGAAAAGCATTAAGAATAAACCTCTGATATCTAACTCGGATATAAACTTCTGATGTTGTCTATAGTGTTATGCCTATCATTTTGTGAACTTTGCACAATGCAGAGTACCTTACAGGTTCTTCTAAATTTTGGTGCTATCTAGGAATGAACCGAGTTACTTAATATTGCAAACTAATAAAAAAAAAAAAGGTCTTCACTCTCCATGCTAATATCTAAGAAGAGAATCTAAACATTGCTACTACGGAAAGCACAACATGTACAATGTATTAACCCTATTTTAACTGGGCTCTTTGAGACCAAGTTTTCACGGGGGGGGGGGTGTCAATTTGACCCCCCCCCCCCTCAGATCTCGGCCGCCAATCGCGCGATCGCCACGAAATTTTGCCTGAAGATAGAGCCGGATGTCAACTACAAGATTACATGGTCATACAATAGAAAAATGTTGCCTTTCTATTTTTAATAAATTAATCATGCAAATTTATGCATGAAATCATATTTTCACCTATAACTCCATTAAAAAGACTGAAAAAAAAATAGCACAATCACAATCAATTTCTTTTGTTTTTTATTGTTTCAATTTCTTATGTATTTTATTGTTTTATCAACCTTTTTTTTCTATTGTTTTTTTTACCAAAATTTGTTGCAGGCACTATTTCAAGCTTATCTACACTAGAATTGATTAATTTCAATGGTTAAAAGTTGAAATAATCTAATTTATATCAATAAAAAAACCACAATTTGCATTGGATTTGCACATGATATCATGAATTAGAGCTGTTTTCGGGTTGACATGCATATGCAAAACATTACATAACTTCAGAACGGTGTACCTGGATGTCGCATATTTGGTCTCAAAATATGCGGGAGACTTCAATGAAAAAAGTCAGGAAATGACGCGGCAAAATCTTTGCGCGTTGTGGAATCTCGCCGCGAAACGTCGAGGGGGGGTCAATTTGATCCCCCCCCCCAGTTAAAATATGGTTAAATATACTGCTTGCAAGATTAAAATAATACATGATACATATACATAATACATAGACAACAGGGAATTACACTTTTGTACAAAGTCAAAACCATTATAATTATTAGTATTATTGTCATCATTAAAATTACAATCAATACTAATCTTAATCACCATTGCTACTACAGTATTGAATCACAGCATAAACAATGTACAAATTCAGGAGATAAAAACTACAAGGATATCATTCTTCTTTTATCAACTCCAACCTTTCCCATCTATGTAGGCAAAAGACCCTGGGGCTAAAGCAATTCAGTCATGAACTTTTATCATGCAAATTTAGCATGTGACCAACACTCCTGAATATGATGATGTACGGTAAATGATGCTAAGGTTTCATATCATATAAAGCCAGGTACCTATTTTCTCTTTCACATAATCAAGTACACAAATAAGTGAATTCTTAGTAAGGATGTATAAATACCAAGTAATTCATTAAAGCTTCTTTTCTCCCTGAAAGAGAAGCAAACATTCACCCATGCATTCCTCTAAAATACTGCATGTTCACCTAGGCACGCAGTATACTGTATACATATATTTCACAGTAGATGGCTATATCTTTAATTTCATGAGTCAGCATCACATTCATGATGTAATAACACACTAAAATATTGCCTCCAGTAACACAATGCACTGTATATCACAATGAATGTGTTGAATTGCTGATTCTGCTTCTTAAAACTGATATCTATTTCTGCAGCTGTCTGTTGTGAGTGTGATTTCGCATGAAACCATCTATGTGCAAATAACACTTGATCAATACATGGCATTCAATATGATTCATGTCGCATAAGTGCTACCTATGACTCACACCTCCACAGCCAGCCATACATTCTTCTTCAACTGATACATGTACCTCATGACACATTGTCTAGCTGTAATTGTGCCCATGGAACAAGGAATGTACACTATCACTCGCGGGAACAGTGAAACAATGAGCCACAGAGTAGTCAGAAAATGAGCCTGAAAGCAGATGAACAAGACTTCAAGGTTGGCACTGAATGCATATTTTGAAACATCTATACTAATCATTTGGCTGAGATATTGCTGGTGTAATACTTGATACATGCATAGGACAAGCACTAATGTAATTAGTTCTTGTAATGATAACAGGTTTCTTTTCTTTTACTTCTCATTATTTTGCAACTGCACTAAATTTGTTCTTGGATGACCAGTGGGTTTCAATAACCCATTGAGAATAGACTGATTTTGCTGTAGCACGCATTTCGTATAGACACCTGCCCAAGTATTCTTGGGACTTGTCTTCAATGGGTCAAGCACTTGCAAGCAGACCACTGAAGCTCTCTTCACTTAAAGGGGCATAGTCCTGGTAGTGTAGATGGCGCTGTTGATGATACTGCCGATCATCGTTAGCATTGATACGAAGATTACCGAAGTTGAGCTGTCATCAAGAGTAAAGTGCGTAGGTGTTGCTAAGTATTTACGTTGCTTTGTTGTCTTCTTTGCGCATCGCGCAGTCTGTAGTAATGCCAGGGTGCGTGCATATGTGCTTGTTATTGTGACATCACAAAAGAAATTTGCTATAAAGCTGTCATCCCCCTCAGCCGATTCATGAGCCGAACTGTGATCGGACCACTGACTACACTGAATCGGACTTCTTCGGACTCGGGAAAGTGGGCCAAAGCGTAAGCGCCAAAGAGAAGTCGATAGCGTACTAGGTCTCTATAGGAAACTTGCGCCGTGCGCCCGCGTACGCATTGACTAAAACACCGGGACCATGCACCTTTAATAACCTGTTCCCTTCACTTAACCCATTCCATATGGGAACCTGGTGACCTGCGTATTAAGTCTATGGACATTTCAGAATTAGGTATGGAATGGGTCAACTGCTTTCGTTCACCACTAACTTTCTCAGTGAGGTATACTCTATCCTTTTAGCGAAGACAAAGATAAATTCATAATATAAAACACTTCAAATTTCTCGACCGAATGATTAATAGGTGGTTTTCTCTGTGAAGATGGAATATTTGGAAGATAATGTTTTACAAATGGCGGACGTGGCATCTCTCTGAAAGCAAATAAATTCATAGTAATAGCAAAACAATTTCAGAAACTTGATAAAAGAAAATAAAAATATGCAGCAACTCTCATTTACTATAAGAATGAAGTATAAATGATATAACATAAAAACAAAAGCATGCCATCTTTAAATATCACCAGAGACACCAGTTTATATGAATATATCACTGACAAAAGAAACATTACACACACATTTGAAAAAAAAAATACATACACCTACCCATTAAAAAATTCTGCTGAAATTACAGTTTGCAGACATTCAATGATATAAAAACTAGAGCATCTTACTTTTTACTACTACATGAAACCAAGACACCAATACAGCACTTGTTACAAAGCAAATAGAACTTTGAATATAAGAAATTTGCAACAAAAAAATAGGTAAAAGAGGGAGAATTTCAGAATGCTTTGGCCCTTTTGTTAATTTTGGCATCGGATACAACAAAACAAAAAAACTAATAGAAATAGAGGAGCCACTGGTACAAGATCAAATTCACAAAATGTACTGTTAACATAAATCAGCATACCTGCGGTTGGACGGACAGCAGGTGAAACGTTTATGTGACAGATATACAACTAGGCTGACATTCTAATGCCTCAATAGCACACAGGAATACCTGCTAACATCAGTTTAATGATACTGATTTGAATCTATAATGCTGTTGACCATGTAAGAGCACACTTTTGGGGGAGGGGAGGGAGGAAGAATCACGCTAATTAATTGTAAGTTCTGTGTGCATGTGTTTTGTATGAATTAGACAGGGGACCAAATTACTATCATGCCTCAAAAAAAAATTTCTATTGTATTGTACACTTTGGTTGCTGGAAACATGTGACTGTCTTAATTCATAATTTTAGAAAAATGGACAGTCCTCGAGAGAAATGGCTAATAATGAAATCTTTCCAGCAATTTGAGGATAAATGTGAAAAGCGGGAAATTCTACCATGAGAACCACATGGTTGTTGGTGTCAGGGTGATTTCGTTGCCCTGGGGGGTGTTTCATCAATGTTTGTCAGCGCTGACAATTTCAGCAAAATCCTTGGTTTTGATTGGCTGAGATGCTCTGGTCACTGACTGTTACTATGGTGATTCAAGTTGTCAGCGCTGACAAACGTTGATGAAACACCCCCCTGATCTCTCCTGGCAATATATATTGAGAGATGATACAGACTTTTATGATTTCTGATATTAATCAAAGTCTGCTGCTTTGCTATTTTTAAAGGCTCTTGAGACAGGAATAGTTTTGAGGAGGGATAATTCACTTACAAGTAAGTTCATTTTCACAGTCAGTGATATTTCAGCCTTTGCTTTTGATCTGCATTATTTCCGACCAAAATCGAAACTGAACAAATGGCTAGGACATTATTTTACCATAAGTGGACAAATCTGTATAAATGTTACATTTAGCAGTATAGCAGAAATCAATTCACAGTTTAAGATTTGATCCACAATGACACAGCACAGAAATCATGCCAGTCCCACCTATCGGGTCTGATGTAGCTTTCTGATCGCTGTCAGGAAACTTGAGCAAAGAGTGGTGATCCCACAATTTAATAAACAATCCAAAAATGACACCATTATAAAAAACACACAAATATCTAAAAAGCGACTCCTACTGCAATATTGTGCTATGTCATCATCTCTTGTTATGGTGGTGCACTTATAATCGATGTCTCTTCATGATTTTCATCAGTTGTCAAAACTATTAATAATTTTTTGAAAAAAAAAAATGCAGCTATGCAAACTTCCTTGTTCTACACAGCTTGAATCTTTAACTCTTCATTCAACGAGGACATAGCAATTTATAGTGGCATGATAGTATATCCACGTGCATTTCGTCGGTTAAGAATGATAAGGGCGTTAAGCTGCCACTAAACCCATAGTGTTCGAGACAACTTAACGCCCTTCTCATTCTCAACAGACGATTTTATAAGAAGCTCTTAATAGTATTGCAACATTCATTAACAATCATCATAGTCGACATAACAACTGAAGTAAACAAGAATAATTATGCAACAAAACATTGAGAAAATGACAGAGCTACTCATTTGCTGCTATTTTTGTTGCACACTAATATTTGAATACAGAGTATTACTCCGACAGCCATGATTGGAGTAAGGTTGCGAGTAATTACTCTTATCTTATCACACATTAACATGGTGATGCATTAGCTAAGCCTAACTGTAATAAACTATGCACAAATTGATACTGTAGCCACCTATGTTACACCAGAAACCACCACAGTAGTAAGCTATGAAGGCAAGTGCTACACTATTATGACCTAACATCAGTACCTTGAACTCACCATGTGCATGAAATCTACCATTTTCTGAATAATAATCCTCTCTTCTCCCAAATCAATGTCTCAATCTTTCCACCTGCAGGCACAGATTGAGCAATGTGTCAATATCAAAGATTTTATGATACAAAAAGTTGCCTTTAGGGACTGCAACACTTTGTGCTCTATGGTGCCATTTTCTACATTTGCATGTGCTTTCTACCTTTTCTATATTGGTGCTAGACACAGATCATCATGAAAATGTGAAAAATGCAAACATTTTACACCTTTTTTTATCTCATTCTCCTGAATCAACCTCCCTCTCTCAGAGGATTGGACAAGAACAGAAATCCATTAATGCAGCATTTGGTCCTTTTTAGAATCTGTGTTTGCTTGCTTTAAAGCAGGTAAAATAAAACACTAGTATCAAAGAATGAAAAGACATGTACCATGCATTAAATGGAGGAAGTAAGCAGCACATTCTATTTCAAAATACAATCATTCATCCTGTCTTGCAGAATTTTGCATGGGTAGCAAGTTTCCATATCATTCAAAGGAAATAAATAAATGAAAAAAAAGGACTTTCATATAATTCATTTGTATACCTCAATCATGTTTATCTCCCAGTTATTGGGATAGCTTTAAATAACAACATCATCGCCTGTTCATATACAGTATCATCAGTATTAGTATATAGTACACAGTATAATATGTTGGTCATATAACATCTTGACAAAATATAGATAATTTTGCTATCAAAATTCAAATCTTAGACTTTGCCTATTATGAGTACTATCATAGATATTGCTTTGTATATACAGACAGCATGATCAATATAGAAATTTTGAAGTGTGAAGCTAAAAGCTCTTCATAGAATGTACACTGATCATAATAAGCATGACTACCACCGAACACACACACACATAATAGAAGAATATGCATGATGTGATGGAAATAAATAAAAAAAAAAAAAGATAAGAGATAAGGTGAATCACAGAACAAGCAAGTGATTGGATTAGCAATGACCTGCAAAAGAAAAAAAAGTCCCAAAATATTTTCAATATTCTGGCATGATGGAAAGGATAAAGGAAGATTTTTTTTTTTCATTTGCTAGTTCAGATAGCATATTAGGAGAGAAAAACTACAGTAACTCTAAAAGAAGGGTACAGACATTTAAGAGAAGAGCAGATGATCTGCAACTAACAAAAAAAAAAAATGTGTGTTTACATTAATTCATACACCCTGTAGTTGTGGCTACATCGAAGCTGCTATGTCTACGCAAGGCTGACCGGTCTTCACAGCTACAAGACAGTCGATCCTGACAGCCAAAGTCGGGATGGAGTGCGTGCATGGACTTTTCGCTGCTCCCCGTCACTTGGCTCTCAGCGACATGAAGGCTGCAGCAAGCCCTGCGACTGCCACAGGGAGCAGCCAACTGACGTAGCCCCACAATCGACCCTCCGCTGCTGGATGTGGTTTCAGCTTGTTATTTCTCCCAAGTTGATGATGGCCATTCTGGAGTCTGGCGTGACCGTTACCTGTGACAAAGCACAGAGACAGTGTTTTGGTGAAAGAAAAATATTCAGAGCAATTATTAAACACGGCCAGAATGGGAGAGGGAAAGTTTGTTTGTTTGTTTGTTTCATTTCCATCTGAATAGAAGGCTGGATAGCCATATTCAGCTGCAATTCCATGGGGTCCAGTTAGACATAACAGGCGGGACCACTAACCGGGTTACACACCCGGCTCTTTGCCATGAATAAACAAAGCGGGATCTTTAACATGCATGAGTTGTGACTATCTCAAACACAGGACTTCCATTTTATGTCCTATCCAAAGGACATAGTGTTTTCCCTCTTAGTAAGAGGTGAAGGTATGATTACACACAACTTTGCTCAGTGGGACTCAGAAATCAAAGCGGGGTCCTTTGGGTCATGAGTCAGAAGCAATATACCGATTGAGCTAACTCACCGACTGAGCTATCTTTTATCTGTCACTAGACAGAAAAGGCAAGAAAAAGCGAAAAGGAATGAGGGAAACGGAAGGGGGGAGAAGAAAAATAGAGTTAAAAATGAACATAGCAAAATAGGGGCAGATCCAGGAATTCTATAAAGGGGGAGGTGCCTTTGCCCCCCCCCCCCATTTTTTCCTTTTTATTTCCTTTGTTTTTACAACAAAAAAATAAAGAGGCGGGCACATGCCCAGTGAGTCTCCCCCTGGATCCGCCACTGCAATGTATATCAAGCAGAGGGGTGAAGGTTAAGGTATGAATCTTTTTTTAATTTGTTTACCTCTACATATGAAACTTGTAAGATCACAACTACTGATGTATCATAGATCAGCAAATAATAATCTCACAAATTCCATTAGTAGAGGGAGACAAATTGAAGAAAATTCACACCTCAATGAAGATACATGACTAAATTCCTATTTATTGTTATTCAACATACATGGCATGGCATGAATAAAGGGTTACTTGAAAACAGAGAATTAGCAAGAGAGAAGAGAGAGAGAGAGAATGAATGAGATATATGTATTGAGGGAGAGAGATATTAAGAGAATGAGATAGAGAGAGAACAGAACAGAATCAATGAAACATATAGACAGATACCGTCTTTTGATACCTACTAATGATTATAATTGCATTTATATGGTGATTTATACTAGTGTTTCTAAGACCACAAAAACACTAAAAACCAAAACAACTTTAGGCCCATTCTCAGTAAAAGCGTTCAAATACGGAATTTTGGTGTCGCCGACATTCCATGACAGTTTGCGGTTCCCTGAAACCTATTAGATACTATTTAAATGTTTATAATTTATCACGAGGACTTTATTTGTTAAAAATAAACACGATCAAATGCGGTTGTCTGCCTTTTTGTATAAAATTTTGCTGTTAAACTTCGTTAAGACCCCCAAAACGCAGTGTTGCCGGCTATTTCAGAATTATGTTTTATTGCTCCTCTCCGTCCACAAACACACTTTCCAAATATCATTTTCATGGACGATGAGCATATCATATGTGCTAATCACAATACTCAAAAAGTTCCAAAATTTTTATTGACTTCTTTTTTTATAGCCTTTTGAAACCTGTCGCCAAATTCACCACCAGATACGTTACCAGTTTCTTTAGTGTTACAGCATTGCGAAAATAACAAGACTATGCAATGGCCCTGTGTATATGAAACCCTGAGGATATACTTCATACACTGCAAGTACTTAGATTTTTTTGTGCAACAGCTCTTTATTGAGAATACGGTACAACGTTTGAAATATCGGTTTTCTACACTTTTATTTGGACAGATACGTTACATACTTTTCAAGCCACCAACTGCGACAGATATTGCAATGTCAGACAAATTGTATATTATACATTACTCCTCGGAATGACGCATCGATTCAACATTAAAGTTTAGTGCAAGTGAGAAATATTTGGTAGATATCGCTCTCGTAATAATATAATCGACCATATACGTTACCACAGATACGTTACCCCAGATACGTGACCGAATTTTGCTCATTGGTCTTGTGCTTTCTGGGGATCAAATCTGGTCAAAATTCATCCCTACACATTACATGCTTCGTTTTGTTGGACCTCAGGATTATATTCTTACACCAAAAGGACAGAGAGGTGAAAAAGAGCAACACTTCCACATGATTTTTCTCTGTGCGTCAGTGTCTCACCACTTAATGCCAAGTTTTCCGACAGATACGTTACCACATAATCAAAATGCTGAAAAGAAATTGTAAATGTTTTTACAAACAAATCGTTGCGTGCTCATAAACTCAAAAGTTCTATTCTATAAAACCCAACCACTTTCATATTCTATGCAACAACTTTGAACGTTTATTTTACAAGACAAAGCTAAGATTCAGCATATCAGTTTTTTGCTTTTCAGATTTAGCAGATACGTTACGTATAATTCAGGGCACCCACGGTGACAAATAATGTTATGTAAAACAAAGTGTTAATAAAACAATTCTGCATAGAATGACGCTTCCATAAAAAATTAAAGTTATGTTCAAATGAAGAATATTCAGTAGAAATTGCTCTGTAACTTCACCGACAGATTCATTTACGGTACACCAGATACGTTTTATACCAAACTTTGAAAGAGTAAAAAGTAGTTTATGAAACGCTTCCGAGAAAAGTTTCAGTGTTCTGTTGCATATTTATTCTAGTGTTTTTCAACATATGAAGAACTACTCAAGATTCATTGATAAGTTGAACAATTATTTATTCATTTTCATTAAAAGGGATGAGCCAAATACGTTACCATAGGTCAAACAACTGTTTAGCATATCGAGTTCATAGAGACTGTACCTACTTCCTTCTAAGTGCCTGCAAAAATATATTTTTTAAACCTTGTTTGCATTATCCATCAAAACTTAATGAATATTTATAGTCAGATGGATAAATACATTCAGACGTAAGATGAGAATATTCTGTGAATGAAGAACTCGGCTTTCACATTTAGGGCTCTTTTCCACCACATTTCATAGGTTAAATATTACGTACAATGTTTAAAATTGTTAATTTGGGCTTACATCATTCATTTTTACATCAATTCATGAGGTAAATAATTAAACAGGTGATATTCATTAATTCATACACAAATAAAATTATTACTTATATTTTACCAGATACATTACCAAAGGTGATTCGATGTTTTTCAATAGTTATTTCCCCAGGAAAGCAATTCATATTTGTTTCCTGTGGAAATTCCAGATCGGATCGTTCCCTTTGCATGATTTGTGGGATTAGAAACTTTATTTGTAAGCGAAATTTTCTAAAAATACAAAGTGAATCTTAAGGTTATATTTCATTTCAGCAAAAAGCATATTTCAACCTACCACACAGAAATAATTTCTACCAATTCCAAAGGGATGACAACATCTTTACCTCTTGAAAAACCCCAATATCTTTAGGGGGGACAGATGTCTTTTACTGAACAAAAATTGGATCAAAACAATAAATTTAATTCAGAGTTAGGAGTTCATTACAACATGTAAATTTGCGGTAACATATCTTATTGGTGATCAAAAATCATATATGATGCTCTATTTCAATTAATTTTTACTCAATGAATGGCCGTCATTTAGAATGTTCCACTTTTTGTTTCGTATTTGACCGGTTATGAAGTTTCCGAAAACACATCTTTGAATGTATTACTTTGTGGTTTATTTTTTCGGTTTTACTCACATGGAATTGAACACTTAATCTGAGAATGGCCCTTTAGGACAATGCAAACCCAAAATTACAATCACAAAAGAAGAAGAAGAAAAAAAAAATACATGTGATACAGTACGATTAACAATTAACTGACTGCGTGTGGGCCTCCAGGAAAAAAAAATCACAACTGATTTAACAGATGAGTTTCAAGAAGGATTTTAAATGACTCGATAGATAAGACATTCTGACACTTGGAATTCCCTTCCCACCAATTTTTTTTTTTTTTTTTTTTTGGGGGGGGGGGGGCCTCCGAGGTCCCTCCCCTCGACGTTACACACAATGTATCGCTATAGCGAAAAGCTATCGCCGCGACGTTTCATGACTTTTTTCTTTCGAGTCTCCCGCATCTTTTGATATCAAATTTGCAATGCCTGGGCGAGCAGTTCCAACATTACGCATAAATATGTACGTGCATGTCAGACCAAAAATTGCTAAAAAACTTGAATTCGTGTACAATTTCAATGCAAACTGTGCTTACAGGCAAATTTCATAAAAGCATGATTATTTTGGGGTTTTATAGATAAAGATCAATTAATAGCATATTTTCTTGTTCGGAACAATGTCACGAACGAATTTCATCAAGAAACAATAAAATACTTAAGAAATGTTTTCTGATGGCACAATTTTTTTCTCTTCATATATTTACACAAAAAATGTGCCTGTTTTGAGCTTTATTTTGTGATTTATACCGTTTGTCATAAATGATTTGTATACATTCATATCTGATGTAACAGCATTAAGCAGAAAAAAAATCAAATCAAATCAAATCAAATCAAATCAAATCAAATATAAAGAGGAGGTTTATTCCAAAGAGTGGGGGCAATGGAAGAGAAGGCTCAGTCACCATAACGGGTTTTTGTACATGGGCCATGAAGTAATTGGAGAGAGGAATATTAACGGAGGGGTCTGGCAGAAGAGGAGGAGCGAAGAGAGACTAGGTTTTGAAGATACAGTATGTGGGTGCAAGCTTACATGTGATTTTGTTTGTCAGGAGCAGGATCTTGAAAGTAATGTGGGAATGGACTCGTAGCCACTGGAGTGAGCAGGAACAGGAGATGGTCATGTCTCCTACTAAGGGCGACTAATCTAGAAGAAGACTACCCTATAACAGAGGAACCTCTTTACAATGAGGTTGAATATAGTCAGATACCTGATAAAGGTTATTTTGCAGGCCCCATTCCCTTTCTTTTCTTTTTCAACTTATAGGAGACATCCAATATAATGGGTAAATTTCAGTCTTCCCATAACTGTTGTCATAACAAGGCTCCCAATTTACTGCATACATCGTGTTATACACGTGGATGAGCAACGAGTTCATCGCAAGTTTCTCATTAAAAGGAACTTTTACAGAGGGACAACTCTTTGAACCATTGAGGCAACACTGAAGGCGGAAGCTTGTCTACGTATGTTTTATTTTCATGCAAACATCCATTTCAATCAAAAATGGCTCTGGGGTGAGTCCAGTGGGCATTTCAGGCACTACCGTATAAAGTATTCTAAGACCCCGTTTACAGTGCGAGGCTCGGCCGCGGCTCGGCCGCGGCCGTGCCCAGCCCCGCTTCAGTGTAAACACGCAAAAGGCCAAATGCGAGGCCAAAATTGGCCTCGCATTTGGCCTCGCTCTGCTGGAGGTGGTCTCGGCCGCGGCCGAGCCGCGGCCGAGCCCGGCCTTTTCTTGGTGTAAACGCAAACTGGGCCAAATGCGCGGCCAATTGCGCGGCCAGTTTTAGTCTGGCTTCCAAACCCTCTGCCTGTATCTTTCGCTATTCAGGATATTAACCCCCTCAACGTCGAAAACTAGTAGAGTTTAAGGTGGTTTTGTCCTGCAAAGGATTCTTTCCTTCGGCAAAGGCCTTTGCCCGAACGGCGACTTCGTCGCCACGGAATTCATTTGGCAAAGGGTCTGAAAACCAGACAATACCAAATTGCATTTGTTTACAAGCAGAGCGCCACTACGACAAAATATTGAAAGGTTTGAATCAAAAGCGCGGCCGAGCCCGGCAGTGTAAACGGACAAAATTGCGAGGCTCGGCCGCGCAATTGAGGTCGGGCTCGGCCGCGGCCGAGCCGCGGCCGAGCCCGGCCCCGCACTGTAAACGGGGTCATAGCCCTGGGCGCTGTACCAGTGACAACATGTATGTGTTGGGGTCGCTGGAGCGGTTAAAAGTACCCCACCATTGTCTACTGTTAGGGGGAAACCTCCGATGTTCACCTTCATGTGAAAGAGTCCACTTTTCTGGGGCAAATTTTGACTTCCAAAGGTGTTGAGTAATACACGTACTATCATATTATCGGACAGTGGCGAGCCAGAGTAAACAAGTAACTGTACAATCATGTCCGATGCCCTATCCTCTCTAATGGGTGGTGGACGTCACAAACCATGGTAACATTTTACTTCTATCTGGTGTTATGAGAATTTTATTTTCTTTGGGTTGTGATTGACTTTAATGCTGTGGAAGTCAATTAAAGGTACTGTTTACCTGTGGAAGCAGTGACTTTAAAAAAAGTTCAAGATGTCACATTTGATGCATATGTGTAGGTCTGTTATATCACAAAACATTCTACCATATAGAATTTGGCAATAAAGCCTTTAGTATCAAACATATACACAGATATCAGTATTTTTCTCATTAAACCATAACTGTAGACGGTTTAGTCAGGAAACATTTTATTATAACATTACTATAGTTCACCTTTTGCATACTCAACAATACTTAACATTGATGATATTGATTAAAATTTTAACAATGGAGCCCTGTTTCTATCCCTAACTCACATTTTAGAACTATTTTAAAGTACTAATGCTGGGTTTTTGTTTCTTCTGCAAATGGTACATAATGCCTTTAAAGCCACTTCTGTTGTGAGACTACTTTTGCATTTCAAAATGCTATCGTACTCTCAGTGTTATGAAAATTACTGCTATGGAAACAGTTAATTACAAGTTATAATTTTCAGGTGAACTACGTTTCAATAAATACTATTTCATATTTTAGTTCATACACTTTCTCCTTCCCCAAAAAACATTCATCTACCTGCTTATTCAATTTGTCATTATGTCTCATTTCTTTTATAGGTTTTCATTGTAAATGTGTGACTACTAACCAACTCTAAATTTTCATTAAAGGTCCAGTTTACCTTTGAAAGCAGTCATTTACAAAATGTTCAAGATATCGCCTTTCATGCATATGTGTAGGTCTGTTGTACCACAAAACACACTTCCATGTGAAAGTTTTGCAATAAAGCCTAAGTTATAAAGAGATGTTAGCATTTTTCTTACTAAACCGTAGCAGTATACAGTTTAGTTTGGAAACACTTTTATTATAACTATTGTTCACATTTTGTATAATTAACAATACTTAGAATCGATTTTACTGATTCAAATTTTCACAGTGGTTGTTTCTATCCCTAACTCACACTTTAAAACTATTTTAAAGCACTAATGCTGGGCTTTTGCTTCATCTGCAAATGGTAAATTATGCATTTAAGTCATTGACGGATGCACAAAGGTTGACCAGATTAGTGGAGAATGTTCTATTTGGCATAGCCACAATACATGCTTGTGACAGGAAACTCATTACCTGGTATAGCTCACTCAATTTAGAATGATATCTCACCCAATCCAGAATGTTCTAGGAAGCTGCTTACATATTTGGCTGAGTGATGCACTGTCCCTGTAGCCCAATGTGATTGGTGGTTATTTTTGGTAGGATGTTATGCACATAGTTAGGCAGTGAGTCAGCTAGGATTTCTGGAACAGTCTTGGACTTGCTAGTATAGACCTATACAAGTGTGTAGCCCCGGGTTGGAGCAAATTACAGAGTATTCAAGAAAGGGGTGAATGGACATAATAAGCCGGAGAAATTCTGAGGTAGGCAGAGTACCCAACACCTCTGCTCTGAGAGTTACGTCACTTCTGGCTCTGAAGCGACTTGTTATAGTCAGTCCTGTGTTACTTGCTGACCTGCTATATTTGCGGAGATAAGGCTTGGGAGACATTTTGCCTGCAGAGAATTAATTTGCCTACATTGGAGATACACTCCATTTTTATGTCAATGGACATTGCTACGGCAAAGCTGCGCCAGGCTGGATTCCTAGCTGAACATTATTGAGTGAATCATCATTCAACGCATCAACTGGACACGGTCGTCATAACATTTGGATTCTGCATGTTTCGCTGTGGACATATGCCCTGGATCTTTACCCCGGATCTTTATCATGGATTATTGTTGCGTGCGCCTCGGGGTTTACGTCGGAGGAATCATTCATTGGTGCATCAAGGATTATTCATCTGTGCATCGAACATCGTATTTTGACATTTCCAGGGGATTACAAGGACCTTGTGATTTAAGATTTTTTTCTGTAATGCATGTAAGTGATTCCATCACCAATATTGTAAAGTACAGTTTCTATTGACCATTATTGTATTGATTTGAAAACCGATTACGAGTCTGTACCCACAATATCACTGGTAATAATCCACCTGAACATTAGTTGATGAAATTACGCGGTGCGTAATATATGTCCCCGCCGGAAGTAGCATTTTGCAGCAAAATGTACAATATAGGTCAAAAATCAAGGTCAATTAAGGTCGAAGAAGTCAAAGGTCACAATTCTGTGTAGGAGTTTTGAAGCCCTCACCTAGTGCCATCACATATAAAGCAAACGGAATCGAAATTGGGTTAGAAATGGCGAAGGAGTAGCATTTTGTAGCCAGTGTACAATATAGGTCAAAGGTCAAAGACGTCAAAGGTCAAAATTCTGTGTAGGAGTTTTGAAGCCCTCACCTAGTGCCATCACATTAAGCAAACGGAATCGAAATCGGGTTAGAAATGGCGGAGTAGCATTTTGTAGCCAATGTACAATATAGGACAAAAATCAAGGTCAAAGGTCAAAGAAGTCAAAGTTCAAAATTCTGTGTAGAAGTTTTGAAGCCCTCACCTCGTGCCATCACACAAAGCAAATGGAATCGAAATCGGGTTAGAAATGGCGAAGCAGTAGCATTTTGTAGCAAAATAGAAAGATTAAATGAGAACTTACCTGTTTGAAATTTGATCTTTATTTTACGAGGGAGTTGTAGGAAGAGAATACATTGAGAGACCCGCTTTGCGCACGCGCAGTCATTTTTCGAAGCATCAAATGTGGCTGCTGGATATTTGAAAGATTATGGAGAACTTGGCCTCACGTTTGAAAACTTTGGGAGGGAGAGGAGGGAATGTATTCTCTTCCTACAACTCCCTCGTAAAATAAAGATCAAATTTCAAACAGGTAAGTTCTCATTTAATCTTTCTATTTTACTTCTGGAGTCTCCGAAAGAGACTACATTGAGATTTTGAAGCCCAGTAGCCATATTTGTAAGAAATATAACAGAAATGACTATGAAATGTCATTTACCAAAAACGGTAAATTGTTTACCTTGCCTGGTCATTTTAGTAGAGCAGTTGAAAGACACTTGCTCCCATCCAGCAAAGGTTTTCTGTAGTACTTTCTGAAAGTCTTTTCATTCGTCCAGCCTGCCTTCTCAAGGATAAACGAAACTGGCAAGTCTGCTCTGTGTGCAGCTGACGTCGCAGCTGCTCTTGTTGAGTGAGCCTTATATTTTGAAGTGTCGATTCCTGCCGCTGTCATAACATCTTTGATCCACCTGGAGATGGTTTGTGATGTAACTTTCGCATGGGGTCTGCGAAAACTAATAAAGAGCCGACGCTCTTGGCCTCGAATTTCCTCAGTCCTCCGTATGTAGGCTTTGATGTAGTTGACAACGCACAATCGACGATCTGGAGGGTAGGCTCTCATGCTCAGTGTGTAGCCAGCGTTTCCCGGCCTATTTTGTTTCAGTAGCTCGCTGAAATGAAATGTAACTGATGATCCCTTGAGTATCATGTTGTCCAAATTCAGGAGCTGCAACGACTGTGCTCTCTGTGTTGAGATGAGAGCCATGAGCATGCATAGCTTTTTGGTGAGATCTTGTAGGCTCAGTGCATTTGCCGGTGACAGCTTTCTGAGATAGCAAAACACAATATTTACATCCCAAGTATCTACATAGCGAGGTCTTGGGGTTCGGAGATGGAAAACTCCCTTCATAAATCTTGATATCAAAATGTTGTTCCCAACTGTAGAGGCACCATCCTCAAGAACTAGGAATGATGCGAGCGCACTTCTTGCTGTGTTGAGTGCATTGTATCCAAGACCTCCTACATGAAAAAGCTCACTAAGAAATTCTAAAACAAACTGAACACTAGAGTGAAGATGGCTTTTCTTCTTACTCTTGCAAAAGTCTTTCCACTTCTTTATGTACACACAATATTGCTTCTGGGTAGAGGCTCTCCAAGAAGCGGCCAAAATGTCCACAATTTCCTTCTTTAGTCCTGTCCTTTCGAAGGGCTGCCGCATAACCTGCAACAGAGAAGATCAATTCGATCATATAAGGGATGTGGTTCATGCGTAACAGGTTGCGTTAATAGGTTCCTACTCCTTGTAATTAGCACTGCTTCACCCTTTAACATCCTTTTCAGCTTAGGAAACCATGCTTGTGTGGGCCAATTTGGCACTACCATTATGCCTTCAGCTCTATCTGTCCTAATTTTTTGAAGACATCTTGGGATGAGACAGAATGGGGGAAAGGCATAGAATTTGAATTCTCCCCAATCCAACGTAAATGCATCTACGGCTTCTGCATTTGGATCTGGCAACCAAGTGACATATCTCTCAAGTTGGTTGTTTAGTCTGGACGCAAAGAGATCAATGTCTGGAAGCCCAAAAACTGAAACTAGTTTGTTAAAGGCTTGCTTGTTAAGCATCCATTCATTTCGGTCACTGAACTTTCTAGACCTGCTGTCTGCCTCAGTGTTCTCACTCCCTGGAAGGTGTGCTGCAGTAACCCAAATATTACGTTCCATGCACCACCTCCAGATGTCTCTAGCTGCACTGTCACAGTCCTTGGACTTAATACCCCCCATGTTATTCAAATAAGCAACTGCTGTTGTGTTGTCTGACCTAAGGAGGACATGAACATCATGTAAAGAAGAGCAAAAGGACTTCAGTCCAAACCCGGCTGCCAATGTCTCCAGGTAATTGATATCATTCTTTCTAGCTCTTTCCATTTCAAGATCGTTCCATCTGCCTCCTGTTTCAATGGACAGATTTGTGGCTCCCCAACCAAGCCCACTAGCGTCTGTACGCAGCTCAAGTGTAGGTCTGTTACGCTTAATTGGTGCACACTCCTCAAAGACATGATTAATCCACCATTTGAGCTCTTCTTTCCCTTCTAATGACAGCTTCATAGGTCTGTCAAAATGGCCTTTGTTAGCTTTAAGGGCGGCAATTTTGTCACGTTCTAGGCATCTGTAGAAAAGAGGGCCATGTTGGACTCCAGGGAAAGTAGCTATTATCTTCCCGATAACATGTGACACCTGCCTGATTGTGGGTCTAGTATTGTCAAGCAAGTCTGAACAGACTGTGATAATGTCCTGCATTTTCTCTTCTGGCAAGGAGATAGTCATATCACCAGTGTGCAGCTTAAACCCTAGGAATGTGAGCTCTTGTTGGGGTTCTAGCATAGATTTCTCCTCATGGACTACGAAACCTAGCTCAGACAGGAGATTTGTGGTTGCACGTACAGCCTCCTTTGTTTGTTCTATTGACTCTCCGATAATGAGAGTATCATCAAGGTAGCCTAATACTATGTGCCCCATTTCTCTCAGTGTAGCGAAAACAGGTTTCATGAGCTTGGTGAAAAGTCTGGGCGCTGTGCTGAGCCCATTTGGTAGGACTTTGAACCTGTAAAATTTCCCTTGCCATGGAAATTTCAAGAATTTTCTGTGTTCAGTGTCAATTGGAATGGAGTAGTAAGCATCTCGGAGGTCGACTGAGGCTAGGAAATCTCCTGGGGAGATTAAAAGGGCAGCTGTATGAATGTTATCCATTTTGAAGTGTTGTACGCTCACACACTTGTTCAAATCTGTCAAATCAAGTATTAGTCGAACACCCCCATTTTTCTTGGGTCGTGTGAAAATGTTTGAGAGAAATTCTCCTTCTTCATGACCACATTCTTCGATAACATTCTTAGTCAGTAAGCTTGCGATCTCTCTGTCAATACAAGCTGAATTGTGCTGGTTTGGTTTGTATTGAATGAAGGGCTTATCCCTCCTAGGGGGCATACATGCTTCTTCAAATTCAATTTTGTAACCCCTGATTGCTGCCAAAATAAATGGATCAGCTGTGATTTGGCACCATCGCCTGTAAAAAAGCCTCACTCGACCTCCGACTGCCACTGGAGCTTTCTTTGGAATACATTGCACACACGTACAAATACATTGGGGAATGCAGGTATGATCATGATGTGAATCGAAACTACCTACCTCTTTGGGTATGCTGGTAGTTATTTCTTGCGCTGCATTGGAGGCCTGTGCTGTGGAGCCTGTTGTGGGGGGCGGCTCGCTGTGCGGGGTGGTGGCTGCTTGCTGTGACCCCACTGTGGGCGCTGGCCTAAAAAAGGCCTGCTACTACCGCCGGCTGTTGGTCTGTGTGTTGAGGCAGCTGAACTTGCAGTCCAGCCAGCACTTCTGTATTGTCGCTTGGAGAAAGCTGCTCCCCTGTACGGGTGGTACGTACTAGACTGTGGCCGCGAAATTGGGTTTCTCATCACCCCTGATGCAGCTTTCTGCTCCTCTTTGAGATCTTTCATTCTCTTTCCCAATTCATCCCCGAATAGGAATTTAGTGACGGGAGTGGAAGGTTTGCAAAGATGAGAGTAAGTGGCTGCCATGTCCGGCTTGATAAGTTCTTTCCTCAACGAATTGAGTTCAAAATTGGCATTGCACAGCAACGCCAATGCGTCCTGCTGTGTGTCGGTCAGCCGAGGTGATGGGAAGGACTGTATTAGCGCGCTCAGGCCCTTCGTCAGCGACTTCTGCACACGCTGTAACTTGGCATCTCTACTGCGTGTGTGTTGCGGTAGGTTATCCCAGATCGGGCCGTTCACCTTCGGTGTAGCGAGGTAAACACAGTTGCTCGGGGCTGGATACTTAGATGCCGTCTCTTCCAACACTTTTTCTTCTAGAGGGTGGCTTATGAGGTAAGTAGTAGAGCTGGCTAAGTCCTCGTCTACCGGTAGCCCTGTATCACCCGGCTTGGCAAATTTTGCTGCGAGAACGGGAATTTCTAGCACGTCTGCCGCGTCTGACGCAAATTCGCCTTCTTCTCTGTTGGCTTCGCCCGTGTCACGCACGTGCGGCTCCCCGCACTGTTGAAAATCAGTTTCCATAGGAATTTCACACTGTCCAGCGCTGTGCGCCTCATCGTACGCCACAAAATGGCGCGATGCCGGTTTCGGCGGCGTGGAGTTTACACTGGGCAGCGCATCGACCACTTTACTCAGAAGACTTTCCAGTCTCGATAGTCTGTCCTCGACATCCGAGGATTTTTCGGCCGTCTTTGGGCCCTGCTTCGCTTGCGGCACTTTACCCGCCATGTTAGTACCGGAAACCGTGACCGACTTGACTAGTTTCTTTTTCGGCTTGACTTGTTTGCCTGTCGGAGGGGAACGTTCTTCGCAAACAACGTTGGTGTTTCCCACTGCGCCGGGCTTAGCCGGATGATGCAGCTGTTCTTGGGGCTGTTGTACCTCCATCACCGTAGCCACCGCGTGACTTTCGTGGAATGAGGCCGCTAGAAAAGGCTGTGCTTGCCGCCTTGCTAAGCACCGAATAATCGTTGTACGATATAGGAAGATAGCGGAATCTAAATTCCACTAACTGCTGGTTTCTAGAACCGTTAGTACCGCGAAATGCGAAAAAAGATCAGAATTTTCGACTGCGATAAGGGAACTGCGTTCGAATACTCGTGCGTAGAAAAGCGATATGACTGCGCGTGCGCAAAGCGGGTCTCTCAATGTAGTCTCTTTCGGAGACTCCAGAAGTAAAATGTACAATATAGGTAAAAAATCAAGGACAAAGGTCGAAGAAGTCAAAGGTCAAAATTCTGTGTAGAAGTTTTGAAGCCCTCACCTAGTGCCATCACATAAAGCAAACGGAATCGAAATCAGGTGAGAAATGGCGAAGGAGTAGCATTTGGATTCTGCATGTTTCGCTGTGGACATATGCCCTGGATCTTCACCCTGGATCTTTATCGTGGATTATTGTAACGTGCGCCTCGGGGTTTACGTCGGAGGAATCATTCATCGGTGCATCAAGGATTATTCATCTGTGCATCGAACATTGTATTCGGACATTCCCAGGGGATTACAAGGACCTTGTGATTAAAGATTTGGCTGTAATGCATATAAGTGATTCCACGTGCATCACCGATTTATAATTGTAAAGTACAGTTTCTATTGATCATTATTGTACTGATGTGAAAACCGATTACGAGTCTGTACCCACAATATCACTGGTAATAAACCACCTGAACATTAGATGATTGTTTCTTTTGTGCGATCATTCTCAGGGTGATTTTGGTCGTAACATAGCTCAGCACAATAGCCATAGAGCAGGACAGGAGGATACAAAGCAGGACTTGTAACAAGCATTCCACTATAAAAAGCAATCATCAATAATATCTCTTTATGAGCCTCAACCTTGCTACCACTCCATTCTTTTTATTTATTTTTTTTTTTTTTTTAATGGGGGAGGAGTTCCTCTGGCTGTAGAAATTGATTAGTTTTCACAACTAATGAATTTGGTTTAGTGGATATAATGATGTTTTTGCAACAGCTGGCTCTTCAACTCTTGTTTTGACTAAAAAAAGAATTGAGGGGTATGAAAACACACTCTAATGACATACTTCCTATCCACCCACTGTCTTGCTTCTTGAATCATGGTACGGTACGTTAGGCATGTGCATTAGTACTCACTGAAGTGGTATTGGCAACAAAAATTCAACGTTCATTCCATATGATTTTCACATGACGCAGTACATAAAACGACAGCTCCATGTATTCACTTGTGGAATTTACTGTGGTCCTTGAGCAGAGAACCCAAGACTCTGAAAAATCATAAACAAATTACACTGAACAGTGCTGATGATATTGGAGTCTCACATATTTCAGAAATGTAGCAGTGTAATTCCATTACAATAGTTCATAGTTGTTCAAATGTAAAAGTCTGAAAATTATCCGAAGGCGTCCTTTAACCCGACCCAAGTATACTCGGTCAGGGGTCTATGGGAAACGCTTGATGTAGCAAGATCAGTCCGTCCTCAACGGGTTAAAGCAGCTCAATGTAGTTTCAATGAACTTTTTGTTTATCTGAAGGATGGGTGTATGACACTTGCTTTCAGAAAGTGAGTGTAGGAAGGATGTACAGAAGGGACATGTGTTTACTCAAATCTTATATCTTTATCAATTAAAGTCAACAGCTATAGCAGGACAAAACTTGGGGAGAGCTTCTTAAATCTCATTCAAGAGATGTTGTTATTCAGACTGCCATCATATGAGGAAAGGCTGCGCACAGCTGACAAGACCAGGAAGTTTTTGATGGAGGACTAACCTTGAATTAACTCCGAGCGGGACGGTTTCCAGACCGCCTTCTTGGCCGCATTCTTCTCCCTCATTCTCCGGAGGAAGGCATCCCAGTCTGGTGGGTCTCTTGGCAGAAGAATCTGCACGTGGTTCCAAAACCTGTGGAGGAATGGATATATTTCCTATTTCAATTGAGTCAAAATTCCATCCATGGCTGCAGTATTGTATGCAATGATCCCCAGTCTATGGACGGAACATCTATAAAGTATTGTTCGCATTTCCCAATAAGATACCGCATTATCCATAATTATTTGTTGAGTCTAATATTTCACGAATATTAGGGACAAGTCAGACAATTTCACATGTAGTAGTATTCCTGATTGAGACCTACTTTGAGGAAATGAGAAATAAAGTATTTCTTCAAATGAAAAGTAACTATTAAAATATCCTACCTTGGAGGGTAACATTTTTTAAATCAATTCATGAAAATAACTAGAAATGTCGCTATGGCGACTGGTATGCCTCCGCCATAATGCATGATTTTCCCAATAGGTCTAGATAGTACATGTGGACACTGTGTGATTACATTTTCACAAAATTTGGCAAAATATGTGTTGAATGTTCACCTTCCTTGTCGTAGGTTTAATTGGATGAATAGAAGAGCATGTATCTAGGGATTTAACCCTATTCTAACTGGGCTATTTGAGACCAAGTTTTTACTGGGGGGGGGGGGGTCAATTTGACCCCCCCTTCAGATCTCGGCCGCCGATCGCGCGATCGCCGCAAAATTTTGCCTGAACATAGAGCCGGATGTCAACTACAAGATTACATGGTCATACAATAGAAAAATTTTGATTTCATATTTTTTAATAAATTAATTATGCAAATTAACGCATGAAATCATATTTTCACCTATAACTCCATCAAAGAGACTGAAGGATTATTAAATTTTTGTGTCAGAGTTCCTCAAGACACATCAAACAATTTTCGAGTAAAAAAATAGCGCAATCAAAATCATTTTCTTTTGTTTTTTATTGTTTTGTTAATTTCTTATGTATTTTATTGTTTTTTCGATCTTTTGTTTTCTATTGTTTTTTTGCCAAAATTTGTTGGAGGCACTTTTTCAAGCTTATCTACATTAGAATTGATTTATTTCAATGGTTAAAAGCTGAAATAATCTAATTTATATCAATTAAACAAAAAAACACAGTTTGCATTGGATTTGCACACGAAATCATGAATTTGAGCGTTTTTCGGGTTGACATGCATATGCAAAACATTGCATAACTTCGGAACGGTGTACCCGAACGTCGCAAATTTGGTCTCAAAATATGCGGGAGACTCAAATGAAAAAAGTCATGAAACGACGCGGCAAAATCTTTGCGCGTTGCGGAATCATGGCGCGAAACGTCGAGGGGGGGGGGTCAATTTGACCCCCCCCCCCCCAGTTAGAATAGGGTTAAGGACTTTAACTTGACTTTGACCCATTCATATATTTAGGCATTGAGTAATTTTCAAGGAACAGGTGTGGAGAAAAAGTGCAATTTCTGAATTGAATAGTAAATTTTTACCATTTTCATCTGGCCCTTGACCCTAAAATTCATAAGATAATTACTTTCAGGTAGAACATGCATAATATGTACTAAGTTTCAAGGTAACTTGAGCCACTTCCGAGATATGGAGGAAAAAGTTAGTTCAGCACTTTCACTTGATCTTTGACCTTTTGACCTTTGAGGCAAAAAGAAAAAAAAAAAATCTTTCCAGAGAATTTCTATTAGGTTACACATGCATACACCAAGTGTAAAAAAATAACCCTGCTGGCATTGCATAAATATGAGGGTAATAGTAAAATTTTGAAGTCCTGCACTTGACCTTTGACCCGTGACCTTTGACCCCATGAACCCTACATTCTCTAAAAATCACTTCCAGTCAGTACATGTATATGCTATGTTCCATGAAGATACCTTGAACAATTTTCCAAGGTACAGAGAAAAACAAGAAGTTTTAATATTTTTACTTGACCTTTTGACCTTTGACCTCATGACCCAAACTTTCACCAGAGAATCTTAATTGGGTAATACATGTATACACTAAGTTTCAAGAAAATATCTTCAAGCATTCAATAGATATGGTGGAAATAGTGAAATTTTATACATGTATTTGACCCTGACCTTTTGACCTTTGACCTCATGACCCAAACTTTCACCAGAGAATCTTAATTGGGTAATACATGTATACACTAAGTTTCAAGAAAATCTCTTCAGGCATTCAATAGATATGGTGGAAATAGTGAAATTTTATGTATTTGACCCTGACCTTCTGACCTTTGACCTTTGACCTCATGACCCAAACTTTCACCAGAGAATCTTAATTGGGTAATACATGTATACACTAAGTTTCAAGAAAATATCTTCAGGCATTCAATAGATATGGTGGAAATAGTGAAATTTTATGTATTTGACCTTGACCTTTTGACCTTTGACCTTGAGCATGTGCACCCAAAAGTTGATAGGCACAACTTCACCCCCTAATACACATACATGCCAAGTTTCATTAGGATACCTCAACGGGTTTCGATAGTTACCTTGTCCACAAAATTCATTACGGACGGACGGACGGACGGAAGGACGGACGGACGGACAACCCGAAAACATAATGCCTCCGGCACCACTTCGTGGCGGAGGCATAAAAACACCTGGAAAAATCCCAAGAATACAGTCTTACAAATTGTACATAGATAATTGTCACTCATTCCATTCATAGCACACTACATTATGAAACTAGACATTTTCCTGTGAATGAAAGTTTCAAGAATTTTGAGAATGGTCACAATTCCTCAACGTTTTATCTGCACAATCCTGTACATTTAGTACACTGATAATTTCTTCATGGGTAGGAATATGCGAGAGCTTCATGCCATGAAAAGGGCAGTTGGCTGCAATTCCCTAAAGTTTCTGGTTTTACAAAAGTTTTCTGAATTTTAGATTGGCAGCTGAAGTTCTTTGCACATGGGATGAAGTGAAAGGTTACACACACCATTACAGGATGTGACATTGACAATAATGCCTCAAAACGATCACAAGAAAACAATACATGTTATCCTTACTTTTCTCTTCTTAATTATCATCATTTCAGTCATAGTAGCAGTAGCTGCCATATTATTAATACCTAATATGATTATCATTTCAGTGGAAATGTCTGCAGAAAACTTTCATCAGCTGGGGAGATCATACAATAGGAGATTTAGGCTTCCCTCAACCTTCAGTGACTTGCTGGCTAGCTTCTGTCCACTCCTGTGGACTTCTTCAGGCCAGCAAGTTAGTAAAGGTTGGTAGAAGCCTAAATCTCCCATTGAAGTGGAAATATCTGTTGCTGCAAAACAGTGCACTGTGAAAGCAATCACTGTGGTGAAATGATGCCGGCTCCAAATCATAAGCCTCCTGAGTCATCACTGCTATACAGGCAGCTCCTGGTTAACAATTAAGTCCTCATGACTGCCATGTTTTCTTTCATTACACATATTTCTTTATAGCCAAACAAATTGAAGTATAAATTAATGATGATCATTTTAGGCCCTAAATTTTTACTTCATTGTAACAAAATGTTGTTATATAGCCACGTTTGTTTCTGAATTTGTTCATAATTCATATCTCAAAACATTTGTTCAAACATAAAAAAGAAAAACAAAACTTCGTATATCACATTACAGAGAACATAAAAGGACAAGTACTGCACTATTGTGTATTGCAGTACTGCACTGACTGAATCAGAAAAGTTTGCCCGAGAGTAAATTTAATAATATATAAGAAAAAAAGATCAAGAATTGGAGATAAAATTAGCAATGAACATAAAAAATCATATTCTTTACTCAAACAGAAGCACACCGCACTGTACTAGAATTTCAATACTCAAATGAGTTCTGCCCTAAGGGTATTGAATTGAATGGAGCTTTCTGGTTAACACAGACAAAGGTCCCTGGAATTTTACCTTGAGGTAAAGTGAGCTTGCTATCAAAATGCATACCAGTCTTACATAGCCATAATGGTCAGCCCCATGAACACAGTTCTTATTTTTTTTTCTGTTTTTCCCTTTGTCATGTTTGTTGCTGTTTATTGGGTCTTGTGTAATGGAGACTTACAGATGATGCACATGGCTGTGCTTCAATACTCTTACATTTTATGTACAATGCTTTCATCTGAAAAATATTATTGCATCATTGAATTCGCATAGCGAGTGCTGGGAAGTGGATTGTACGCGTACATGAGAAAGCTTGTATTCACACATGAATGATCGAATGAGACTTCTTCATGCTAGACTTGGTGTGAAACCAGTTTGAATGCTCTAATCTATTCATTTCAGTTAAAGGCATATCTCTACCATTTGCAGATGAAACAAAAACCCAGCATTACTGAGCACTTCAAAATAGTTCTAAGATGTGAGTTAGGGATAGAAACAACCAAAATGTAAAAATTTGAACTAGTATAATCAATATTAAAGGTAGGGAATCCCATTTGCATGCCTCAAATGAAGAGTTGTATAAACACAGTGGTATGTTGAAGAGAGTATCATTATAAAAACTCCCATAAAGTATTGAAAGTGGAAGGTAACATTTAGTACATTTTTATTGACCGTTAGATTTTGAATTGAATTTTTTTAGGGGGCTCACCATAAATTCCAGTACATTACTAGGCTACCTTTGCAGACCCATGCACTGCATGTGTGTCCATCATGTATATTTTGTGAAGAAAGTTCATCAAAACTTTAAAAAAATTTCTATATACATTCTTGCCACACACTCTATATGTTATTACATTAGCTCTTATACTTTTAGATTTGTGTTTATAGATAAAAAATACAGAAGACTGCAACAAAAAGGCTTAAGTGTAGCTGACACACAGAACTACTGAGTAGTTGAGTTTTGTGCATTATTCAAATTGTAGATAACTGTTGACTTCCAAATTTCTCAGCAGTGGCCTAAACAAGTCCCCTGAGGTTCATATTTAATGTTTTGCTGCATTTTTGGAGGTCTGTAAAAGGTATCCCCTACCTTTAAGGATTGTTGAATATAAAAAATGTGAACAATAGGTACAGTAAAACTGTTTCTAGACTAAACCATCTACAGTTATGGTTTATTGAGAAAAAAACAGTGATATCTCCTAGAGGCTCTATTGCAAAATTTTGATATGGTAAGATATTCTGTGTTACAACTGACCTACACATATGCATCATATGTGATATCTTGAACATTATTTTCAAATCACTGCTCCCCATGGTAAACAATACCTTTGATTAACCCATTGAGGATGAGCTGGTTCTGCCAAAACACACATTTTCCGTAGATACCTGACTATGCTTAGGACTAGTCTTCAATGAGTTAATCATGGAGGTGTTATAGAAGGGGTGGAATCTCTTCACAATTTTGGGCAAATTTGGGTGCCGGGTTAAAGAGCATGACAATTCTTATGCAAACAACTATATTTCACTATAGCTTTGATGTTCCATGGTCCAAGTCAATCCTCCCTATAATGTTTGGATGTGGTGACCAAAGAAGTGGTGCTCAATTCTCCCCCCCCCCCCTCCAGATCTCGGCCATCGACCGCGCGATCGTACTGTGACAAAAATTGGCACACACATTGCCTATGACGTAATCTACGGTACCACGAAGTTAAATTTTTTTTTAAATTATCACTTATGCTAAATTATGCTAGTTTATGCATAATGATGCATGAAATCAGACAATTTGGTATAAATCACTTAATAAAGCTCAAAATGGGCACATTTTATTTTTTGTGTAAATATTCTTTTTAGTGTTCTGAGCAGATATAAGAGAAAAAAACTGCGGCATCAGAATTTTAGTATACATCAGTATTTTATTGTTTTTTTAATTTCTTATGTATTTCTTTATTTTTTCGACTTTATGCTTTTCATTTTTTCTATGAAACTTGTCCGCAACATTGTTCCGAACAAGAAAATATGCTATTAATTGATTTTAATCAATAAAACCCCCAAATAATCATGCTTTCATGAAATTTGCCTGTAAGTACTGCTATGCAGTTTGCATTGAAATTGTACACAAATTCCTGTTTTTGAGCAATTTTTGGTCTGACATGCATGTACATATTTCTGCGCAATTTCGGAACCGCGCGCCTGGGCATCGCAAATTTGGTGTCAAAAGATGCGAGAGACTCGCATCTTTTGATGTGAGTCATCAAAAAAAGTCATGAAATGTTGTGGCGATAGCTTTCCACATTAGCGATACATCACGCGGAACTTTCGAGGGGGGTCTCGGAGGCCCCCCGACCTAGTTAGGGTTAACCCTAACTAGGCCGGGCTATTTAGGTAGATCATAGAGCCTCCCAGGCCCCCCCCCCCCCCCCTCCAGATCTCGGCCATCTCGCGACGAAAATTGGCACACACACCGCCTATGATGTAATCTAAAGTACCACAAACTTAAATTTTCAAAAAATTATCATTTATGCTAAATTATGCTAATTTATGCATCATGATGCATGAAATCAGACAATTTGGTACAAATCACTAAATAAAGCTCAAAATGGGCACATTTTTTGTGAAAATATTCTTTTTAGTGTCTTGAGCAAATGTAAGGACAAAAACTTGTGCCATCAGAAAAAAATTCTGAAGTATTTTATTGTTTTTTAATTTCTTATGTATTTCTTTGTTTTTTCGACTTTATGTTTTTCATTGTTTTTTTGATGAAACTTGTCCGCGACATTGGTCCGAACAAGAAAATATGTTATTAATTGATTTAATCAATAAAACCCCAAAATAATCATGCTTTTATGAAATTTGCCTGTTAGCACAGTTTGCATTGAAATTGTACACAAATTCACATTTTTGAGCAATTTTTGGTCTGACATGCACATACATATTTATGCACAACTTCCGAACCACGCACCCGGGCATAGCAAATTTGGTGTCAAAAGATGCGGGAGACTCGAAAGAAAAAAGTCATGAAACGTCGCGGCGATAGCTTTTCGCGTTAGCGATATATCGCGCGGAACGTCGAAGGGGGGGGCCTCAGAGGCCCCCTCCCCCGGCCTAGTTAGGGTTAAAGGGATGGTACAGTATTGGTGGGGATGAGAATTGGGCTCTTAACCTGTTGAGGACGAGTCCCGAGTATACTCGGGCAGGTGTCTATGGGAAATGTGTGTTGTAGCAATATCAGTCCATCCTCAACGGGTTAAGAGGAATTCAAAATTTATTTGATGAAAATCGGGTTTGGAATGACTGAAACATCCTAAAACAAAGTAAAACAAAGGGATTGTAATAAAGTGTGGGCAGTCCCACACTTTATTACAATTGCTCTTTTTTTGGATATCTCAGACATTTCAAAACCAATTTTCATCAAATAAGCATTGAATTCCTCATAGAATTACATGCTCTTTCATATTTCATTAAAGAGTTTTCTCATCATCTCACCAAAAAATGTTAGAAACCTGAAATTAGGTCTCAACCAAAACTATACGATCCCTTCAGTTGTACTTCAGAGGAAACATTGAAATGGTTGTGGAACTTGGTGGTAATAGCGTACAGATCCAATCCTTCAAGATTTCCTTCCTTCTTTAAATGTGCCATGGTTGAAACATCCTCTGTGCTGCATTATTCTGAGATAGCAACATAGTCATGGTTTAGTATGTTCTGTTTTAAAAATCTGTGTAACTTTGATAGATTTCTGTTACCATGGACATATGTGACCCGCGACAACGGTTTCAGGCAAAAGTCGCAAGAGCAAATTCCCTCCTAGGCGGGGTACAAAGATTTTGACCATTATTTTTGTCGATTTAGGTTTTTTGCAGAAATCGAATCTTTGATATGTTTTCTATATCTACGCTAAATTTCATAGCATAAGACAAAGTTTTTCCTATCGAAAATGGAATTTTAAGCACCCTATGTTGGATCGCACTCGTCAGTTTCGAGCTTCTTTCGAACGCCGCGCCAATATCCTCAGCGTTGCTACGGCGCAGGGTCTCGCATGCGATTGGCTGGTGCGTCGCATATATTTACATAATTCGGCTTTCGGAGACACCAGTAGCAGCGTTTGGCGAATGCTTTGTCCACGCGTGCACGATTACTAGTACATGCTCCATTGTTCTTGCTGCAGTGGTTTATGTACGTTCGCTCTGTAGTGCATGCTCTTCGTTTGGCTTTCTATGCAAACTATTCTACCGCAATGTTCGACAACGGAAGTGAATCAAAGATCATGTAGCATGACATAATCATGTAAAAAGAAAACTATTCTCAAATTTGTCTACTTGTACATGTAGTGGAAATTATGACAGCAGCAGACTGACTCAATGGAAGATTGATGAGAGGAAAGGAGCGGTCACATGTGACCAATTATATTCAAATAATACACGTCAAGATCGCACCAAACTAACGAGTCGTGTTTGTTTGTTTGTTTGTTTTAATTTAATGAGCACCACCGAACAAAGCAACATATTATGCATGTCTTGTAAAGGCAAAACAAACAGGAAGCGTGACCCTTGCGAGCACTAGCAAGTTTCTGCTTTCAAAAGGCACCACAATGAAAACGCGATTTGTAAATGTGTGGATTCGCCACCGCTTTTATTACATGCACACGGCCATGGCATGCGGATTCCATTGCGTAATGCGTGCACCATACACATGTACATCCATGTACACCATACGTGCAATTATCGTATTCGCCATCTTGAAAGACGTACTTGTAAACAAACCCGAGCTAACTGCATTGTTTATCGGCTCCATACGCTGAGCTACTAGGAAGGGTGCCCGGGAAATTTGACTCTCTCAGTGAGCCAATCAGAAGGCGATGTGGTTGCTAGAGGCGGAGCTTAACATCGATTGGCACCATCGCACGGATGGGTGATTCTCCCCTCACATCGCCGCTCGGACATTGTCTTTGAGAAAGAGGTGAATCTTCAAAGCCTGTTTTCTCGCAATTTTGTCAGGCTAACAACTTAAAAAGTGCATTTTATTTCTCTTTCTATGCCCACTTATGGTGCCGAAGAATACAAGTGTTTTATATCAATGCAAAGCTTAGGAAGTGGGCAATGAGATTCAGTGAAAAACTGAATTTTCAAAATTCCCGACTTTTGCCTGAAACCGTTGTCGCCGGTCACATATAATGAGCAAAGTTGTCAAGAAAATGCCAAGCTTTGCTTTGTATATATTGTATGACAAATCTATGATTATTTTCCTTTAATATGACCAGTAGCTACATTACTGTAAAGGCATGATTTTTACACACAAAGCAGTGACAGAAACTTAGAATTTACTCGCAAATCCAGTAGGGAGCACTGCTTGATAGTCAATCACCACATAAAATGCAAGCCGTATGCAAGAGGAACAAAAGCGTGAGAACGCTTTCATTGTACCGCAGCATTAGGAGATTTATCGATTGGTTTGTGTGGGTTTGTGCATTTGAGCAGAATATATGCGAAGTTGGGGCATCGTCGACTGAGTCCAATGTGCGAATATGGCACATAAAGAATTAACCCAATGAGATTGGGCTGATTTTGCTCAAACATGCATTTCCCATTGACACCTGCCCGAGTATACTCAGGACTTGTCTTCAACCTAGGATCTCCTTTATATCCTATCCCAGATGTAGAGTATGTGTAATCCGTGTTAGAGGCTAACAGAACTAGAATGTGTTTAAACTACCTAGTTGGATGACTCAATAATGTGAGATACTAACGGTGAATTTCAAGTTTCACTTCTAGCTGTTTATTCTGCCATTGTTGTTGTTCACTTACATTTTAGCAACAGGGGGCGCTAGACCACAGTGGTGGTCTACTACATTGCACAAGGGACAGAGTGTTTTGCCTCTTACTAAAGGGGACGGTAGGGCCAATAATTACACACAATATTGTTCAGTTAGACTTAGGAATTGAACCCGGGTCCTTGTGAATCTAGAGGCAGATGCATTAGTGTCTGAGCCAAATTACTGTCCTGTGTCAAGAATGGTTGACAATTTTAACCCGTTGAGGACGAGTCCCGAGTATACTCCAGCAAGTGTGTCTATGGGAAATGTGTGTTGTACCAAATTCGGTCCATCTTCAATGGGTTAAGGAGCAATTCCAGTCCAGTTAAAAGTTAGTCTGATAAGAAAGAGTAAATGAAGAGTTTGTTTGTAAAAACCGATAAGTCCATATTTGCCAAATGGAGATATTTGCGATTAAAGGTCAAGAAAATAAAGAGAATAATAAGAAAATTTTTGCTTCTTTTGACGATAACTTCAAAAAAATATACCTTTATATGTAGTGACCAATATATCATTTAAAAGGTATTATTTTGTACTTTATGACAGATATCGTATTTCAAAATCTTCAAAAATGGACTTAACGGTTTTTGCAGACAAACCCTTCAAATCTTAAAAGTACAACACTGATATCAGATAAAAACTTAACAGGGAAGTTATGATACCGGTACTGAGAAGTTTCACTGTAAGTTCTGCAAAGCAGTCTTGAATAGTTGATATGAATATATGCAAATGAGTGAGCTAATGATGTTACCAGCTCACAATTTTCCACTGATTGTGCAAAAAAAAAAAACCCAGCAAATATTCAATGTTTCTGTTTACACAAGTGTAAACCCTTATATAATGTGTTTTTTTTTTCATTGGTACCAGTAACTGTTGATAATTCAAATTTGAAGAGTTTGTTCGCAAAAACCGATGAAGATTTTGAAGTACGGTCTCTGTCATAAAGTACAAAATAATATCTTTTAATGATATATTGGTCACGACATAATATTATAAAGGTATATTTTTGAAGAATTTTGAAAAATTTTCTTAATATTCTCTTTATTTTTCTTGACCTTTAGTCGCAAATATCTCCATTTGGCAAATATGGACTTATCGATTTTTGTGAACAAACTCTTGATTTGTTTATTTGATGCTTTTTTTTTTTAAATTTCAGGGAGAGTATATAATGTTCATTAGGCATATACCATTATATCACATATCAGATTATATTTTGATACATTATTCATATTTCTTGTTGTACTCCCATCAATATTTGTTATTATCATCTATATAGGACGTTTTAGCGGCGCATTAAAAACGCGTATTGTAGTCCGCTCAATTTTTACCGTTCAATATCGGAGCATATTGAACGAATCGCATAGACCAACGTATTAATTCCCCATAGGCTACCGTTGTTACTTGCCGTTCAAGATCACACGATATTCAATTCTGTCTCGTTTATTGCATGAGCGCTTGCTGAATGCGCAAACGCTTGCTACTAGTGCGCATCATTTTGTTACATTTTTCACAAGCGCGCAAACGCCTTGCTAGTTGTTTGTTTCATACGCAGTTTTAGGGGCTTCCCCTTTTCAGCGCTGGGATGGGACTGCCGAGTCAACTTCAAATACGAGTAGAAGCCAGGTAATTTTGTGCAGTTCATTACTTGCTTGTATAGATGATAATAATTATATTGGATGGCCTTGATTCATGGAATACCAGGGAATATTGCACTTGTTAGAGTCAATATTGCACTCATCTTCGATTCGTGCAATATTGGCCCTAACTCGTGCAATATCCCCTGGTATCCCATTCATAGCCATCCAATATAATATGAACATTCACTACATTGTGCATTTGACTGTTTGTAAACATGTGATCAAATGCAGTTTAAGCATGACGAATGTATTTCTATATAATCAGTAATGCTGTGTGGTGAGGGTATAAGAATTTGAATGTATGTGTCTGCATGTGTTTATGTGTTTGTGTGTGTGTGAGTCAATTATTGGATGTGATGCAGAGATGATTGTGTGTATGTGTGTGTGAGTGTACCTGTGTTTGCGCTTGCGTGTAAGTGCGTGTGTTTGTGAGAGAGAGGGAGGGGGAAGATGTTAATAGAATATGAGGAAAGGAAGTAACTGGGTCCCTTTTATTCAGTTTGAGTTTTCTGTCACATACAGTGTGTTGAATGTAGTGAATGTATAGAGTCTATAACGAATGATGTTGTAAATGATATCAACTGTTATTTTTTTAACAGTGATGAATAACTTGAAATTTGTAAATATTTTGTTTTTTAATCAATTTGTATTGCAGTATTATGTCTATATGAGCAAATGTTGCAATTCAGCCTTTTGGCTGTGAGAACATTTTATCTAATAAATCATAACATACCATAATTCCTGGGTGAATAACTCAATAATGATCAGAATAGATACATAAGGATTTGAGATTGGGGCATATTTGCTTTTGAATCAAAAAGAGAGAAATTTCAACATTTCATGCACAAACAATATGGCAAGGTATGAGGGCATGATCATCATCACTTTACAACTTGCATATATATTCATATTGACTGTTCAAGAACTGATTCCAGAAAAATTTGCGAAACTTCAAAATGTCTAACTTCCTATTTTTCATTCAATTTTGATCCAATTTTCATTGTTGGTGCTCCAGAAATTTACTCTTTATTTTCAGAATAACTTAAAACTACACTGGAATTCCCCTTTAAGGGAAGCAGGAGAGAGATAAAGAAGAACTAAGGATTGAAAAGAATGAAATTCTTGAGACTAACTCACTGGTAGTGGAATGTGTCTGGTTCTCTTGATATTTGATTGTTGAAGCCAATGTACAGGTCGTCCCAAAAGAGGCCTTTAAGCACAGTTTGCCGATGAACGCCGATCCGATTTCGTATCTAGTAGGAAGGGTAGGAATAAACAAAACAGGAAGAAACCAAAACAAGATCATCAAATGTCAGGGATGGGGGGGGGGGGGGGGGACATGGTCACAATCGCGCCACTGATGGCTGAGATTTCAAGAACAAGCGGGGGTAACAATTTTTTTTTCTTTTTAAGTGTATAATCTACATTTTTGGGCATTGTGCTAGCCTCCTTCTCGCTGATTTCCTCTCGTGAATGATGTTGAAATTGCTGGCTGTCAGCCATGTTGACACAAACCTCGCAATCTGATTATGCGTGCATACGTACACATGCAGCTAGCTGTGTAATATGACAACATCATATCACGGCATACAGAAAATATTCAGTGGCGGATTTAGCACATGTGCACAATATTACCTTATTCACGGAATATGGGAAATATTCAGTGTTTGGTCTGAGTAACACAGGTAATACGGAATTTTATCAATGATGTGATTGACCAATGAGATATCAGAATTCACGATCACTAAAAGACAAAAAGAAATATTGAGTGGAAACTGATAGATAGCTGTGGACTAGTGTGGACTAACTCATAAACCCCTTGGAGAGTATGACAGCTGGGGCGGATCAAGGAATTCTATAAAGGGAGGCGCAACTAATATTTCTGGTGCCACTTCCAGGATTCATTTCATTTTATTTCTTTTTATTTCTTTTGTTTTCGAAGAAAAATAAAGGGGGGCGTGCGCCGGTTGTGCCCCCCCTCTGGATCTGCCACTGTGACAGTATAGTATGTGACCCTGCATAATCTTTACCAAGCCGTGCTAGCTGTGCGATATGAATGGGACAAAACAAAATATGTAAACTACCGGAGCATCACCAATGAAGACATTATCAAATTAAGCTGAAATTGAGCATAGTCTATCAATACATTCTGTCCATGATTAATGCCAACTTTCAAAGCAGTAGCATCATCTTTTCAAAGTTATAACAGTTGAAAGTGAATGAAGAGTGTGCAAGGGATTTTCAAAAAATGAAAAGGGGCCTCTTAGACATACTTGATCATTTTTACTCTCCCCCCCCCCCAAAGAAAAAGGCTGTAGAAAAACTGCTGAGAACAAATTTTGCCATTCATGTTATGATCCTAAACTTTTTTAGGAATAATGTAAAAGGAAGATAGTTTTTTTTTTTTTCAGAAAATATAAAAAAGTCAAAATGTACTCAGTTGACCCATTTCACCTTTTCTGAGTTCTAAAATCAAGGAGTGTGACTTTTTGTAATGGTTTTGTGATGCACAGTCACTCCCTATACACATAGGACTTTGTTCAATCTCACATAGATGTAGACCAATTCTGTTGGCTGTGAACTTAAAAAAAAACATAATTCCAATCCAAACCACTGATCTCTATAGTCACAGGAAGGGAGGCAAGGAACTATGGAATGTTAGTTCACAGTTTGTGAATTAGAAAAAGATTTATAAACTGATTTCATTGTCCAAGTTATTTCTGCAACAGATCACTGTATACGCCAAATATTTCGCGAGGTTTTTATTTTCATGAATTTGGCGAGTCAGCTGCTATTCGCGAAATTGAAAACATGCAAAAATACTGACTCTGATCCCGATATGAATGTGACGTACGCATACACATTTCTCCGTTCAGTACAGGACTCCACAATCGCGAATTTAACCACTCGTGAAATCGTCAGGAAATCTCGATTTGCGAAAATTTAGACTTGCGAAATATATGGCGTATACAGTATCCTGTAGACAGGTGTTTGCAGCATCTGCACAAACTATGGAATATCTACTACATCTGCAGATAGGCCTATGGGTTGATCTGAGGTTACTTTGAAACATCATTATTAGGCATAGCACAGTGGCAGTACAAGTCATAGTTAAAGGGACATTCCATATGATTTTCATAATTTCACATCATGTAGTACATAAATCGACAACTTCTTGTATAGATTTGTGGAATTTATTGTGGTTCTTGATTAGAGAAACAATACTTTGAAAAACCTTAAACAAATTACACTGAACAAGGATGATGACATAGGAGGTTCACATATTTCAGAAATGTAGCAGTGTAATTCCATTACAATACTGCTTGCTTACGAGTTCACCTGTGTATAATCTATGCATGCCTTCTTCTTCTGTTCTGCTTCCTTGAGCCCCAACTCATGCATACTTATTGTGACTCTGCCATGTCATCATCCTTGTTCATTGCAATTTGTTCTAAATTTTGAAAATATTCTTATACTTCATCCCAGTTATCATAAATTCTGAAACTTTTTCCTCAGTATAACTAATTAATAGTTGTTCAAATGCAAAAATCTGAAAATCATCCGGAGGTCTCCTTTAAGTAAGTTTCACTAAGTTTCATGAAAATGCATTCAGGGATTGCTACAAATGTAGGGGGAAACACTGAAATGTAGCATTTTACCTCGACCTATGACCTTGAGTATGTGCAGTCAAAATTTGATAACTAATCACAGTTTTGTCCATTCATACATACACCATATGTACAAACACCAAGTTTCGCTAGTTAAACCTCAAATAGTTCTTTCATAAGTTACATTGTCTACAAAATCCATCACAGATGGATGGATGGATAGATGGACAAATGAACAGAAAACATGAAGTATTCATGCCTCCAGTGACACTCTGGTATACAAATCGTCTACATAACTCATTGCATGCATCGCATATTGTCGCTACAGCACTGAAGTCCCAGATGCGTGGGTACTGGTAGGGGAGAGGCACTCCCAACATTGGGAATAATTGAAACCTACCTCCAAGTAGTTGTGTCGCCTTTCTGGTCTCTGCTGTGGGAATGTTGGCTGGGGTCCGATGAAATCGATCAGGAAGTCGTATCCCCCCTCGACCGTCTGGAAGTCGTCATCAGTCTCAATCATCTGTTGATGTGGAATTATTTTGGAATCGATTGTCTTTTAGGTGCTTTCTAAATGAGCAAACCACGGGAAAACCACAAATGTCTGAAGGTCTAGGCGATGAGGATAAAGTGCTTTACCCCAGGGGTAAAGCATTCAAGCACCATGCCACAAATTATATGTAATTTATTTTCATTTCAGCAGTCTGCTTTTATACACACTAAGAAAAGGAATATTGAAATTAGATGTACCTCACCAGAGAACTAATTTTCAGAAACGTAGTGTAACATACAGCTGTATCATGGGGCCAAACTATGAAATACTCTCTCTGTTATGGAAATATTGCCATCTGTTGGTGAGCCACGGTAAGTACAATATCAACATATGGAATCCTGCTAATATTCATCTGGAACCCATGTCAAGATTGTAATGCCTCCATTATTTTTGCAATGTGTAGTAGTTCAGCTGGGAATCATAACTGATGCATGAAGATCAACTGAATCATGAAAAATGCCAGAATGACTCTGGCTTTTTTTTTCTTTTCTTCTCTTTTCTTTCGTTTTGGATAAGTGTACATATGATGTATGTTTTGCCCATTTTCTTTTTTTCCCCCTTTCTTTCAAGGCTGTCATATCTTCAAGCTATATGCTTATTTGACAACAGTCTTGCATTCACACTCCCACACATGCGCCATAATTCAGTCAGATCATTTGATTCATTATATCCCGAGTGGTTCCCAATTGACGTCTTCTCTTATTCTTTTTCTTCAATCTGTACATGTATATCTCAATCATGTTTGGATGTACACACTCTACTTTTAACTGTCTTGAAAAAAAAAAGAAATGACTGTATTTCATTTGTAATATATATCCATTGCAGAAAATTCCCAATAAATTCATTTGAATTGAATTGAATAATAAGATATGAACAACACAGCAATATAAAATACTCTCCTCCTTCGCCTCATTCTTTCTCATTGAATTCACCCTACAGTTATACAGTGTACTGTTTCTTTTCATGATTACACTATCTGATGGACTGAATGCATACTTGCCAACATTTCAAGATGAAATATCTTACTCGTGGATTGCAAAAATCTTATTTTATATGCAAACTGAAGTTAAAAATCTTACTTTCGGTCAAATCTTCAGAAAATACACATGAAAGATATATCTAAATATTTTTTAAAAATCTGATTTCTCTGACAGAAAATCTGATTTTGCTATTTTTAATGTAAAAAATCTTACTGAATCTGATAAAATCTTTCTAGTGTTGGCAAGTATGTGAATGGAGCAAGAGGGGTGATGGAAAGAAAAAATACAATAGGATTTAAACAATATTTGCAAGGACTCAATTTACTTACAAGATACTAATTTGTAAGGGCCCCCCACTTTTTTTGCACCTGTCCATAGGAATACATAGGGTACGCGTCACCATTTGGGCCTCCCCCCCCCCATTTTTTTTTTTTACCCCGGAAGTTTGATATCATTTGTATTTTCTATGCCGTGGATGGTGAATCTCTGTGTTTCCAACAAACAATAAATGTGACCCGCCACAACAAAAGGATCGGAAAGTCACTGTGGGCTGAGCTGAGAGTTTGAAATCAGATCATCAAAATCGGTCAGGTCGATCAGATTTCATTTTTTGGCATAATTTTGAAGTCTAATGTATCATCTATCATTTGCCGAAATTTCGAAGCTAAATGATCAAAGGATGGGTAAGAAATTAGCATTTTTCGAGGCCATGATTTTCCGTCTTTCAATGGAATAGAAACGTGTCCGAAGATTTGGATATAGTGCTGCAGATAGACTCCTCCCCTACTAACAAGGGAATGATCTTATTGGTCAGTGTGTTGCATCCTAGTTACTGATTGGTCGTGCAAAGACCGCTGGCACTAAGCTTGAATGAACATCGTAGAGGTTGCTAGGAGTATACCTTCTATTGTCAAGAGGTGAAACTGTCTTGTCTCCCCTTGATCACAATTGTGACGGAAGGAAAACCTTGAGGCTGTTTTATCGAAACACTGGTTTCCTAAACAACTCAACATGCGCGAATAAAATCATTGATATGTCCACAACCAAGTATGTTTATGAGTCATGTTAGGTATGAAATAAAAGTTGAAGAGTACGGGAAGAATATCATGCCATTTTCAGAAAATCAACCTCTCCCGACTTTTATATCCTTTCATATTAAAAACATATAAAATCACGAATCTTGAATCTACAGCTTCCCATACCACACAGACAAATTCTATGTTTATTTTCGTTGATATAGGGCAATGGTCAATCAGTTGCCAAAAAAAAAAAAAAATAGACAAATTGACACTTGCATACTGTAAAAGTAAAATTCATACTGTAAAATTCAGCATATTTTCACTTTTCTCGCATAATAAAAGAACACTTGACTTGCCTCTCAGAAGGACAGGGGAAAACCTCGTACATCAGTGACAAGTTGAGGAAATGTGCACTTTTCTAAAAAAATAAAATTTTGTGAAATTCTCCTTATATTTTCCTTATATCGTTCTACACATGCAGCATCATACACTAGTAGTCTTCTCATCCAGCAGTGACTGTGCAGAAACTTCAAAAGTTGAACGGATTGTCCGATTTTACCCAAAACTTTCACTGATGTATTCTACTGATATTGCTGCATTCACGAGATTCACATGCATATGGAGGTGGACCTGTCCTTTTAATGTGAACAGTTTAATGCACTTCAGATTTTTTTTTTAAAGAAATTCTGCAAGCACTCTCACACCCTTATTATATTGAGCTATTAAAGGTCCTGTTTACCTTTGAGAGCAATGATTTAAAAAAACACATTTGATGCTTATGTGTAGGTCTGTTGTGTCACAAAACATCATACCATATAAGATTTTGCAATAAAGCCTAAAATATAAGGATATAGTGTTTTTCTCAAAAAACCATAGCTGTAGACGGTTTAGTCTGGAAACTTTCTTATGATAACTATTGTTCACATTTTGTGTATTTAGCAATACTTAGCATCGATTAAATGGATTCAAATTTTTACAGTGGTTGTTTCTATCCCTGACTCATGTTTTATAACTATTTCAAGCACTAATGCTGTGTTTTTGTTTCATCTGCAAATGGTAAATTATGCCTTTGATTGGGACTGTTCCATGCTCATGGTTTGTTTTAACAAGAGCAGCTAAAGAGTGAAAGATGAAACAGTCCTGTTTCATACTCAAATTATATTCAATGACTCTTGATGCTTGAAGGTGGTCTTACCCGCACAATAAGGTTGTAGCCATGGAAACCGACCCACTTGTAGTATGCCTGGATCCACTCAGGGTAGGAGAAGATTTCATGCTCGATGCTTTCATTGACTGCGTTCACATACTTGGCAAAGTCCCAGCTGAGATAGGGAGAGAGTGCAGTGGGTGATCACAGCAAACAATGTTAACCCTAATAAGGCTGGAGAGGCAATGGACCCACCCCCCCCCCCCTCCCTTGGCCAGAAAAAAAAGGAAAAAAGATGCAACCGTTTTGTCTGTCCATGTTGAATGCACCCACAAGCAATAACTATTGCAGGTCTGCCAGCATTCCCACATCCAAATCAGGGAGATTCCACAAAGAAATCAGAGAGATATCTCTGTGTTACATGCATTCCCAAATAAGGGAGATTTTAATATTCTCTTATTCAGATATGAACAGATTTTAACATTTTCAGGGAGACTCCTGCAGCCACTTGGCAGCACTGCTATTGCTGTTTGCAGTCTCTAGCCCATAGGGTCCGGGCGATACAATCGTCAAGTCTATATACGTACCATATGTGCACTATGTTATTATGGCTTTATTCATGAAAAGGAGTAAAAGGATGATTCTAGACCAGTTAAAAGTTAGTTAAAAAGGCACAATAAATAAATAAAATTCTACAAGGAGGATAGTGAAAATATGATGACTTTCAGATGAAAATTTGGAAAGTTATGAAATTTTTACATTTTTTAATTTTTGAAAAAAAAAAGTATTTGCAGGTAGGTGATATGAATTATTATGTAAATGAGTGGGCTGATTATGTCATCACCTCACAATATTCAATGGCTTGTGTACACAAAACAGACAAAAATCAAATTTTGTGCTTTAAAACTGTACAACACAATGCTATTCCTGTCTGAATGAATTCAAAATAATGATCAGTCAGATATATTAGAATATGAGGTTGGGGCATACATTACATTTGAACAACAACAACAACAAAAAGGAAAGGAAACTTCAAGATTTTGTGGACAAACTATATGGCAAGTTGTGCAGCTATGACAGTTAAAAAATCACTAATTTGTAGGCCTTTAATCTTATGGACTGTTCAAGAAATATTCTTAAAAAAATCATAATTTCCTTAATTCTTGTTGCACTTTGATCAAATTTTCACTGTTGTGCTTGAAAGATTTTAACTCTCATTTGTCAGAGTATTTAAATATTCGCCTTTAATTCTAACCTGCAAGGAACAATTTACCACTATATTACAGTCTATCCTTGTGGTTTATTGTCACTTGGTCTACTATCAGATGGTCTACTTCCCAGTTCGTCTAACACCACTACGGCTAAACTCACTTGGTCTACTATGAATTTCACCTAATGCCTGTTTGGTCTACTTTTCACTTGGTCTAATGCCCAGTTTGGCTACTTATCGCTTCGTCTAATGACCAGATGGTCTAATCGCAGTTTTGTCTCCTTGGACTTTTTCCCATTTTGTCAAAGTGATGGGCACAGCCTATCTGGGAGAAGACCAACTGGTAATAAGGCAAAGTGGCAATTGGACTAAATGGTCATTAGACAAACTGGTTTTAGACGAAACAAGATTAGACCATGTGGGTTGAGACTGAATGGCTATTAGACAAAGTGGGAGCAGACCAAGTGATAGATCACCATCCTTGTGACTCTCTAAATTTGAATACAATCACTTAGAAAAATGGTCTCACAAGTCCATGCAAAATATTTTTTAATATGTTTTTAATTCTATACTACAAAGATACACTTTGGTGGCATTGTTTACCTGTCTTTCAGGATTTTTGTGTCCGGTGGTGGCTCCTGAATGTAGTCGCTGTGGTACAATCAAGAAAAATATTAGGTGACCATCTTGCTTTTCACACATGAGAGGCATGTAGGGCCTACGATCTCTGATGAGCTTTCAAAAATGGGTTTCAATCATTCACAGCAGAATAAGCCAGTTCGGGGTTCCACTTTGAGCATGAGCAGAAAAAGGTCATCTGTACCAGCAGAGCATGATGGTTTTTCAATTCACTGCGATAAGCATCTGTAATGTAATGATTATTCAACTGATCCCTATAAGTGGTGCTTGCCAGCACATCCACCTGACAGCAAAAGCGGTGTCTGACAATATCAATAGAAAGAGATTGTTAATACATTCAATGCAAAATAATGAAATGGATGCTTTCCAAAATGCCAACGGAAGGATCATTCTGGTCACCTGGTCTATGCAAGTTCATCCTTTGTTTGAACATGACTGATGAATTCCATAAATTGTTATGTTGGGCAAGTTTATGCCTTCTGTCGCTTGAAACTAGTGGATATAGTGCCTAATCAACTGAGAAAGAAGCGTACTGTTTGTAGGTCATTTGTACCCATGTGCCCATGAGCTAACCCCAAACTGGCTTATTCATCCCGACATTGAAGTGTCCCCCCCCCCCCCCCGTTTTTTTTTTTTTTTTTTTTTTTTTGGGGGGGGGGGGGAGGGTTCCCCAAAGCAAGACACACAGTGTCTGGCATTGTCTGCAGAGACAAAGTCAACTCATCCAAGTCATGAGCACGAACTGGAACCACTGGTTATGTGCACATTAGTGGTTGTTATTTTAAATCATTTCTAAAGAAGAAAGAATGTTGCCACCAGCCGCAAAGCAGGAGGCTCCAATTGTGAGCGATTTGAAAATTGCCATCTTCAATTTACCTGACAATGCAGTAGTCCTTGAATGCCGCCAAAAGGCATTTTAATTCTTGACACATGAAAGAGCTCATGTTCACCACCTTTTGTGAGAGCAAAGAAAATACCCCAACCACAAAAACCCAGGAATTCCGTAAAGGGGAGGCGCCTGTACAAAATTTAAGGGGGGGCGCACACCCCCCTATTTTTCTTTTTATTTCTTTTAACAAAACATAAAGAGGGGGTGCACGTCCCGTGTGCACCCCATTGGATCCGCCACTGAAAACAGCATTACGAGTTTCATTGCATGCCATTATGTTTTCCTCAGTAAATGCACAAAGAGTTCTGCAAGTTTTTGTGTTTGCTTTAGTTTTGTTTCTTCAGTTGGCATCATGCCAGAGATACAGTACAAAAGCAAACCCAGGCTTTTCAATATGGTAGAAAAATAGCAGATCAGACAGAAGAGAAAGATCAAGTACCAACACAAAATTTCGAAAATTCTCTCCAAAACTCTTCAAAATCATGCACCTGGTGCACTTCCACTACATCCAGGTGTCAATAACATAGAGACATCAGAGCTACCAAGTCTCACGCATTTAGGGTCTGTCTCATGATCTCACGCGTGGCACCCATTTTTCTCATGCATCAGGACATATAGCTCAAAGGATTATGTGATAGTTGCAATTAAAGGTATAATTCCCCTTTGTCTTTCAAAATAAGTAAGAAATAGTCACTAAGTATGCACCAGATCGCACCATTACAAGCTAAAAATTGAAAAAGCCCCCTACCGTTGCAGGTGGGACACACCCCCTTCCCACACCAGGTCCCCCCCAAGCTCGGTCGCTTGATAACATAGACATGAAGTCTAATTACCGGTAATGAAGATTGTCTGCAATGAGTTTGACTTAATAAAAATAATGTCAAGTATCAAGACCCAACGTGATCGACATGTTTGCTTTGTGTTTGCTTTGTTGTTGTGCATCCTGGTACAGCCCTGTCGCATTGTCAGTATGGTGCTGTAAAAGTGGAAATTTTCACGGTGTTGAAATTTTGGCGCATTTCGCGCAACCCGAAACTAGCACGAAAATAAAAGCATGCGAATATTTTTGCTTGCCATATGTGACCCGCTACAACAAAATGATCCTAAAGTCGGATGAGGTCGATTATTTGAAAATTGCATGACAAAATTCCCTAATCTTTCTGCTTTAAATTGATATATAACACATCTTATGAAAATAATCGGGTGCGGAGATATCAATGTTTAAAAGAGAGCATGTCGAGACGTATGGGAAATCACTGTTTCGAGAAAAGCGCCCTAAAAGTTTTCCTTGCGACGCAATCGCGATCAAGGAGCACGTAGTCAGTTTTCACCTCCGGACAATAGAAGGTAAACCCTAGCAACCCCCGAAATGCTCATTCAAGCACAGCGTCGGCGGTCTCCTCACCGACCAATCAGTGACCAGGATGCCAGGAGAAGCGGCTGGGCATAGCGCACCCCGCCCGCACGCACCAGTCGACTTGGCAGTGTGCGAGCTTCACGCTTTGGTTAGCGGCAAGCAGCAAACTGACCAATGAGATCACTCCGGTCGTTGTTAGGGGCGGAGCCTGTCTGTGGTGCTCAATCCAAATTTTCGAACCGGTTTCTGCTTGGTTGAAACGCCAAAAACATGGCCCAGAAAAACAAATTTTTTTGGTCTTTCCTTTCATCATTTTGCTTCAAAATTTCGACAGATGATAGAAGACATGTCAGACTCCAATAATATGTCAAAATCAGAAAATCATAAGTTTTGACTAATTATGATGCTCTGACTTCAAACTCGATTTTCACGGCTTCCACCGTGCGCGACTTTAGGACCTTTTTGTTGTAGCGGGTCACATATGTTCCAGTAGTTAATGGCTTGATTCCGCGGAATTAAAAACACGCGAAACTCTTCTTACCCCGCTGAGCGCGAAAAATTAATCGTGCAAAAATATCCACTTTAACAGTACAGTGGACTCTCGACAAGGAGTATGCGCGATCAAGCTCTCCTCCAACAAGATTACACTTATAGTACAGTACGCTGTAGGAGGATGCTTGAATGCACCAATTATTACCTCCTGAACAAAAAAAAATAACAGCAATCCTACAGACAAAGGTACGGTATGTTTCTTTTCAAGAGTAGTATATCAACAACATGCCTTTCAACATTCAAGTTCATTATCACAATACAAAGGCTTGGATGTGTTCCAAGAAAAGACAAGACATCTTATGTTCACTGTACCTGTCTCCTTCTAGGGCTTTTTGAAGGTCCAGGACTGCCCCTGGTCTTGGGGTCCAGGTCTTAATCTCAGGTGAAAATTTCCTGATGAGAGCGTTGAGGTCAGCGGGATCATTTTTTGTGTTTGTTTCACGGATGTAGCTATGGAAACAGGACCATAAAGGATTTGAAATATATACATTGTATACATTAATGCATTGTACCATATGTCCCCCCCCCCCAAAAAAAAAAAAAAAATACAATGTGACCTTTTGCAATGATAACTTTACAAAATAGTAAATCAATCCAAACACAATTTCAGGGTATGAAGCTAACTCATTGACCACATCTTACAGAAAACCCCATCCGATTTACTTCAATGGTCAAAGAAAATTGAGGAGTTTTGTAGAGCATGCCAGGAATCCCTTCCCTCCAAGTTCTGTCCATTGTTTTCACACATTAACCATGCAGTTTCAAGGGCATCCAAGTGCTAAACTTGGAACAATCAGACCCGTGACATGCTTTACAACAATCCACATGTCTCTGTGACCACTGTTACGACCAAAATCACTCTGAGAATGATCGCACAAAAGAAACCATCAACTAATGTTCAGGCGGTTTATTAACAGTGATATTGTGGGTACAGACTCGTAATCGGTTTTCACATCAGTACAATAATGATCAATACAAACAATTACAAATCGGTAATAGAATCACTTACATATTATGTTATCAAGTAGTCCTTTGAAAATGTTCAAATACGATGTTCGATGCACCGATGAATGATCCTTGACGCACCGATGAATGATTCCTCCGAAGTAACTCCAAAGGCACAGGTTACGATAGTCCACGGTACCCTATAGATCCGGGGTAAAATCCACGATAGATGTCCACGGTATAATGTTCACAGCGAAACGTGTAAAATCCAGACGTTATGACAACCACGTCCAGTTGATGCGTTGAATGATGATTCACTTTATAATGTCCAGCGAGGAATCCAGCCCGTCACAGCTTTGCCATAACAATGTCCGTTGACACTAGAATATGGAGTCTATCTCCAATGTAGGCAAATTAATTCTCTGCAGGCAAAATGTCTCCCAGGCCTTATCTCCACAATTAAACACAGTTTGTATAGCAGGTCAGCAGGTAACACAGGACTGACTATAACAAGTCGCTTCAGAGCCAGAAGTGACGTAACTCTCAGAGCAGAGGTGTTGGGTACTCTGCCTACTGCAGAATTTCTCCTGCTTATATACTATCCATTCACCCCTTTCTAGTACATTCTGTAATTTTCTCCAACCTGGGGCCACATACCTGAACATACTAGCAAGTCCAAATTCCAGGAATCCTGGATGACTCACTGCCTTTATATAACTATGTGCATAACATCATTGCCAAAATTAACTACCAATCACATTGGGTTACAAGGGCAGTGCCTCACTCAGCCAGCACTTCCTAAAATTTTCTGGAAAGGGTGAAATCATTCTAAATTGAGTGAGCTATAATGTATTTCCTGTCACATGCATACATGTACTGTAGCTACATTGTATACCATGTAGAAAATTGAGTATATGAATATAAGAACGACCCAAGTCCAATTTTTGGCCAAATTCAGTCTGACATGGGAAATTGTAGCTTATGCATGGACTCATCTTGTGTATAAATGATAAATCCTAATTACCCCCGGAAGTGCCTAAAATAAATGAGTTAAATCTTATATGAATGTAAGAATGAGGGACTTGGGTCATTCTTACATTCATATTATAGCGCCTTCTCTCGTCCTTCTCTCATTTCTATAGCAGAATATCATGTATATGAATCAAAGAACGACCCAAGTCCATATGAATCAAAGAACGACCCAAGTCCATCACACAAAATGGCCTCTCCACAATTAATGTTAATGTTAATTGTCATAATAATATATGTTCTAATTTGTATATACAATGTTGCCTTCCCATCACAGTAATAAATACAATATTATTGGACAAACAAAAAAGATATGAATTTTTTTTTAGTTTACTCGAAATGGTCTTCCATGGACTTGGGTCGTTCTTTTATTCATATACTCAATTCTCCACTGATCTGGTCAGCCTGTATGTACTATATCTATATCATATAGAATGTTCTCCATTATTCTGGTCCACCTGCGTACATACACATTAAAACAACCATGCATACAGCCTTGATACATGTACATAACTACTTGTGTGTACATTTGTGACACCACTTATAACCAAACTGAATGGGGTTTCCACAAAATTGAGCTAAGATGTTGTATATTTTAAGACCCTGAAGTAGCACTTAGACAATTTAATCATATTGGGAGGTATCAATGCAAAAATCTGATTGTAATTTTTTGGGGACATACTGTATATTAATTGTTATGAGCAAAACAAAGCATCTTCAAACTGTCCACATGTACATTGTACACTGTTGTGTAAATGTGTCTTTATTGCAGAATGCAGCATCTGTATATGACAGAACAATTAAAGCTCCATGATTTTCCTGTGAAGCCTTGGATGTTTGTGATCAATGTCTTTTTACCCTCCCCATGAATGATAAATATCTTCAGCACATTATGATACAGCAAGTCCATTATAGCACAAAACACATAAAATCCACATACATTAAAGGCACATAGGCCCGGTGGTTTAGTTGAATGCGTACACGGGCGCACGGCACAAGTTTCCTACAGAGACCTCTATGCTATCAACTCTTCTTCAGCGCTTACGCTTTGGCCCACTTTCCCGAGTCCGAAGAAGTCTGATCCACTGTAGTCAGTGGTCCGATCACAGCTCGATTCATGATTCGGCTGAATGATGACAGCTTTAGAAAACTTCTTCTGTGACTTCATACTTAAGAAGCGTGCACCCCAGCTGGCATCACTACTACAGACTGCATGATGCACAAGAGGCAACGAAGGCAACGTACCTACCTAGCAACACCTACCCACTTTACTCTTGATGTCAGCTCAACTTCAGCAATCTTCGTATCAATGCTAGTGGTGATCAGCAGTATCATCCAACAGCGCCCCCGCAACCACCGGGTCTATTTTGTGCTTTTAAATAAGATTTGCACATCTGCCAGATTACAAAACAATTAAAGGGGACCTCCGGATGATTTTCAGACTTTTACATTTGAACAACTATAAATCACTTAAACCGAGTACAGACTTTCAGAATTTATAGTGACTAGGATGAGGAATGAGAATGTTTTCAAAATCTACAACAAATTCCAATGAACAAGGATGATGACATGGCAGCCTCACCATAAGAATGCATGAGTTGGCGGCTCAAGGAAGCAGAACAAAAGAAGAAGGCATGCATAAATTCTTCACAGGTGAACTTGTTGAGCAAGCAGTATTGTAATAGAATTACACCGCAACATTTCTGAATATGTGAGGCTCCATGTCATCCAACACTGTTCAGCATAATTTGTTTAAGATTTTCAGTTTATTGGTTTCTCTGCTCAAGGACCACAATAAATCCATGAATCTATACATGAAGCTGTTGATTTATGTACTTCATGATGTGAAATTATGAAAATCATCTGGAATGCCCCTTTAAGCAATTTAAGTTGACTTTGACAACAATTTTCAGAGCTTAACCAGGAAGGTGGCCCATATTCACCTGTCGGAGGGATGAGCCTCCACAAAGTACCCAGCAAAGGGACAGTAGACCACGGGGTTGACGTCACGCACCACCTGTGTCTTGTAGTACAGCAGCTTTTTGCGCTCCCGCTTGATGAACTGTTCTTTCCACTCCTCTGCAGGGTTACACAGCATAAATGTAGATTTCATATTTTGATATTCTTTTGATATCTATTCATTTCTGCAATTTCATGACAAACGTAATATGCAAATACATTTTTCTTTTGTACAAATCATAGGATTTTTGAAGATGAATTAGTAAACTTGATGAATACAACATATTGACAATATTTAAAACAAATTACACAGTACATTAGTAATAAAGAAAAATAATTTGACTCGTTGAGGATGAGTCACAAGTATACTCAAGCAGGTGTCTATGGGAAAGGCATGTTGTAGCAAAATCAGTCCGTCCTCAACAGGTTAAAGGTACAATCTAAGGGGAGCAATTGCAGAAAAAGCTAGGCTGTATCCTATAAGCTTATGCTTGAGAGCGTGAACAGCCGAGTTGGCAAATGTTTATCAAGGGCAAGTATTGGGATGGGAGCGCAGGGACCGGAAGGGTGCAAGGTGGATCGCATGTGTTGAATTGTGAGTGCAAGAAAGTGTTGAGGCCTTCAGTGTGTTTTGGAGATTTGAAAGTGTTTCAATGACTACATGACAATATTAGGTGATTCTTAAGCTTTGTCTTAAATGTTCTGACCGACTGGACTGTTTGATGTGATCCGGTAGGGGATTCCATATATCTGGCAGTGCATCACAATGTGATTTGACCTTGCATCACAAAGCCAACAAAAAGTTGCACACACTGATTTTGTGTGAGAACTCCAAATACAGTTGAACCTCTATTATCCGGCCTCCCTTTATCCGGATCTCTCTATTATCCGGACGCAATCTCGCCGTGATTTTTTTTATCTTTTGTAAAAATTACGGGAGGAAAGGGGGATTCCCAACGGATACATTTCTTAATAATTATTTAGGTAAATCATCCCAAGAATTTATAAAAGAAAATGATTTCATTCTTGCAAACACGAACCTCTATTTTGGGGTCTGTTACTGAGTGTAACAATGAAAAGGTTGCAGTATAAACATTACTACATGTGGTACTACAATGGGCTACATCAGTACATGTACATGTGTATGTATATGTAGACTCTACATGTATAAAGCATTGAGTCTCCCATATCCGGCCAAATCCCTTATCCGGACGAGCCCCGGTCCCGACTTGTCCGGATACGAGAGGTTCAACTGTAGGTGAAACGGGTCAACCTAGTCAATCTTTAGTTCTCCATGTTTCCTGAAAGGGCAAGTCTTCTTCTTCATTATGCTAAAGTTTAGGATCGTGAAATGAATTTGGGCATTGTGTTTTTAGCAGTATTTCTAGAACACTTTTTTTTTGTGTAGAATACTGTGGCAAGCTGTCATTGTCTTATAAAGTCCCATTTTCATTTCTTAAAAACCCTTTGCAAACTCTTCACTTTCAACAGCACCTGACTTGCTAAATTTCCAAAAATATAAACCTAAATATCTGGCATGTATACAGTAACCTCCTCCCTCCTTTTCTCCCATCTCAGTTCCCTTGTTCCATCATTTAATCTCAGCAAACCTATCAACGTCTAGATGCTCCTTCATCTGAGTAAAGCCGGTAAAAATCACAGCAGAACCTACAAAGTCAAGATTATTTGTGGTCCTTGATGAAAAATGTGTACACATTATAGGCTTTTTTTTCCAGTAATCAATCATCCACTTCAAAGAAGTAAGCTGAAGTTTTATCTAAAATGTTGACCTCTCACACGTGTCATTTGCAGCCTATTCTTATCATTAGTTATCTTGCCAAAAATGTGTCTTTTATGCATAACCATGGGTACAAGACTATATCATAGATAATATCATTATTGATCCTATAAATCAATGTGGAAATTGTTTTGGTCTGCTGATCAATCAATGCTTGATAAGCTCCTTTATCGGGTTTTTATAAAATGCTGATTACACAACGTCAGCCTCAAACCCAGTGCTTACAGACATACTATCAAAGGTGCTGTATATCATATGTGACCATGCATCACAAAACGGACAAAAAGTTGCACCCCTTGATTTTATGTGAGGACTCATAAAAGGTGAAATGGGTCAACCGAGTCAATATTGAGTTTGTCATACTTTCTGAAAGAGTTGTCCTTCTTCTACACTATTCTTTAGTTTGGGATCATAACATTGATGGGAATGTGTGTTTTCAGCAGTATTTCTAAAACCCTTTAATGGGGGAGAATAGAATGATCCGGTATATCCTAGAGTCCCCTTTTTATTTCTTGAAATCATTTACACACTCTTCACTTTCAAGTTTAATAACTTTTGAAAGGATAACACTACTGCTTTGAACATTGGCATTAATCATGGACAGAATGTGTTAATAGATCATGCTCAATTTCAGCTTTATCTGATGTAATCCCTTCACTGTCGTTGCTCTGGTGGTTTACATCTTGTTTTTTGTCCCTTTCATTGCACAGCTAGCACGGCTTGGTAAAGATTAAGCGCTTGAATAGACTCTGTACTTCAGAGCCTCTTTTCTCAGTTCACACTTTTCCAGAGTGTGTGCTTTCTTTCTAGCATTTAGATAGGTTAGTATAGCCCATTTGAATCGAGTCATACATCATTTTAAAGCTTAGAGTCTGCTCTTTAAGAATCTGCCCTTAACTAAAAATCCATGTCTGGTGACTTTTTGTTGGTTTTGTGATGCAGGGTCACATATAAGGTTTGTGGTAACACCATTATGGCTTTAGCACAAACCTTTCTTCCTTAATCCTATTAAAGGTACAGTTTACCTTTGGAGCACTGATTTTAAAAATGTTTGAGTTATCATATTTCATGCAAATGTGTAAGTTGTTTGTATCACAAAACATTCTACCATATAAAAATTTTGCAATAAAGCCTAAAATGTAGGCAGACATCACCGTTTTTTTCTCAATAAACCATGGACAGTAGACAGTTTAGTCTGGAAAAAGTTTTATTATAACTATTGTTCACATGTCTAGAACTATTTTGCAGCACTAAAGCTGGGTTTTTGTTTCACCTGCAAATGGTAAATAGCGCCTTTAAATGCAGGGGCGGTGCAAAGGGGAGGCGCCCCCCCCCCCCTTGCACCAGCCTTGCATTTCATATGATTTTTGCTTTCAAGCCAATGAACCCCGGAAGGTTTACCAGAAAGTTGTTGTTAAAGGCCCTTTTTGTGTTTTGTTTGTTTGTTTGGCTTTCTTTTTTTTTTTTTTTTGCTTGTCAGCCATTGAAACCCAGAAGTGGCATCAAAAATATAAACTGCCCCCCCCCCTTTTAAAAACATGGCCCTGAAATGTATGATGACTTTATGTCATACATCATAAAAGCCATCTCTGAAGATTAAAACATCAATGGAAACTGTTTGACTGGGCAACCGCACAATTTGGCTAAAAAACTAACCAAATTGGATATCCAACAATGGCTCATGTCATAAATCATTAAATTTCTTTAAAGTCATCCATAAAGAGCATGACATCATTGGATATTGTTTGACTGTGCAACATCTGGTGTTGCCAAGGAACAAAAACCAGCTCCCCCCTCCCTTCATAATTAATTCATAAGATGTGCCTTTACTGCATTAACAATTTGTTGATGAGTTCATTTTTGAAATTAGCAGTCTTGCAGAGGTAAAATGGTTACGTAGCCATTAATAGAATTCATGCAACTTGCATCAGACAAATTATTGATTGATTTTTTCATCAATGGAAAATGAAAGAAAATCATACATTGCCACCATTTTCTACAATGCACTGCTGTGTAATGTTCAGAATTGTAGGTCCCTCCATAATTTAAAAAAAAATAATAATAATATTGAGAAGCATAGAATTTGACTTCATTTGAGCCGAAGGAAATGAGCACATCAGTGTGCATTCAATGAGCTGGGATGAGTTGATTTTCTTTTTCTCAATTTTTCTGCCTTTGTTTATAGTGTGTGCTGGTACGTGGGTTTCTTTCTGCTGCAATGATATTGATGTCTGATAGAGTATTGGCATGATGCATTTACATTGATTGATTTACTCAATAGTTTTCTATAACCTGACTGGTATAATTCATGTTACAAAATGCTCCATGTATTTTCATGACGTATACATACATACATTACTTTAAATTGCAGGGCACCTTTGGAAAGCAGTTTTGTACAAGTGAGTAAGCCAACCATGCAGGATAAAACAAAGAGAATAAATAAACGGATAACAATTAAATGAATAAATTATATAACATAATGTCAAACAGAGTAAAATGATGTTTCACTATTATATCAGTGTCTCTCTTCGAATCCAGCAACATAATGTCTGCATTAATTGGAGACAACATTTTTAAATGCCAATGGCCATAATTTGAGTATATTTGATCTTATCATTCTATAGATAGAGATTCGAAATTATTGAAACGTATACTTAAAGATATATATTGTCAGCTGAAAGCCAGAAGGGTGCTATCATGTTCGATGATTTGATTGGAAATAAAGACAAAACAATAAATTTTCATGACATAAAAAGTTCATTCAATCAAAAGTGGGTAGATTTATAGGCGCTGTTCCAAATGTCAGGTAAAATAGTGCCCATGTGGTTCTAATTTTGAACATTTTACTGAAAGTGAAAATAATTCAAAACTGACACAATAATGCAGAGGAGATCAAGCTCAACAACATGACACCAATATCTCAATATCCCCCAAAATGGCAATAATGCCCTCTTGGTTCTAAGCCCCCGATATTTTAAAATGCTTAAAACAATGTAAACGTTTTCTTTGTGATTTGATGAAATCTAAATTGGATAGTTTGTAATTGTGATAAAACAAATGATCAGACTAAGCATTTAAAAAGATTGAATATTTTAAAAAAAAGTTCAGTTTGCGACATTTGAAAGACAATGAAGCTGGCGTACACTAGAGACTCTCATAAATAGGTGTAGAAAGTTGTGTGTATACTTGGCATTATCCCTGGAAAACATAGTTTTTGTGAAATACACAGTACACAAATTGTTAACCCATTGAGGATGGACTGATTTTGCTACAACACTGTAGAACAGGCATTTCCTATAGACACATGCCCGAGTACTCTCGAGACTCTTCCTCAACAAGTTAATCAACAAGGAGTAAAGTACCCTGGAAACTCCAGACAAAAGTCCAAGTATGAATAGTTCTACTGCAAAATAATACATTAGAGATTCTGCACGGTTTCTGTGTTATCCCTTACCATAGCTATTTTAGTGTATAAATGAATGAATAGGATGGCATATAAATGTAAGCACTTTTGTGTGTCTTTCAATTGTCTAAAGGCTCATTTTCAGATTGCGTGTTATACGTCTGTATATCAGTGGTACATGCGAGACTATCGGTCCTATAATGCAATGTGGGTACTGTGTGGAAATAAAAGGCTGTATGACACAGCAGCAGTAATACACGTATGGAGATGTGTGTTCATGTGTGTGTGTATGAGTGAATAAAATTTCTTTGAATGTACAAATGAATGTAATCTAGCTGAAAACGAATTAGTTGTTATTATCTGATTTCCTTTGTGTGTGTGTGTGTGTGTGTGTGTGTGTGCAACTTGTAGAACTTGTTCCTTTGTGAAAATAATTTCTATCACATCCATGTTGCATGTCACGATCAGAGCACAAAAACTTTTCAGTTCCATCTCTTCCACATGTCCCATTATTTGTCTCAGATCTAACTACAGAAATTTCTGAGAGTTCTTGCATCAAAAGAAAACAACACTAATAATAAAATAGTGGCAAAGCACTGCTTTGGTATTCCTATTGTGATTTATCTTTTCATGCCCCCAGACACCAAGCTTGTTTTTTTTTTTTTTTCATCACTCAGCAGAAATCCTTCTAAACTACACCTAGTTGTAAAGTCAGCAAACCCATGCAGGTCTCAATGTGCCCATAGTAACTCATGTTCACACACGCAGTTGCCAAACTTGAAATTTAGGTCGAAAACTTGTAACTGTCCATATTAGCTCCACTCACAATGCGGGTTCACACACGCACCTAAACTTTAAGATACAACTTACGATCGAATCTCCCTCAATGATTATACTGGAAAAGAAGAGTTTTTGCTATGACCTTATGCCCATACAAAATAGTGCAGCTGGAGGTTGACCGAGTTAGAAATCCAGCATCAGTTTTCTTAATAATATGGTAACTTCATGCAAACCCAAGTGGTTTATAGACAAGTATTAAATGAATTATGAAAATCACTATTAGATAAGTAGTCAGTGTTGATGTAAAGCAACAGTGTGTATACCATACCTAACAACATATGTACATAGCAAACAAGCTAGTCTGATTTTATTCAATGAAATGTTTTCCTTAAAAACAAAATTACATTGCAAAAAAAAAGGAGATCAATAAAAGGCAAAAAAAAATGCAAATTTATAAATATCCATGACTTTTCCATGATATATCTACAATTCTGCTTTTTCCATGACTTTTCCTGGCCTAAAAAAAAAAAAAAAAAAAAAAAAAAAAAAAAAAAAAAACATTTTTCAAAATTCCATGACTTTTCCAAGTTTTCCATAACTGCAGGAACCCTGTTGAAAAAAAAAAAATAGATAAATAAAAATTCAATAAACAACCTACTCACCAGTGTACTTGCCACCAAAGAAATTCATGGGAAAGCCTGAGGCACCCCCAGCGAAGTCACTGAGCATGATGTCCACATTGACAGGAAGACGTCCACCGTTAGGATTGGTACAGTCCACGGTGTTCAGGATCAGGTGACCTGGGAAGGGCAGGGGGAGGGGTGTGGCAGGGGGTGTGGCAGGGGGTGTGGTAGGAGGTGTGGTCAAGACAAGTGTCAAAGATTAGCAATACACACAAGGATGGTATTGAGGGTTCTTAAGTTTGTTTGTTTGTTTTTGTTTTGTTTTTGTTTGTTTGTTCGCTTGTTTGTTTGTTTTTAATTGGAAATCAAAGTATTAAGGTGATTTTCATAAATGGAAATTCACAGAGCAAATCTACATTTTACTGTAATTCAAATTTTAATCTACAGAATATCATGCCTGCATTCAGTGCATTCGTTCATTAAGAAAAAAAAAAATGTTGGTAGCATGTGCCAAGGTAATGTGAGCACTTCTTCATTTAAAGACAAAATTACACACCGAAAAAAATCTACGGACTCGATGCTTATATGGTTCCTTGATAGTAACATACAGTATGAAGATCAGACAACCTTGAACCTTCACGAGTGGTTCCCTTTATATTATATGTGACCCTGCATCACAAAACAAACAAAAAATCGCACCCCTTGATTTTACATGAGAACTCAGAAAAGGTGGAATTGGTCATCTGAGTCAATCTTGACTTCTTCATATTTTCTGAAAGAGCTATCCTTCTTCTACATTAATCTTGAGTTTAGGATCATAACATGAATGGAAAAGTGTGTTTTCAGCAGTTTTTCTACAACCCCTTTTGGGGGGTTGTAGAATGATCAGGTATGTCGTAGAGTCCCCTTTTCATTTCTTGAAATCCTTTATATACTCTTCACTTGAAAGTCTAATAACTTTTGAGAGGATAAAGCTACTGCTTTAAAAGTTGCCATTAATCATGGACAGAATGTGTTAAAAGAACATGCTCAATTTCAGCTTCATCTGATAATCCCTTCATTGTTGTTGCTCCAGAGGTTTACATCCTGTGTTTTGCCACTCTCTTGCACAGCTAGCACGGCTTGGTAAAGAATAAGAGCTTGAATAGTCCCTGTACTTCAGAGCCTCTTTTCTCAATTAACACTTTCCCAGGGTGTGTGCTTTCTTTCCAATATTAAGATAGGTTAGGGGAGTCCACTTGAATTGAGTTATATTACATAATTTTAGAGCTTAGAGTCTGCTCTTTAAGAATCTACCATATATGACCTGACTATATGCTGCTTCTTCAAAGACAAGAAATGTCATCTGTTCACTCCCATAAAGCCTGTACCGGTACTTAAAGAGTTTCTCTCCAAAAGGAGCTAAATTCACTTATGATGGTAAGGAGAAAAACCAAGATTTTTGTTGCACACTAATTCTAATGGTTTTCATGAAATGACTTTGTTTTCCATGATTGTACCCCATTTGGAATAAAGGGAATGTGCCTCGGAAAAACCTACATATCTCCAGTGATTTTTAAAGAATCAATGTTTTTGGATTTCATCGGTTCAGCACCTTCATAGGAAGAAAAACAATTACCACAGTGATGTGCAGGAAGTAAAAATACACCAAGTCACAGAAAACATTTATGTTTTCTTTACTACCTTCTGTGACTTGGTGCATTTTTATGGGATATTTTTTCATCCCCACACATTCCCTTCCTGTTTCCTTCCAAGTCTATACAGAGAAAGGAACAATTTTTACAGCCAGTGATAACATAAGTGGGTCATCTGGAAACCATCACAGGCAGAAAAGCTAGCCAGTCTGGCATACTCTGGGATCAAAGTACATTGTATACATGGGGGTCATCCCACTAGACCGACACCCATGAGTTCGACATTGAAAACAGGTTCATGAGTCATACAGCTCACGAGTCATACAGCCCAGGAGTTCGACACTAGGTAAAAACAGCCCACGAGTTCGACAGATACAACACAGTGCCTAATGTGTCGGTCTCGTGGGTCTTGCTATAGCTTAGTGTCGAACTCATGGGCTGTATGACTTGTGAGCTGTATGACTCGTGGGCTGTATGACTTGTGAACTGTATGACTTCTGGGCTGTATGACTCGTTGGTGTCGGTCTCGTGACGTGCACCCGTATACATGCATACAAGCAGGTTTCTGATTGGCTCCTGCTGGATTTAGCACCTTTTGGAACAATTCTAAATTTTCATTGCCAGATATCTCCATTTTCGCATGAAAATTTCAAAATGCTGAAGAGTTTACTCCATGAAAATAATTCTTCAAGTTAATACATCTTTACAGTCACTCTAATTTGATGAAAATGGATTTAACACCTTTTGGTAAGGAACTTTACATATGTCTCACGTTTCATTCTATCCCTACGTTTTTATACCATCCCAAAGTTTTTGTAGGGGACAAAATGTGACCACCCAGCTAAACCCACAAAATAAAGGCCAAAATTAATTTGCATTTTCTTCACAACTTACGAGGGTAAGCTCTAAGCTTTGAAATGATTTATAACTTGTTAACATTGGACCATCCTAACCCATTCAAAAATTGATTGAGATAAGGAGGTGCAGTTTCATCCTGCAAAGGGAGAACAGTGGATTTGAAGATTAGGGTCATGCAGGCATACTGTGCAGAAGTATCAAGGAAAATGTATTCCATTTTCCAGTGAAAGCAGTGCCTGTTAAAAAAAAAAAAAAAAAAAAACTAAAACAAAAACAACATGGTCCATAAAAATTGCTTATATCTTGATTTCATTTTGCCTTAAGTTGCTAAATTTTGACAGTAGGTAAAGAATGATTACTCTCTCAGGTATGACAAACTTTAAAAACATGAGTCAGAACACCCTCTTGACATATTTTGATCCATTACAAAGAATTCTATTCTGCAACATTTTCTGTCATAGATTATCATGAGAAGATAGCCATATTTGTCAAACATGTATAACAGTGAACATAAAACTGCATCCATGTCTGTACATGTACTTTGCTTACTATACAGGTGAAAATTCTTGCTGGGTGGAATTCTTTGCCAATTTTGCATGACATTAAACTAGTGTCAAAATAAAGGAGTGTAAATCTTTTAATAGCTGGTTTGATTTTTTAAACCATTATTTCATATATGTATCTTTGATTTCAAAATAGGGATTAAATCGTATCATCAACATTATAGTGTTTTTTTTTTCCTTTTTTGTAGTTGGTACAGCTTTGTTTAAAACAGAAGAATACTTATACACAAATACATACATTTATAATTACTGTATCAGAATAATTATCTAGCAAAACAGTTTTGAACTTTTGAAAGGTTTTTGCATTGTTTTGTAAAAACAGAATCTATGTTGTATTGTAATTTTTTTGATGCTTTATTTTTTCAATGATTTTTTTAAAGTCAGGTAACCTATCAAACCATTTTACAACAGCCTTGAACTCATGTTTTTCACAAGAATTGTCACACACACACACACACACACACACACACAAACACACACACAAAAAAAAATATATATATATATCAGTTGTCACAAGTAGATTGACCAACACTCCCCTCCACTGAGGCATATTGACGTTGAATTCGGAGAATGTTTAACATGTTAATAGAAGGAATTTTGGACCGCTCTCTGTAAAGCCAAGGTTGGGGCTACGTGTGCGGAGGAGCAGCAGTTGGATATCAGGCCGTGAAAGGGACATCAAGTGGTGGTGCTGTCTCCCTAAACACCCAGTGTAAATTATCGCCACTTTGTTACGGTGACGTCACCGGGGCCACTGCCGTCAAAGTCAATCTTATCTCCAGACACCCACAGATAGTGGTAAGTGAATTGCTTTTGAATTATGTAATTATTGTGATATTCTGTCTGCCTGTGATGGAAATAATGCTTTCCAAAGTGAGAGTGAGTTGTGATAAATGGTTCGGTTATTGTTATCAAAATCAAATGGCCATTGTTTGCAATTGCATGAGTTGGAACACATTTATATTTCAAGGCAATTCGGACATTAATTAGGATAATGTGCTTTAGTGCTCTGGCTATTGAGTGATTTGATAATTTTAATATTTGAAGGGTTTCCCCAAGGGTTAAAAGGCCCACTGCACAAAGCAGAGGCGGGAAGGCAACCCTCGATTGTCGACCAGCTCCAAGACCAGGGAGACTGTCGGCCTGCGCCACTGGGTATTCCTGGATGCTCAGGAGATATCATGAAGACTATGTCGAGAGAGCAACCACATGAATGGGACTCGTGACAACTCGCTACAACAGATGAACGTGACCGTACCAAGCACCAGTGTAATGGGGCCCCATCATCATAATCCATCGCAAACAACCACAAACAGTCGTTTTAGTTGAAGACTTGAATCAAGAGCCAGAAAGCCAACGAGCTAATGAGAATTTATATTCATTCTTTTGCTTGTTTGTTTGTTTTGTTTTGTTTTTGGCTGTAAGAACAAAAGTTCCCAATTAAAGTATTTAAAGGGGAAATCCAGTCCGAATATAAGTTAGTCTGATAAGAAAGAGTAAAATATCACAAGTTAAATAGAAAAATTTTGATTGAAATTGGGTGAAAAATGAAAGTAATGACATTTTGAAGTTTTGCTAATTTTTCAGGAAACAGTTCTTGAACAGTCAATATAAATATGCAATGACAAAGTGAGCATGTTATCCCCTCACAACTTACCAAAATAGTAGGGAATATAGTTTGTACATAAACGTCTCAAATTTCCAGTTTTTCATTCAAACACAATTATGCCCAAGGCTCAAATCTAGCTGGTATGTCTGACTGATCACTATTCTGAAGTTATTCAACCAGGAATAACATCACGTTTCAGACTTCAGTGACAGAAACATTGAATTTTCATCATTTCTTTGTACACGATCAATGGAAAATTGTGAAGTTATGACATGGTTTGCTCACTCATTTGCATATTCATATCCACTGTACAAGAATTGTTAATTGCAGAAATTACCAAAACTTCAAAATGCCATATCTTCCTTATTTTTCATCCGATTTCAGTCAAATTTCCACCATTGACTTTTACTCTTTTTATCAGACTAACTTATATTTGGACTAGATTTTCTCTTTAAGTTCATGTAATACGCATTGTTTCCTTCTTTTCTATCTTGTGTGAATTACAGCCTACCAACAGTTCTCGGAGGGTTAATTGTTTATTCCATTTTATTTACATATAAAGGATGTAAACTGGGTTAATTCTGTGACATCAGTTTACAAAACGTTCATTTTGTGAAAGACTGGCTACATAAATCTCCACAAATCAAGACACACACTTAACATAGTTGGTTTCCTTGGTTTATCACAGAGTGTTGATTCAAGATCCTAGTGGGTGTGTCACACTCATAGTCAGGGGGTGATGAGTGTACGTGTTCCCTCGAGACTCTGATCCATTTCAGATAACTGCTCAATTACAGGATGGGGCAACGGTGCCTTTGAACAAGTGTGTTTCATAATTTCAGGAATCAAAATGTCCACAAATGGAAATGCAGGCTATTTCTGCTTTCTCTCTTCCTCTCTCTCTCTCTCTCTCTCTCTCTTTTTCCATCTTCCCTCCCCTTCTTATTGTATGTATATAATGTATAACAATATAAATATATAGATGTACAAATACATATTGTATACATCCCTGAAGTTATCTTTTCTTAGTTGTCATGGCAACACACACACATAACAATAAGTCTTTTCAAATCAGAAGTTACAGAATCAGTATGTTTATAAATAGATATGGAGGCTATTCCTGCCTTATATTTTTCTCCCCCCCCCCTTTCTTGTATGTATAATGCCTACAGACGAATACATCCTTTAAGCTATTCTTAGTTGTCATGGTAACAACTTGCCAGACATACACATAACAATTTGTTAATACCTCTTGCTAATGCATAGACTATCATGATATCTACCACATGCTTAGTCTCAATCATTCACAGAAATCTTTGCAAGCAATGCACTACTTATGACGTTTGCAACAGACTAGCCAATTGAGAATGACCATGCACCTGAGAGAGTGTCCACTGCCTCCTCTTTAGAATGACAAGGTGATGATGGGTTGGAAACAGGTGCACAAACAATGGGACCAGGTAAAGTTTCCATGGCGATGAATGGCTACGACATCACACTTTCATACTCAATGACCTCTCTACACTCTTTGTGCATGACATCAGTAAAACTGAAACAAAAAGCTTCATTCTGGAGAGACATACTATAAATACCTCCTAATTAAACCATTTATTGCCATCCAAAGGGTGTAAAAAAAGACAACAACTCTAGCCATAAATTAGTAATGAGCTGCCATAAATCTCTGATAAACCACCGGTGGTCAACTGATTTTACCAACGATCAGGTCACAAGCCACACGTATGACTCTAAACACAGATATGCCATGTCCATCAACAATCTCAAGAAATAATGTATACTATGATATCATGTCGCTTGTGGGCACAAGATTTCCACTCCTGTACACACTTTGCACCTGAATAGCCCTCTAAAAGACACTTTATAGATGATATTGTGGGTGCGACCACCTCTTTCAATGAATCCAGAGCAGGCATAAAACCTCTCTGACTCTGCTATACCATGATTCAAGTAGAGCTAGTTCACTCCCGTTATAACGAGCACGATTATTTATAACAAAATTCCGCAAACAACGAAGTAGAAATTCAGGCCGCAACATTACCTGCTCTATGCTTTTTTAATTGTTTATTTGTTCAACTTTAACGAAATTTTGATATAATGAAATAAAAGTGCCAGCCCCGAGGACTTTGTTATAAAGGGAGCACACTGTAGACCATTCATACGCCTGACGTCTCAAATCAATCAATTCCATTCCAACAGCCCACATAATCAACCATCAGGCAAAACACTTGGCCGAGTTGTTTTTAATCTATTTTGTCATTAGCTGCCTCCCTTTAATATCCTTCTTGTTTTTTCTCCCCTCTTTTTATCTATTTTTTTTTAATTTTTTTTTATTTTTTTTTTTTTTGGGGGGGAGGGGTTGATACTCTCTTGAAGCACCAAACCAAACAGTCACTCAAAGTCTTATTTAGCATCAGTATCTAAATCCTGCAATCATTTTCAGCCTAAATCTGAAGTTGGCTGTCTTGCCAAATCTGCATAATATAAGCAGTGAAAAACTGCTGCATCCTTTCCAAACAGCAATCACCTCGAATACCCTTAGGCAAGTGCATTTGGTTACAAGTAAGCAGACGGGCGTAGTGGGAGGAAGATCAAGAAGGAGAGAGTGAGAGCATTCCTTAGAAGACAAAAACATCTGTCTTGACTGTGGAACCCATCAAACCTGCCACCTTGTATTACGGGGGGGGGGGGGGGGGGGGGAAGATCCTTTCTCATGTGTAAACACATGAAGATCAAGGGCGAGCTTAATTCACTGAGGCCATTTTCACTCGTGTCAAGAAACGTCACTTCAATGCTGAATTAGTATGTACGTTGAAATTACAATTACAATTGATTTTTTTTTTTTTTGTACACAGAACCGCAGGAAGGATTCGTGGAATCTGCAGTTTTGGAATTCCAGAGCAAGGCGAGAAAGTGAGGCTTGTTCCAACTCCCTATGAATCATTCTTGAGCAGTATAAAGGTGCCTGGTTTTTCTGCAGAAATGGTTGAAAAACCAGTTAGCTCGACCACCCCCCCCCCCCCCAAAAAAAAAAAAAACATACATGATATGGAGATCAATACGTTACAAAGAGACTGTACAGTACTGGTTGAGGTGGGGATTCATGTTTTGAACATTCTTAAGTGAGATAATGAGAAACCTCTTATGAAATATGAAAGAGCATGTAATTTTAAGAAGGATTCAACGTTTATTTGGTGAAAATTGGTTTTCAAATGGCTGAGATATCAAAAAAAGTGATAATAATAAAAGGCAACAGGCCACAACTTTACTAGGATCTCTTTGTTTCACCTTGTTTTTGGATATCTCAGCCATTTGAAAACCGATTTTCAGCAAATAAACTTTTGATACCCCTTAGAATTGCATGCTCTTTGCCATCTCATAGAGTGGTTTCTGAATATCTCGCAAAACGTTAAAAGCTAAATCCTCACCTCGACCAGAACTGTACACACCCATTAACTTAACACTATTGTTCCATGCTGAAATTCTGGAAAATCATCACTAGAAAACACCATTTGAAGTCATCATTTTAAGTGCAATCTGATTTTTCAAATCATATCAACCTCTGCAATTTCACTTTGCGCACACACATGGCCAAATATGGCATTTGAGTCACGATTCTAGTGATGCATCACTAGAATCATGAGTCAAGTTACAAGTTGCATTACAAGAATCAGGACTCAAATAACACACACTCTGTATGTGTGAAAATGACACCCGTTAGCATGTGACCCTAAATCTTAGTAGTAATCATTCTAACAAGTTGAGATCTTATCACCCAATCAGAGAGAGGATTCCTGTCAAGTTTGGCTCATGTCTACATAATCTGTTGATCAATGAATATGAGGCAATGACAACTGTCTCACACATGCCTACTCCCTCAGTGTGACCTACATGTACAGTATGTCCACCAAAAAAAAATCGATCAGATTTTCACATTGATAACACCCAATATGATTAAACTGTCTGAATGCTACTTCAATGTCTTAAAATATAACATCTTAGCTCTATTTTGCAGAAAACCCCATTCAATTTGGTTAAGCGGTCACAGAGAAATGTGGATTGTCGTAAAGCATGTCATGAGTCTGATTCTTCCAAGTTTAGCACTTTGATGCTCTTGTGTGTGAATACAATAGATAAAACTTGGAGGGAAGAGATTCCTGACATCCTCTACAAAATTCCTCATTTCTCTTTGACCACTGAAGCAAATCGAATGGGGTTTTCTGTAAGATGTGGGCAATGAGTCATAGTTTCATATCCTGAATTTGTATTTAGATTGATTCACTATTTTTAAAGATCATTGCGGAGCTCTCGTTGTAATTCTTTGGGGGACATCCTACGGTACTTTGGCCACCACTACCTCCTTGCTTTGACCAGCCATGAACAAGTTTACATTGTTTCATTAGTCAGCATTCAGATGTATAAATTCATCATATAGCCACACCATTTATCATATTTTTTTCCCTTTTTTTGCATCTGAACACCCTGTACATCTCAGTACTTGCCTTAAACAGGTTTGGATGGAGATGTAAAAGAAAAGAGCTCTCAATCACCATGAGCACAAATTATTTGCCCTGTCATTTGCTGTTCCGTGACTCACGGCATGCAATGCTTGAACAATTTGATAATATCCACTCCATCTGAAACTTGTTCCTCTCAAATATAGCTAACAAAAAGTAAACGAAAAGCCAAAATACAGTTCTTCAAAAAGGCTCAAAATTCATCTTTCACCATTTGGAATTTGCTTGTTATACAATGAGAGACTGAAACTTGGCTGGTTGACTCCATATGCCAAAACAATGAGTTGTTTTGGAGGATTTTGAGATCAAGAGTAAAACAATCTTGACCCTGTGCGTATGACTTTTATTCCTGCAGAACCATTCAGTAGTGGGTGGGTAGAATGTTATGTGACAATCTGGTAGATCATGCCCTACAAACTACAGCTATAATACTTAACTTCTCACTTGTATGTAAATTACAGTAGTTGGGGACTATTACTTCTGCATGTTAAAATTCCTTGAAATAAGGACATTGAAAATATCTATCACAATGGCCACCACACCAAACCTGTCTACAGCAACCACCTGTCTATAACCACCATATTTTGTGTTTCCCTTGAGTGGTAGCTGTAGACTGGTTTGGATTTGTCTGCATCTAATTCAATTCTTTGGGTGCATTTATGCTGAACTTTCAACATTAGGCAGAATCAACATTTTGAAACACTGATCCAAAACGCTCATTCATAATGCCACTCACAAGGGTAATGTTAATGTTCTATTTTTTTTTTTTTTTTAGCTCGAGAAAGAGCTGATTTTGCGAACATGCACTGAGCATCAATGAAAAACTATAAACCCCTATTGTAGCATGCTGTTCGGCATACATGATTCTGCATTTATGATTCCCAAGTATGTATGTTTAAAGAGAATCACCCATTTTAACTTGTTAAGGACGAGTCCCAACTATACTCAGGCAAGTGTCTATGGGAAATGTGTGTTGTAGCAAGATAAGTCTGTCCTCAACAGGTTTTAATGTATATGTGGCTTGCATTTATACTTCTCCAGTAAATCTGATTAGAGAGAATCATCAACTGCAAACACACCTACTCTTACATTTTGAATTATTTAAATTTTTAGTTTTGAAACAGTTGGCCCTATCAAAACTACAGCGAGTTGAACCACAACCATATTTTGCACTGATCATGTCTCAAAATGATAATCATGGTCCTAAAATGTTCAAGGCTTATCAAACTATCTAACTTGAGAGAGAGAATTACGTTTCAAAATGCATTTCGAATGGTGTTCGCGAACGTGATTTAAAATGTGATTCCCGGGGTACAGCGTTTATCTATCCATCATACAATCATGATTCCAGTGTTGATACTGCGCAGCTGCTTTGCGCCGTTCGACCCAGGAAGTAAAGGTCAACTGCATACCACCATACATGCCTCATCATTCACACACAAATAAAAAGCAGAATAAACAACCAAAAACAGCTGGAAGTTGACCTTGAGGTACAATGCGTTTCAAAACGGCATTGCATTTATCTACTTGCAGAAAGGCAATCGTGGTCTCAAATGTGTTTAAAAATGAAGTTTCTAAATGCGTTTGTAACACGGTTGCATTTATCTAACCCTGCAAAATACCTCAAACGCGTTTAGGATGGTGATTCTGCCTCAGAAAATTTTTAGATAAACGCACCCTAAAAGGGATAAATGCGCCTTTTTCTGACACAGAATCCCTGCAGCTTGATCCCTTTAGGGGTAAAACAGTCCCAATGAGGAACAGATCCTATTTTATCCTCCCCCCCCCCATCCCCAGACACTACTCTTTCCTCCTCCCCCACTCCCCATCCCCACAGAGGAAAGATTTGTCTGAAATCTGCCAGTATATATCGACAGGACCAAGGATGACATCATGAGATAGTTCACAAACAGACACGAACCAGATCATGTCCAATTTATGTCAGACAGTAAGAAATTGCATTGAAGGACACGTTCACACAAATAAATGCGTGCATTGAGTGAATACAGCAATATTAGTACAGCACATCAGTGAAAGAGCATGGAATATAGGACTTCCGTTCCAGATTTATGAATTTTTAAAGTTTTTGTGCAGCCATCGCTGAATGAGAAGACTAGTTTGTGAGGTCACATAGGAAAAAATTATACACAGAATATAAAGTATTCAGCATGTTTTTACTCTTCTGCACTTTATCAAAGAGCATTTGCCTCTTTCAGAGAGCAGGGGGAATAATATTACCCTTCACATATGTCAGTAACAAGTCTTTGATTAAAAAAAAATAAATAAACAAATATTGCACAATTCTATCTACACTTTTTTTATATCATTTGACATATTGTTACATCACAAACTGTAGTAGTCTTCTCATCCAGCAATGGTGGCACGGAATCTTTAAAACTTCATATAACTTCGTGGCTGGCACCATGTTTTCAAATCTGGGGGACCCACTTCTAGATTTCATGAGCTAACAAGCAAAATTTAAAAGGTCTTCAGTGCAACTTCTGGAGCCACTTCCAGGGTTTCTTCAGCTGACAAGCAAAAAGAAAAAAGTTCAATCGTTTCATTCTATTTTTTTTTTCTAATGCACATCCAGGGTAAAAAAAAAAAAAAAAAAAAGTGTGGGGGGGGGGGGAAGGACAAAGTAGTGACCCCCTTTGTATTCCTATATAGGCCTATGGGTGCAAAAAAAAAAATAGAAATGTCGCTATGGCGACTGGTATGCCTCCGCCATAATGCATGATTCTCTTAATAGGTCTATAGCACATGTGGACCATGTGTGATTACATTTTCACAAAATTGGCAAAATATCAAAATGACATGTTTGTCACAAGTGTGTTGAATATTCACCTTCCTTGACCTAGGTTTAATTGGATGAATAGGAGAGCATGTATCTGGGGATCTAAGGACTTTTACTTGACTCTGACCTTTTCATAAGTTTAAATGCATCACGTGATAGAGTTATTTTCAATGTAGGGAGAAAAATTGCAATTTCTTTATTGAATAGTTAAAATTGTTACCATTTTCATCTGGCCTTTGACAGTAAAATTCATGAGAGAATCACTGTCAGGCAGAACATGCATAAATATGTACTAAGTTTCAAGATAACTTGAGACACTTCCAAGATATGGAGGAAGAAGTACCGTCAGCACTTTCACTTGATCTTTTCCCTTTTGACCTTTGACCTTTTTTGGCAACAAAAAAAAAAAAATCCCAGAGAATCTCTATTGGATTATACATGCATACACCACATTTGAAAAAAAAAAATCCTGCTGGCATTGCATAAACATGAGGGAAATAATAAAATTTTGAAGTGTTGAACTTGACCTTTGACCCCTGACCTTTGACTCCATGAACCCTAAATTCTCTAGATAATCACTGCCAGTCAGTACATGTATATATACTATGTTCCATGAAGATACCTTGAACAATTTCCAAGGTACAGAGACTAAAAAGTGAAGTTTTAATATTTTTACTTGACCTTTTGACCTTTGACCTTTGACTTCATGACCCAAACTTCCACCAGAGAATCTTAATTGGGTAATACATGTATACACTAAGTTTCAAGAAAATATCTTCAGGCACTGCATATAAATGATGGAAATAGTGAAATTTTATGTATTTGACCTTGACCTTTTGACCATTGACCTTGAGCATGTGCACCCAAAAGTTGATAGGCACAACTTCACCCCCTAATACACATACATGCCAAGTTTCATTAGGATACCTCAAAAGGTTTTGATAGTTACCCTGTCCACAAAATTAATTACGGACGGACGGAAGGACGGACGGACAACCCGAAAACATAATGCCTCTGGCACCACTTCGTGGCGGAGGCATAAAAATATCAGGCTCCCGCCTGAGTCAGCATAAGAAAAAATTACATAAGTTGCTAGACTGAGACTGCAGTCTTTTTAAAAGCAGACCAAGGTTAAAGGCATTATTGACCATTTGTAGATGAAACAAAAACCAAGGTTTAGTGCTTCAAAATAGTTTTAAAAATGTAATTCAGGGAAAGAGACAACCAATGTAAAAATGAAGAGTTTGTTTGCAAAAACCGATAAGTCCATTTTTGAAGATTTTGAAGTACGGTCTCTGTCATAAAGTACAAAATAATACCTTTTAAATGATATATTGGTCACTACATATAAAGGTACATTTTTGAAGTTATGGTCAAGAGAAGTAAAATTTTTCTTATTATTCTCTTTATTTTTCTTGACCTTTAATCGCAAATATCTCCATTTGGCAAATATGGACTTATCGGTTTTGGCAAACAAACTCTTGAAATGTTAATCAGCATAATTAATGTTTGGTATTGTTGAATATACAAAATGTAAATGACAGTTATAATAAAATTGTTTCTAGAATTATCCATCTGCAATATGGTTTATAGTAAGAAAAACAGTGATATCTCATTACTGTATCTATGCAGGGAGGTGATCTATTTGGAACCAGCTGAAAAAGAAAAAGAATTAATATATGTATATACAATGTACATATATATATATATATATATATATATATATAGAGAGAGAGAGAGAGAGAGAGAGAGAGAGAGAGAGAGAATATGCTAAATTGGTGTATAGGAAAAGAAAGAAAGAAAATGATAATTATGTAATCATGGTAAAGAAAGAGGCACATATTAGCATTAATCAAAAGTTGTACATGATTGAGACAGATACACTCTCAGCAGCATCTGAAAAATGCTATTAAAGAGATTTTGGATGATTTTGGATGAGCCTGTATCAGGGGCAGATCCAGGAATTCTGTAAAGAGGGGTGTAAATAATATTTCTGGTGCTACTTCCAGATTTCATTTCATTCTTTTCTTTTTATTTCTTTTGTTTTAACAACAAATAAAGAGGGGGCACACCCGGTGCACCCCCCTCTGATTCCACCACTGTACATGTTTACCTTTGTAGTCTACCAGGATACATGTGTCCATGTCTGGATGAACACCATCCATCATGATCATGAAGCGAGTGTCTTTGTTGATCTGCAGATAAAAAGAAACATATATGTATATGTATGTATGTATATATATATATATATATATATATATATATACCCATACCAAAAAAGAATACCATCCGATAGCCATCGGATGATCATCCGATGGTTATCGGATAGCATTTGGGCAGTGATTTGGTAGCTATCAGCAATCACCCGCTACCCGATGTCTTCCTGATAGTTTCTAACCCAGTTATCAGCAAGACATCGGCTAGCTGATGGCCAATCAATAACTATCAGGAGCACATCAGCAAACTTGGTTTTTGAAACAGCTTCTCACCTTACCATCAGGAAGACATCGGGTAGCTGATGTCTTTCTGATCGTTTCTAACCCAGTTATCAACAAGACATCAGCTAGCCGATGGCCAATTGATAACTATCAGGAGCACATCAGCAAACTCGGTTTTTTAAACAGCTTCTCACCTAACCATCGGGAAGACATCAGGTAGCTGATGTCTTACTGATGGCAAAGCATCAACCATCAAGATGACATTGGCAAATAAAAACAGTTATCAGGAAGCCATCAGAAAACTTGTAGTTTCAAAAATCTGATCATTTGTATCACCAGGAAGACATCAGCAAACATAGTCTTTGAAACCAGGAGTTCATATACAATATATATTTGTGTGTCATTAAGAAAATTTATGGGCCAGGCCAAGAGACTGGGGGAGAGACTGTATGGTGTGATGATGACCTTATGGTTAGACCAATGAGGTGCCCACCTCCCTGGTTAAACCAGCTTTGAAATAACCGTTGGCCATCATCATTCCTACACCACTCCATGCACAACTCCAGTAGGGTCTTTGTCTCTCCTCCATCATTCTTATCAGCAGGTAAGCAAGTTTCTCATTTTATCCCATATTTTAATGTCACACAGTAACAGAATGTCCTAACTTTGTGTGAAAACTGAAGAGCCTGCAATTATGGTGGATCAAGTGTAGCTGCAATGTTCAGTATGAGCCTTATATTAGTAGTATCCAGTGTCAGCTAGAAGATGATGAATCGAACATGATTACCCGGTACCAACTGAATGGTGAGTGATTGTGAACCCGCAAGATGTTAATGGTAGTCTCTAAAGGACCAAGCAATGTTACATAGTATCAGGAGTGGAGCCTAAACGTTTTTGCATCGGAAATTGTGTCAATTAACTCCTGCCATGTGATATGTTAAGCTCCATGAGACATATTTACGCAAATTACTATGAGTGGGACTGTGTGTGTTAGTGCAGTGGATATATACCTGCGCAATGGTAAGTCTTATACCGATCGGACTTTGAGATATTTCTGGGAATTATAGTACCGGTACTAGTAGGCCTATATATCTCTATGAACCGAGATGATAGAGTCTCTGCGTGGATTGTGGCAATGACGTATTGAAAATTGATCTTAACAGAGATTCCTGCAGAAAGGTGCTGACTTCGTGTGACCGGATACACCAGCCAGAAATTGTCCTATTACTATAACGTACAAGGATTGTGACGTGGTTTGTGGATGCATGCGGATTTCTTCATTTGATTTTACATGATGGAGCAGCTACAGCCTCCCCAACAGCTTGAATTTGAATCTACAGCTAATCTTCCATGAGAATGGACAGTGGAAAGAGGAATTCCTGCTACCGGTACTAATGTTTCTCTAGCAATTATGGATGGTAAAACTGAGCAAATCAAAGTTCAGATACCCAAATACCGTACCTGATGTTGGCCAAGAGGTCATGAGGTACCAGATGGTCATCAAGCCTGCAGAAGAGACTCTTCAGAGTGTGTTCGAAATGTACCCATCAGCAAGCCATTGCGGGTGGCTAGTATGTACAGGTGTGTTATACATCCATATATAGTGCTATCAGCCATCGGAAAATGTACCCATGTATCGGAAAGCCATTGGCAAATGTATACCCATCAGCAAGCCATCGGGAAATTTACCCATCAGCAAGCCATCGGGAAATTTACCCATCAGCAAGCCATCGGGAAATTCACCCATCAGCAAGCCATCTGCTAGCGGATGGCTTGCTGAAGGTAACTAATTTGCATGTGAAATTGCCATCCGATAGCCATCGGATAACCACCGGATAGCCATCGGATGGCCAGTAGGTATAGCGATCCGCAGTGCTCTCAGCAAGCCATCAGGAAATGCACCCATCGGCAAGCCATTGGGAAATTTACCATCAGCAAGCCATCGGGAAATTTACCCATCAGCAAGCCATCTGCTATATATAGCGGATGGCTTGCTGATGGTAACTAATTTGCATGTGAAATTGCCATCCGATAGCCATCGGATAACCACCGGATAGCCATCGGATGGCCAGTAGGTATAGCCATCCGCAGTGTTATCAGCAAGCCATCGGGAAATGTACCCATCAGCAAGCCATCGGGAAATGTACCCATCAGCAAGCCATCGGGAAATGTACCCATCAGCAAGCCATCTGCTAGCCGATGGCTTGCTGATGGTAACTAATTTGCATGTGAAATTGCCATCCGATAGTTATCGGATGGCATAGTATCGGATAGCTATCGGATGGCCTGCAGATGGCCATCTGCAGACCACATTTATTTCGCTATGGGTATATATATATATATAACCCTGCATCACAAAACCAACAAAATGTCACCAGACATGAATTTTCAGTTAAGAACATATTCTGAAAGAGCAGAATTTAAGCTTTGAAATGATGTATAACTCAAATCAAAAGGACTCTCCTAACCTATCTAAATTTTAGAAAGAAAGTAAACACTCTGGAATTGTGTCAACTGAAAAAAAAAGGGGGGGGGGGGCTCTGGAGCACAGAGTCTTTTCAATCGCTTAATCTTTTTAGAACCAAGCCGCACTGGCTGTGCGATGAATGGAACAACAAACAAGATGTTAACCACTGGAGCAACAACAATGAAGGAATGATCAGATTAAGCTGAAATTGAGCATGATTCATTAACACATTCTGTAGATTATTAATGCCAACTTTCAAAGCAGCAGCATCATTGTTTCTAAAGTTATTGGAGTTGAAAGTGAAGAGTGTGTACAGGGTTTTTTAAGAAATAAAAAGGGGACTCTTAACAGACACAGGTAATCACACTATTCTTTAAAAAAAAGTGTTTGAGATAAAATGCTAAAAAAAAAAACACACTTTCCTGTTCGTTTTCCGATCCCAAATTTTAGCATAATGTAGAAGAAGAGTTGCTCTTTCAGAAAATATGAAAAAGTCAAGATTGGCTAGGCTGACCCATCTCACCTATTTTCAGTCCTCACACAAAATCAGTGCATGCGATTTTTTGTTCGTTTTGTCATGCACGGTCACATATATACAAGTATATCAATCTTAATAGGACAAAGCACAAACAGTGTACATTGGTGTGGGGCATTAAAGGAACTCTAACGAGAAAAGCTGCTTGATATTCAGAAATAACTCAAAGGCAAATTTTACATTTTTGGAAAGCTTTAATAGCCCTGTTGGAATACAAACAATGATGTTTAAAATCTCTCCCAAAAGATTGAGAGATGGTATCTTGATATCCCTTTGTACTGAATGCCGGAACCCGAAATGATGGCAAAGTTTGTGGGACTGAAATTATAATGTCATTCTAGAGACTTGTTGTTCAGCTGCAGAACCGATACATTCAATTCCACATCAACATCATGCAGGGAGGTGATGTATGCTTGTGATGTTGCAAGCTGTGATCTTGAAGTCGATAGAATATCTTCTTCACAGATTCAGGTAAAGAAAAATTGTTCCTTTATTATACCACATTTGCCCGTGTAACAACCCCCTCTCCCCTCCCCTCCCCCCCCCCCCCCCAAAAAAAAAAAACAACCAAACAAACAAACAAACAAATGGGCATGCGATTTTATACATGGTTCAAGGGAAAAATCGAACATTTTTTCATGTATGGCTGGTAAAGTTTGCAAGGAACCATTGTGGTATTGAGTGCATGCTATCTTTAGAACATCCATCTTGATAATTGTTTACTCTTGAACAGAAGTCGTGCACGCAAAGTTTTGGAAGAGTATCACTTCATAGTGGTTTGTGTGTGTGCAAGGGAAGTGCTATTTTAACTTGCCATACAAGGTTTTCCCTAGTCCAATTTCTAGTTGTTGTTATCTTTTTTTTTTCTCTCCTTTGCTTCTGATTCTCAATACGAATCTAGGTTTGTGCTAATCATAAAGGGCTCTTTTGTTTGAATTTTCAATGTACACTTTCTCTAGATTCCTGTTCCTCCATATATCTTACAAATCATCTTTCTTCAAGATATCCAAACAATTTGTATACTGAGTATTGGAGGGCATTTTACACTCGATATAATCCCAAATTCTGTTAAAAGCCATTGAGGACGGGCTGATTTTGCTATAACACGCATTTCCCATAGACACCTGCCTGAGTATACTTGGGTCTAGTCTTTAAGGGGTTGAATTACATTAAAGTCTCAGCACTGCTGCTGCTGCTGCTTTGAAATTCAGCACTCTTCATCTCCCTACTTGTGTGTGATTGATTTTGATCTTAGTGCCGGGGGGGGGGGGGGGGGGGGGGGGGGTAGCAGCTCCGTTTTACCCCTCCACAAATGCAAGGAATTTCCAATGAATTTCTTTTCAGCTTTCTCTTTCAATACAAATTCAATGTAAGGAATTTCACATTTTTTTCAGCTTTTTCTTCTCATAGAAACTGAAAAGAAAAGACAAAGTGGAAATTCTGACAAACACACACACAAAGAAATGCCTTAAAAAGGCATTGTGGAAAAGCAATGCAACAGGAAGACTTGAATAGACCCCTGGGTGGGAATGAGATTTGGGGACAGTCCCTATATGGAAGGAAAAAACAATGAAATGGCATGGATACGACATTTTTAACTGAATATGATTTATCGATCGGTTTAAGAGGATAAGTGCGTTTGAGCGGAATATGCGAAGTTGGCACGCCATCGACTGAGTAGGACGTGCAAACATGGCACATAAAGATTTAAGCGCTTGAATAGACCCTGTACTTCAGAGCCTGTTTTCTCAGTTCACACTTTCCAGTGTATGTCCTTTCTTTCCAATTTTTAGATAGGTTAGGAGTTACACCTCATTTAAAAGCTTAGAGTCTGCTCTTTCAGAATCTGCCCTTAACTAAATATCCATGTCTGGCGACTTTTTGTTGGTTTTGTGATGCAGGGTCACATATGGAAGGAAAAACTGAATATGGTGGTACGTAATAAAGAAAGAATAGCATATAATATGTGACCATGCATCTCACAATCAACAAAAAGGTGCATACCCTGATTTTATGTGAGGACTTGAAAAAAGGTGAAACAGGTCAACTTAGTCAATCTCGAGTTTTTCATATTTTCTGAAAGAGCAAATTTTCTTCTACATTACTCTAAAGTTTGGAATCATAAAATGAATTGGAAATTGTGTTTTCAGCAGTTTTTCACAAACACTTTTTTTTTGGAGAATAGTGCACATGTGATTAGATCTGTCTTTGAGTCCACTTTTCATTCCCTAAAAACTCTTCACACACTCTTCACTTTAAACTCATTCAAATCACCTTTGACAGTATGATGCTATATGTGACACTGCACCTCAAAACAAACAAAAAGTCGCCAGACATGAATTTTTAGTTAGGACCATATTCTGAAAGAACAGACTTTAAGCTTTAAAATGATGTATAACTCAAATCAAATGGACTCTCCTAACCTATCTTAATATTGGAAAGAAAGCACAAACTCAAGAAAAGTGTGAACTGAGAAAAGAGGCTCTGAAGTACAGTGTCTATTCAAGCGCTTAATCGTTACCAAACCCTGCTGGCTGTGCGATGAATGGGACAAAAAACAGGAAGTAAACCACCAGAGTGACAACAATGAAGGGATTATCAGATTAAACTGAAATTAAACATGCCTCATTAACACATTCTGTCCATAATCAATGCCAACTTTCAAAGCAGTAGCACTATCTTTTCAAAAGTTATTAGAGTTGAAAGTGAAGAGTGTGGACAAGGTTTTTCAGAAATGAAAAAAGGATTCTAAAGACACACCTAATCACACTATTCTACCAAAAATGTTCGAGATAAACTGCTAAAAAAACACACTTTCCCACCCGTTTTATGATACCAAATTTTGGCATAATGTAGAAGAAGACCCGCTCTTTCAGAAAATATGAAAAAGTCAAGTTCGGCTATGTTGACCCATTTCACTTATTTTCAGTCCTCACGCAAAATCAGTGTGTGCGACTTTATGTTCGTTTTGAGGTGCACGGTCACATATGAAATTGAAAGTTGGTATTAGTAATGGATAAAATGTGCTAAATACAGCATGTTTAATTTCAGCATAATCTAACAATCTCTTCATTGTTGTTGCAATTGAGTTTTACATCCTGGGTTTTTGGTGTGTGTTTTTTTTTTTTTTTGTCCAATTCATTTCACAGAGCATGGTTTGGTGAGATTGAGTACTTGAATAGACCCTACAATTCAAAACCTCTTTTCTCAGTATGCACTTTGACAGAGTGTGTTTTCTTTCCAATACTTAGGTTATAGTAGGAGAGTCTATTTGAATTGAGTTATACATCATTATAAAGCTTAAAGTCTGCTCTTTCAGAATCGGTCCTTAACTAAAGATCCATGTCTGGTGACTTTAAGTTGGTCTTGTGATTTAGGGTCGCATATGTACAAAATTAATTCTGAAGAAAACATAGCAAAAATTACTGTACTGTACAGTGCAGGAGGAATATAGCATGTTGCCAAGGATCATAAACACTACACCTGAAAAGATAAAATAAATATTAAGTGCAAGTGTCCCTTTAAACCAAAAGTGTCAAACAATTTACTTTGCAAGTTCGCATGTGAAAAGCTCTGTCAATTTGACTAGTTACTGTAATATCTTACATGGGAATTTATACTGTCCTTGTTTGATTATTCATTGTAATAACTGAGGTAATTCTAAAAAGGCATCATATTACACCATGTACTATCAAACTTAGATTGTTTATACTTCACATGTTGCCACAATGTGCTGGATTTTGTTTCCTCATATTGTTTTATATGTGTCATGTCCAATGTAACATTTAAATACCCCCCCCCCCCCCGTCATTTAAAGTTTGTAAGGACAGATGTTCCAACACGAGACAAAAATCTTGAAAATACTGAAACTGTTCATAAAAAGTTCACATCTCTGATTTACAATATTTCATGTGTTTTCTGTCGTTTTCATGGTTTGTTTGTTTGTTTGTTTGTTTTTTTCTTTCTTTACCTCATGCCAGACGCCGAACTGAAGGACATGAATGTTGTTGAGTCGGACACCGCTTTGGCTGAGCTTGCAGAAGACAGGCATAGATGTATCACCAACGTAAATGGGAATGTCAGGATTCCTGGCCGACAAGAGCTCTAGCGTGGGATAGCTGGAGAGCAAGGGATGAGGTGACAGCATTACATAGGTCAAGGTCCCTGCACCTTCTTCAAAAAATAAACTCCTTGCCTACCAGGAAAAAAAAAAAAGAGTCTTTCCAAGGGGAAACAAGTCAAACAGAGATTTGCTGATTTCCAGATGATATCAAAAACCAGAATTTTCATGACTTTTCAATGCATGTCTTGTTACTCTTGAATTCATAAGTATAACAGGTCTGGCTTTCTAAACTCTTTTTGATAATTTCCAGGATGTCTTGAGGGTTGCCATGACAACTGGAATCCCCACTGGGTATTTGGCTCCAAACACAGAGTGAAGTCACGCTGGTTTCCATCTTACAGCTCTCCCGCTGGTGTTCTTGTTAAAGGTGCATCCAATCAAATACAGACAGGATGAATCATTTGGGATTTGTTCTGGAAGCTTTGTTGAGACAAGACAAATGATACTCACATGGCAATCGTGCTCTACTTGCTTACTTCCTGGAGTTTTGAAACAATCTTCACTCTTGGAACATTCTCCACTGGATAAATCTTTTGCAGGGATCATGCAAATAAGGAAATTCCTATTCTTTCTTTGTAACCATTGTACTACATGATACCTTCACGTTTGTACAGTTTTGGTCCTATTCATTAAAAAAAAAAAAAACTCCCTTCTTTCTTCGTTTCTATCTAAACTACTAAATTCCACCAGATAATTACATTTATTTAGCCAGCATTATTTTTTTCTGCATCACTTTATACTACAAAATGATCATAGAAAATATGCACACACTTGAAGTATATAACATTTACGTAAAAGCCATGGTAAAGGTACCTGTTCTGCTAGTCTCAAGAACTATCTGGCAGGACTTCTATCAATCCTAACTTTCACACTTTATTATCCTGATTTTCATTCTGATAATCATTTTCAGCTGACCTTTAAGTATGGCTAGAACTGGACATAACTTCAATGAATTTAGTCAAATTCTCCCTTTTGGAACATTTATGTGTCTATATACAGCTCTGATGAGGCCGATGCACATGTAATAATATTGCCCACTATGCTCCCAATATAGGGCCTACATGTAGTCATCAACAGTTTCGCTCACAGAAGATTGCACACACTCAAGAGAGGGATAATTTACAGCATCAATTCAGAACATGAGATGGAGGATATACACAACTAAAATAAAACATTTCTAGATCCAATTAGGGCCTAGAAAAGGAGGAAGAACAAAGACGTATACAGATAAAGCATCAGAGGACTCAGGAGGAGGAGCTAACTCGAAGCATTGCCATCAACTGAGCTGTGACACGCAGATATCATTAATTATGGCATATACTTCAAAGTTTGCTAGTTGCTCATAAAATGGGCCAAAAACTTGGACCTCCATCACCACTTGAATATATAACATAAAGTGTTTCACTTTTCTCTGCCTGCAGAATTAATCAGAAACTAACTCTAGATGTATTTCATATTGACAGCTGGGATCATAAATCAAAAGTATATTGGCTATTAAACACACTCCTATATCATGCTTAACTTGGCTTGAATCATTTTTGTTTAATTACGGAGGAAGTAAAGAATATGCCAGAAGTTTCATTAAAGCCGGATCTTAATTTAAACTCATGGAATTTATGACTGTCATATTTTTCACGCGACAGTTTGAGTAGCAACCACATCATGTAAACCACCCTAAATGATGATTATATGGACCAGCAAGTCTCCTGTTAGCCTGTAAGACAATAGACATGCACAGATCTTCCCTAACCTTCCTTTGATGAGTACCAGAAATAAAAAGCAAAAAAAAAAAAAAAAAAATCGTCCTAAACATCAAGTCTCTGTTATGTTAAGATGATTTAGAAATGACTGGGGGGGGGGGGGGGGGGTATGGGTTACAGCTCGTTATTCCAAAGGTTCGTTATTCCGAAGGCTCTTTATTCCTAAGATTTGTTATTCCGAAGGTTCATTGTTCCGAATTTCATTTTTGGATTAACCAATCTTCGGAGTAACGAACCTTCGGAATAACGCCACAAATTTTCGGATTAACGAACCCTTTTTCATTTTCGGATTAACGAACCTCTAGGTATAGGGAATTTGCGTATTTCGGATTAACGACCCTTCGGAATAACGAACCTTCAGAATAGCGAACCTTCGGAATAACGAACAGCACCCGGAGTATGCAGCTGATATTGACTGGGCCAAAAACATTGCTTTTTAGGATGTCTTTATGGTGGGTGGTGTTCCTTATTCTACAGGTTCAAAAATGATCTAAAAATGAAATAAGGTTTGTTATTCCAAAGGTTTATTACTTTGAAACACACAAATTCCTGGCAGGCTATAGACTGTTCTCTAAAATCATGTCTGTTGATAAAGGCCTACATGTATGTATTTAACCGAATGGATACTCAGAAAAATAAGAGTTTATAGGTCTACAGTGAGCAAAGTCTTTATTATAACACTTATCAAAGGAGAAAATCATCAAAAGTATATACAATGTACAAAATTATTGTGCTTAGCATATATCATTTATGATTTTTTTTTTCTTTTTTTTGACGAGAGACCTGGGGGCCTCTTGAGTTTTGGATGTTCACCTTCTTAAAGGGGAAGGCTAGTAACTGATCAGTGGGAATCAGTGGAAATGCTGGGAGATGATTGTTCCAATCCTTATGGCATTCATTCAAGAGTTCATTGTATATCTATTGTTGTGTGAAAATGATTTGCTTCAGAACGGTCTCAAATTCAAGTAATGTGCAGATTAATGCTCCGTCACTGACCAGGGACGCTAACCTGGAAGCATTAAACTGCACATTACTTGAATATGAGACCATTCTGAAGCAAATCATTTTCACACAACAATAGATATACAATGAACTCTTGAATGAATCCCATAAGGATTAGAACAATCATCTCCCAGCATTTCCACTGATTCCCACTGATCAGTTACTAGCCTTCCCCTTTAAATTCTTGGCACTGAAAGAAATAAGCCCTATATCATGGTCTTTGTAGAAAAGTGTCATTAACAAATCTGAAATGAAGTTTCTGACTAGGCCGGCATGACATGCATGCTCACAGGTCCACCGACACAGGAAATGCCAAAGAAGAAGTGTCTGCAAACTGAAAACATTGTGTGGGAATTTCCATGAAACAAGAATATCTTGAGGCCAATGCACACATTCCAGCGAGCCAAAACTATCAGGCCAAGTAAAAAAAAAGGAAGAAAGTAGTTTCTCATTCTTGCGTGCATCCAATTTTGTTAGGCTTCTTTTACTATTTACTTTTTTTTTTCAAAATCCCAATATAAAAAATATGCAAACTTTGCATTTCTCATCCCCGTCCACATTCTTTTGCTAATTTGATATTCACTACTTTTTTTGCTGCAAAAAAAAAAATAATAAAAAATAAGAAATTCACCTACCATCATGACATAATGCACAGATTGTATGAGAATCTCCTCTAGTAATATAGTGCATATTCACTGTTAATCCACTGAGCAAGAAAGGTCTACAAACCAGGCATTGTACTGTAATGGGCCTATATAGATGCTGTGCACTGTTGAGAAAGCATCAGCATGTACTTCGTGAATGGACAAATTATTTCCATACATTTATGTAGGGCCCTATGCATGAGCCTGTATTAAAGAGGAAATATACCCCAAAATAAATAAACTCTAAAAGAATTTTTGGGAAAAAAATCCCTACACAATGTTTCAAAAATTACAAACATCAGATAAGAAATGACAAGATATGACATTTTGAAATTTCACATTTTTTTTTTTGGAAAATATTTCTTGACCAGTCCTTATGAATATTCACATGAGCAAGTTGATGATGTCATGCTCACACAATTTTTCATTTATGTTATATATAATATTAAATGCAAACAAATTGTTATTTGCAGCTAATGCAGGTAAAAGCATATTCCCATACCAGATTATCAGAGTTAATACTTATTCTTATTTATTTTGGGTGGTTTTAGAACAAGTTTTATATATATATATAGCTGAATAATGACTTTTTTGTCATGTCTGTATAATGAAATGCATAAAAAATTGTCCGAACATGACATCATCAACTTGTTGATTTGAATATTCATAAGGACTCTTCAAGAAGTGTTTTCTGAAAAAAAAAAATTGAAATTTAAGAATGTCATAGCTTCCTTATCCAATTTTGATCATTTTTGGCACTGTTTTTTTTTTCTCTCTTTCTTATGAAAGTGATAACACTTGGGAGTGGATTCATTCATTAACATTGGTTTCACAGATTATGTGGATGCCCAAGCCAGCTATTGCTGCCCTGGGATGCTTAACCTATTGAGGATGGACTGATTGTGGTATAACACATATTTCCCATAGACACCTGCCTGAGTATTCTTTGCACTCTTCTTCAATGGGTTAACTACACTGACTAGCACCTCACTTTAGATCGGAAAAAATGGTAGGATATCAAATAGTAAGGACTGGCATAAAAAATCACCTTCCTTCAAAAAGAAACTACTTTCTGTTTTTGACTAGGCATTATGGATACATTTACTAACAGCCATTAAAACACCATTATGAAAACAATACATCAATTTTAATACAAAAATCTTTTGATGCCACTTTTATCACTACAAACACACACACAGTCATATGCATTATGTTTCTATATCATTGCAGGGCACCGGTACGGAAATGCACAAATTTTGGATTGATGGAAAGCAACAGTAGTAGAAGAATACAAACAAGTTTGACGAAAATCAGACAATCGAATCAAAAATTATCAGTTTTTTTTAAGTTTTGGTGCCAACATTGCTTGTTGAGATGAATACCACAGTTTGAAGTATCATTGGAAAACATGAAAATAAAAAAATAAAAAACATAAATAGAATTCCATCCATTTTCATTTATCAGGCATAATTAAAGAGTACTTGACTTATCTTTTCAGAAAGCAGGAACGATATTATCCATAACATGTGTCAGTAACACGTCAGGAAATGTGTGGGGTTTTTTATGAAAAATGAAATTTTGTGAAATTCTTTTCATATTTACTTATTGTTGTCTGGCAGTGACATCACAAATTCTTGTAGTCTTCTCACCCAGCAATGGTGGCATCAAAACTTTAACAATTTGTAACTACACTCTGTACGGATGGTCAGATTTTCCTCAAACTTCACTGATGTGCCATACTAACATAGCTGCATTCACTAAATCCACATTTTGTGCATTAAGTTTAGAATACCTACAGTTTGATTATAAAGAAACATTATGTGTATGAATGTTTGTGTGTGTGTGTGTGTGTGTGTGTGTGTGTGTATGTAGTGACAAAAATGGCATCATGAAAGTTGTTGCAATGTCTTGTTTTCACAATGTTGCGTAAATGGCTGTCTGTAATGTACCCATTAGGGTAAGTAAAAATAAAGGAACTTAGTTTCTCGTCTGGACTTCCCGATGTAAGTGATGCAGGATGCAGGTCCATTTCCCTTGAAGTCCATTCCTCTTCAATGCCATTTGCTTCACACAATGTTTTCTTTTTCCAACATGATCAATTTCAATGCAAACAATTTGTCTCCAGGCTGGTACATAGGCCAACCACTTATAGAGCCTCTCAGCAGTTTTATGATCTTGTACAAATATGTTGGTAGACTGAAAACTAAAACAACATGGGGCTCAAATATATTAAAGCAAGGCTCTTGTTCTCTTGTGCTGATATAAATGATCCTCACACAGATGAACTGATTCACAGAAGATGACTGCACTCAATGTCACATCCCAATATGACATTTGAATGTCATTGGAACTATTTTCCTTTTAAGCTGAATCAAAATACACATCTTCGCTTCAGTCTTTTACAATGAAAATGACTTTTTTTTCTTAACTGTGCTGCTGAACTGTTTTACTACTTTTAAAAAGGATTTGCAACAAAGCTGCTTCCTTGCTCTTCTTTAGGTCAGAGTTCACAAGGCAATTATGCAAGTAGCCTCAGTGCTATCAAGAGATTTACAAAGACAAAACACTTCAAGTTCAAGATGACTCAGGCAAGATGTGCAGAACTGTTTCATCTTAAAGTGGTGATCAGGAATGCTAACCTCATGAATAGCATTGCAATATTTTGAAAGCTGTAAAGGTACACTTTTTGAAGAAAAACAGAAACAAAAGTACACAACACATCAGTAGACATTAAAAAAGGAAAAACAAAACAAAAGGACAGGTTCAGTGGGAACTGCCAATTTGAAAATACTTGCATGTTCTTCTACACTTAATTTAATAATTTATTTAAATCAATATTTGGGCTGGTATTGTGAGGTCTCAATGAAGTGTGCAATTAACTTTGCAATCAAATCGGGAAGTTGATAGCACCTTAATGTTGCACAAAATCGGTATTCTGATAACCTAAGCACATATTATGAATAAGTCCCTTTAAATTGTCTTCTTAAGTTTCTCCTATGTAACTCCTATCTAACTGTTATTCCATGCTATCAGGCAGTTTCTATGCCCGAATACTATGATTACACTTACATTATGCCCCCAGTGCGCACTCCTCCCCACCCCTGTATACAACCATAGAACTCTGCATCCATTAGTCTTTGACTACAAACCTGCCCCTGTGCACACAAAGTTCTCATCCTCTTTAAGCATCTCTCATAAATTGATTAAATTCCTTGAATGGGGCCAGGAGATACCATTTCATTTTTGATTAATTTTTACCACTAATCCTGCACTCAGAAATACCAATTTGCCATTATCTCTGTACTTAAGTCCTCTCAGTGGTATTAAAATAGGCATTGATAAAAGCAAGTGCGCAAGACCTTCCCTCCAAAATACTTGTTGTCATGGTTGTTAATGAACCTCCTAGTACTTAATTGAGCTCTCAGAAAAGGATATCACTAGCTGAGTGCTGATTTAACTCTACTTATCTCTCAGAATATGCCCCTCAGGACGAATAACACTTATATACAAAAATGGAAAAATTCATACAAGAACAAAAATCAACAACAATTTACTAGTGCGAGCACATTTGCACACATGTTGTGATTGGTCATACTATACCCTTCATGGAGTATCTTTTTACCCTTTAAACTCATCAAGAATCATATCTGCCATATAAGGATTGGGTAATTATGAATTCTTCAGGAGATAAATCAAAAATAAATTTTGGCTAATTCTTAACTGAAAATGAGAGTAAAATTAGCCTCAAACTTCAATAGCGATAACTCTCAGAATGCGCATAACATATTGATATCAACAAAATTCCCTAAAAATACAATCTATGAAGATTGATATGGTATCTTAGTTGCAGTTGACGATTTTGACATTTTGATGTTAACGTTTACAATTTAACGAAATAGCCCATTTTTTATAAACATTTTTTTTTTAAATATCATAAACTTCGTCACAGATGTGATTTTTGATGAGTGAGAAGGGAAAAACATAGTCAATGAAGCATATAATAGTTTGTATTATTCAAAAAAAAACATATTTAATGAAAAATTGTCATAATGACTAGAATCTTGAATCTTTATTGATCTTGCTTGAAGTGGAAGGAGTCACTTTATTTACCTGAGGTGGTCTGAATGGACATGGCTGATGTAAATGAAGTCAGCTTTGGACAAGCGGTCAAGCCAGTCAGCTGGAGGTTCATGCAGTAGCCACCAGCCTCTGGCAAAGGCTGGGCCGGTCAGCCACGGGTCGGTGAACATGATTGTGCCGCCAAGATTGAGCTCCATGCAGGCATGGGTGAAATATGTAAGCTGATAAAAACAAATGAAAAAAGTGCACGTCATAACAATAATCCGGAGAAATACACAACAAACAAACAAATAAAGGGAAACCAACAACAATGCTGAAATCCCTCCCCCTTAAAGGGAAGATAAACCCCAAGAGCAATGTGGATTGAGTGAAAGCAGCAACAGTAGTATAACACATCAGTGAAAGTTTGAGGAAAATCGGACAATCGAAAAGAAAGTATAAAGGAAATTCAACAAAAATTCACTTTTCTAGAATCATGAAAGAGCAATGGACCAACCTCTTTCAGAAAGCAGGGGGAATGATTGCTACCCTTAACATATGTCAATATCAAGTTGATGGAATTTGTAATTTTCATGAAAAATGGATTTTTGTAGAATTTTCTTTATATTTTCTTGGTATTGTTGTCCACTCATACGTCATAACCTCTAGTAGTCTCCTCATCCAGCGGTTCCAACACCAAAACTTTAAAAATTCATAACTTTTGCATCGATTGTCCGATTTTCTTCAAACTTTCACTGATGTGTTCTACTAATGTTCCTGCTTTCATTCAATCCACATTGCTCTTGGGGTTTATCTTCCCTTTAAAAAAAAAAGAAAATAAAATCAATCAATCAATCCAATGAAAAAAAAAAATCACTGCTAAAATATTATGCATATCACCCCTGATCTCTCTGATTTAATTTTACACTCTTACACTCACAGGAAAGAAGTTACTTTCAAAGCTTGTGATTATGTGTTAAAGGGGCATGACTTCAGGTAAAAACAAAGTCTTTTAGGTAAATCCTCTATGTGACGTACATCTTGTCTTTATATAAAACTAGTGGCTAATGAAGTGCAAGTGCAAAATATGGCTAAGAGAGAATGAACAAGAAGTGAGACAAATGGCATTTGTTCAAACATTATCAGGTTCCAGGTTTAAGAAAAATGTATGAAAAAATATTATGCATGATGTTATTTTGAGTCAAAATATAATGAAAAATGCAGAAATAAAACTCAACAAACAAAGAAAATCTATAGACTGTAAAACTACATGTTCATGTTCTTTAGTAAAATACATTTTATATTGATTCATCATTTATAAATACTAATATTGATGAAAGAAAAAAATCAAAATCATTTGATATCACCTTAATATAAGGGAAAAAAGAAAAAAAAATGCTTTAGTTGTAATGACTAGGATAACTTTAAAAGATCAGTTAGGTAAAGAAAATACCAGTTTTTCAAACAAGAAAAAGAGGAGATTGATGACAAACAGCTCATGGCATACTGTAAAATTTGCTTAGGATTTCAATATATTGACTTTCCTACATTCTCAGCTTTGCTTGGAACTTCAGTATGTTGACTTTTTTGCATTCTCAGATTTCTGTTTTAATCCTTAATGCTTTCACATCTATCAAGTATTAACTTGAGAAAAGGTGGAGAATGAAAATCAAAACTAATCGATTTACATTTGGGTTAAAAACTGATTGGAACTGTTAATAAATGATACTGGCTACCTACTGAAAATACAGTACCAGATGTCTCAAAATAAACATACTGACAAATTCTCACAAAGAAATAGCTTACATGAGGGGATTGTATTGACCCTAACTTTGAAACTACAGACATTGAAAGGTGACAAAAATTCCAGAACAACTTATTTCCAACTGAAATTTGAACCAGGCTTTTGCATTGACGTGCATATCATACTTTAAACCATAAGTGTGCTTTGTTTGCAGACTGACAAAAGTGTCTAGAAAACTGTAATGGTCAATAAATAGAGATTATCTAATCCCCATAATCCCTGTTCTGTAGCCATGACCTGCCCTGTTCAGGGGCAGATCCAAGAATTTCCATGAAGGGGAGGCGCCTTCGCCAAATTAAAGGGGGTGCACGGACTGTCCGCTCATTTTTTTCTTTTGTTTTAACCAACAATAAAGAGGGGCGCACATCTGCTCCCACTGCCTGATGGTCGCAGGAATGCCTGAGGAAAAAGTTTGCCAGGATACATGAGAGGTCAATCCTTACCATATTTTCCTCAATATGAGAGCAGAATGGTGTCTTGGCTGAAAACATATCTAACATGGGATTTAATTAATGTAACTAACTCAAACTGAAGATTAAAAAAAAAAGTACTTTAACAAGCATGAGCAATAAAAATTGAGCTACAGATGTAATCTGTAGAAAAAAAAAAGTTGAAAGATGAGTAACATATTAAACAACCACTTTTTCATAAAAACAAAAGAGTATGAAGAAAAACTACCAGTGCCATCGTGTAACACCTGTCATTCAAACATAAGACTGGATGATATTGATTTTCAACATTCTCAAATATCAGTTTTGAAAAAAAAAGTAAAAAATGTTAATACTTTCAGACTTCCAGACCTGAGAAAGGGTAGAGAATGTAAGTCAAAACTAATCGATCTCAAGTTTGGGTTAAAAGCTAATTGGAACTGTGAATCAATGACATATACGGGCTACCTACTGTAACAGAGCTACAGTATCAGATGTCATACAATACAACAGACTGAGGAATTCTCATCATGAAGTGAGAGTCTCGTTTTCTGACATACATGCCTTGACTGTTGCCTACAGCCGATCCATTGCTTTTTTCCCTATTTCTCTTTGAACAGCAATGTAATAGTATGTCACCCTTCCCCCCCCCCCCCAAAAAAAAAAAAAATACAACCAGATTTCTGCATTGAAAACTTTTAATATAATCAAACTGTCCAAATGCTATTTCAGGGTCTAAAAACGTAACATCTTACCAGTATCTATATTTTGCAGAAAACCCCATCCAATTTGGTTAAGTGGTCACAGAGAAATATGGATCGTTGTGAAGCATGTCATGGGTTTATTTCTTCAGAGTTTACTGCTTGGATATTCTTGGAACTGCATATATTGGTGTGTAAACACAATGGACAGAACTTGGAGGGAAGGGATTCCGGACATGCTCTACAAAGATCCTCATTTCTCTTTGACCACTGAAGCAAATTGGATGGGGTTTTCTGTAAGATGTGGATAATAAGTTATAGTTCCATAACCTGAAATTGTATTTGGATTGATTCGCTATTTTTAAAGTTATCATTGAAGAGGGTCCTGTTGTATTTTTTTTTCTTTTCTTTTTTTTTTTTTTGGGGGGGGGGAGATATGGCGTAGGATTGTGAAAGACTCATTTTCAGGGAATTCTGTAGGCCTACTCATTAAAGGAGCATAACTTTTACACCCAATGAAGACCAAAACCATACTATCTGAGATTTAAAGGCATTATTTACCATTTGCACATGAAACAAAAACCCAGCAATAGCACTTTGAAATAGTTCTTAGATATGAGTTATGGATAGAAACAACCACTGTAAAAATTTGAATCAGTAGAATCAATGTTAAGCATTGTTAAATTTATACAAAATGTGAACAATAGTTATAATCAAAATGTTTCCAGACTAAACCATCTACAGTTACAGTTTATTGAGAAATATACTGACATCTCCTTATATTTGAGGCTTTATTGCAAAATGTTTACATGGTAGGATGATTTGTGATACAGCTCACCTACACATATGCATCAAATGTGATATCTTGAACATTTTTAAAATCACTGCTCCCAAAGGTAAACAGGACCTTTAACATGCCCGAGTCTATACCATTGTTATGTTGGTTTCTATAAGGTATATACCTTCATTCAGACAAACAAAACACTGTACATCTTAAGCTTTCTAACAAAGTGGAGCCATGTCTTGCGACATTTATTCCACATTGAAAGAATTTTATTTGAATAATATGCAGATTTTGAGTGGATTTGTCAGAATCTGGCAAGTTTTTAGGAATTATTTTTCCCATTTGACCCATCCAATATCTAATCATGATGCAGTGTCAACAATAATTGGTACAGGGGGAAAAATGACAAGAACTTTTGAACTTCAGCCAAAATTAAAACATTACCTCTTTCTGTACCAGGACTTCAAAGTGTATGCAAAACTATAATGGGTTTTCTGTGCCCATCAACACATACAAAGGGTTAACAAAAAACTTCTAGAATTTTACCATCTAGACAATTTTTAGATTCTGGACTCCATCTACTCAGCATGTTACTCTGACAGCCTGATATTGCATTAGATCCAATAAAAGAACATTAAACATTTTTCTAGGCAACTCCAGAAAAAAAAAGTAATTGTAATGTGACCTACGACAAATGCTTTTGGCAGATGTTTGCCGATTTCTACTCAGTAAACTAGAGTATCAAGCAAAGTCCCTTGAAACTCAGTTGTTCACTTCAATCAGGAAACAATTTTGACACATGTCTTTCCTGCCATACTTTTAAGGTGAAATCTTTTTTTCTTTTTATGAAACATATCGTCGCTGGGGCGAAAAGACCTCGTATAGACCTACAAAATGTCAAATGTTCAGGAGAGAAAAAAATGGCAGTCAAAGTACTGTAACAAATGGCATAGTCTTTCCTTTGACATGCTGTGTCATGTCTTCGTCTTTGGGGTAAGACAGCTAGGATTTGGACAGGACATCACTGAACGGAGATACAAGGTCTTGCCAAACCAGTGACGATATACTTCTTTCACAATTTACACTTGAAACTAGGTATACACTCAGCAAGGAAAAAAAAAACAAAGAAGGCAAACACTTCAAGCTTATATTTCCCATAGAATATTTGGTTAAAGGTTAATGTATCATATACCATAATAAAGGTAATTTAATTGGCTATCAGCCTGGTAGGTCAATAAAAAGGGAGACATTACACATGAGTGAACACCTTTGTTTTTCTCTTCCAAGGCTCAAAAGTAAAAATTGCAAAATTAATGAACAAGTTGTCATTCATGTGTAAGTGCTCTTCCATATAAATAACAATATGAACAAAATACTAATTTAACACAATTACAAATTGTAAATACATAATTTAAGTTGAAAAATAAAACTTTGATCTCTATAATATCTTTTAAGCCCAAAATATCAATAAAGGCAAAAAATAGGGGAAAAATGAAGAATCTTGGGTCATACCCAAATTCAAATGAAATAAGAGAAGAAGCAATATTAAGAAAAATAGTAGAAATTTCAATTTGTTTTCAAATTAGGAAAATTCTAAATAATATTTGGTTCTCAAATTTATCTCAGAATTCTTAAATTACTAAAATAAAAAGAGTGAAATAAAGAATTATGTTTATTCAATCATCTTTATGCCATTATTTCCTATGTCATTTAAAGTTTAAGCTGACAGAAATTACTTATTTTCCCCTTTAGTTTAACACTTTCTTTTTGTTTGAGGTTATAAAGAGCTAAAGAGAACAAAAACTTGTTTTTGCCATTTCATTCATGTCTCTTATCATGTTAAACTACACGAATGTAGCTTTTTGTTGTCATTGTTATCTTGACGGGCATTGCCAAATGAAAGACAACATGTCAAATTTGCAATTTTAACTTTTGTGCCTTGGAGGGCAAAAATTAATGTGTTCACCCATGCATAAATTTTTCCTCTGTATTAACCTACTAGCTTAATAGCCAATTAAATCACCTTTGATATGGTATATGTGACCGTGCACCACAAAATAAACAAAAAGTTGCACCCCTTGATTTTAGGTAAGGACTCAAAACAGGTGAAATGGGTCAACCAAGTCAATCTTGAGTTTTTCATATTTTCTAAAAGAGCTATCTTTCTTCTACAATATTCTTTAGTTTGGGATCATAATGTGAATGGGAAAGTGTGTTTTCAGCAGTTTTTCTTCAACCTTTTTTGGGAGAGAGTATAAGAATGATCAGGTATGTATTAGAGGTCCCTTTTCATTTCTTGAAATCATTTGTACACTCTTCACTTTCAAGTCTAATAACTTTTGAAAGGATAATGCTACTGTGTTATAAGTTGGCATTAATCATGGACAGAATGTGTTGATAGAACATGCTCAATTTTAGCTTAATCTGATAATCCCTTCATTGTTGTTGCTCCGGTAGTTGATATCCTGCGTTTTGTCCCTTTCATCACACAGCTAACACAGCTTGGTGAAAGATTAAGCGCTTGAATAGGCCCTGTACTTCAGAGCCTCTTTTCTCAATTCACACTTTTCCAGAGTGTGTGCTTTCTTTCCAGTATTTAGGTAGGCTAGGGGAGTCCATTTGAATTGAGTTATACATCATTTTAAAGCTTTAATAGAGTCTGCTCTTTCAGAATCTGCCCCTAACTAAAAATCCATGTCTGGCGACTTCTTGTTGGTTTTGTGATGCACGGTCACATATAATACATTGATTTTCATCAACTTGAAAAGTGTTTGTTTTCATTTTTTGGTTGAGTGTATAAAAGAAAATGAAAAGTTTGTTGCAAAAGTAGGAACCAGATAAAATGCCCCTCAACATGAATTGGTGTTACCAAATATACAATAGAAGTGGTGTTGCTACCATTTTCTGTGTAATTTATAATCTGAAACCATTTCTTTTCTTATCCTTGGTTCAATATTGTTAGGAATTATGATGAGGCCGAAAATTCCATTCATGTGGATGACATGCAGATGCTAATATACAGATGGCTTCTTTCTGGAAGAGCAATGCATTACAATGATTATATTGCCCCTTTTGGTAATATCATGCCATGCATTATATGTGACCCTGCACCACAATACAAACAAAAAGTCGCCAGACACGGATTTTCAGTTAAAGGGAACTACAGGTAAACCCAAAGAGCAATGTGGATTGAGTGAAAGCAGCAACATTGGTAGAACACATCAGTGAAAGTTTGAGAAAAATCGGACAATCGATGCAAAAGTTATGAATTTTTAAAGTTTTGGGGTTGGAACCGCTGGATAAGGAGACTACTAGAGGATATGATGTATGAGTGGACAACAATACAAAGAAAATATAAAGGATATTCAACAAAAATTCACTTTTCTAGAATTATGAAAGAGCAGTGGACCAACCACTTTCAGAAAGCAGGGGGAATAATTGCTACCCTTAACATATGTCAATATCAAGTTGATGGAATTTGTAATTTTCATGAAAAATGGATTTTTGTAGTATTTTCTTTATATTTTCTTGATATTGTAGTCCACTCATACGTCATAACCTCTAGTAGTCTCCTCATCCAGCGGTTCCAACATCAAAACTTTAAAAATTCATAACTTTTGCATCGATTGTCCGATTTTCTTCAAACTTTGACTGATGTGTTCTACTAATGTTGCTGCTTTCACTCAATCCACATTTTTCTTGGGGTTTATCTTCCCTTTAAGGGCAGATTCTGAAAGAGCAGACTCTAAGCTTTAAAATGATATATAACTAAATTCAAATGGATTCCCCTAACCTATTTAAATATTGGAAAGAAAATACACACTCTGCAAAGTGTGAACTGAGAAAAGATGCTCTGAAGTACAGGGTCTATTCAAGTGCTTAATCTTTACTAAGCCATGCTACCTGTGCCATGAATGGGACAAAAACCTGATGTTAACCCCTGTAGCACTGATAATTAAGGGATTACCAGATTAAGCTGAAATAAAGCATGCTCTGTTATGACATTCTGACCATGATAAATGTCAACTTTCAGAGCAGTAGCATCATCCTTTCAAAAGTTATTTGTGTTGAAAGTGTAGAGGGTGCAAAAGGCTTTTCAGGAAATGAAAGGGGCCTCTAAGAAGAACCTGATCACAATACTCTACCAAAAAAGGGGATGTAGAAAAACTGCTGAAAACCCACTTTCCCATTCAATGTATGATCCCAAACTCAAGAATAATGTAGAAGACGACTAGCTCTTTCAGTAAATCTGGAAAACTCAAAATCGACGTGGTTGACCCATTTTACCTTTCTTGAGTCGTCACGTAAAATCAAGGGGTGCGACTTTTTGTTTTGTGATGCACGGTCACATATACAATCATGGGGGGTACTGAAGTGTGTCAACAAATGAAAATATATATCAAATGGCACCAAGTTTTGGCATATACTTTGGTTGATCATAGGAGTGCAGTGTTGCATGTCACCCCACAGCCTGAGGGTAAACCTGTAGTGCCAAATCCCACTGAACTGAGTTGAAAAAAGGGGCCAAACTATTAAAATATACCAGCATTCATGAGTAAGCCATTCAAGGTTATTCTCATTATTACCTCCTCCAAGGAAAGGGGAAGTTGAGCGATCATCAGGGTTGGTTTGTCTGTTTGTAAAATAACTCAAAAAGTTGTAAATGGATTTGGATGAAACCTGTACAAAAAAATCGATAATATAATATTGATGCAAGGTACACCTTATTCAATTTTGATAGTGATCCGCGAATTGTTATGGATTTTTGAAGGATTTTTCATCTTTTGGCATATAAGGTCAACGAACTTGGGTTTATGCTGCGCGTACTGGAGGTATATGCGCACAAAAGCGTGTGCTCTGCTCAGGCAAGGGGCCATGCAATGACACAAAATAAAAGCCTGGAAAGTTTTATTTTGGGAAACTGCATGCATGTAAGGGTGGGAATGAGTTGCTGGCTTGGCAGAGGTCTGCGCTCTCTGAGTGCTTTTCTAAAATTAGTTTATAAAAGCAAGTCCACCCAGTTGTAACAATAGTTATGTTCATACAACATTCCCAAACTGATAAGATAAGCCACTTGTGATTTAGGCACTTGTAGTTTAAAGCCATGTGAACAATACTGAAAAGATTTGAAAGATTTAGCATGAACTCTTGGTTTTCCCCCTCAGCTTTCAGGCATAAACCTCCAGTGAAAGTTGTACACTACTGTGCTGTTACACATTATAAGATTTATCACAAATGCTGCGTGTATGTATTTCTCCTATTTCTGTGTGTAGTTTGATCACCGAGAGATTTTCGATCAAGAATTCAATCTTTAAAGGTAGGGGATACCTTTTAAAGAACTCCTAAAATGCAGCAAAACATTAAATATGAACCTCAGTGTGCAGACTTGTTTAGGCCACTGCTTAGAAATTTGGAAGTCAACAGTTATCTACAATTTGAATAATGCACAAAACTCAACTACTCAGTAGTTCTGTGTGTCAGCCACACTTAAGCCTTTTTGTTGCAGTCTTCTGTATTTTTTATCTGTAAACACAAATCTAAAAGTATAAGAGCTGATGTAATAACATATAGAGTGTGTGGCAAGAATGTATATAGAAATGTTTGTAAGTTTTGATGAACTTTATTCACAAGATATACATGATGGACACACATGCAGTGCATGGGTCTGCAAAGGTAGCCTAGTAATGTACTAGAATTTATGATGAGCCCCCCCAAAAAAATTCAATTCAAAATCTAACGGTCAATAAAAATGTACTAAATGTTACCTCCCACTTTCAATACTTTATGGGAGTTTCAAAATGATACTCTCTTCAACATACCACTGTGTTTATATAACTCTTCATTTAAGGCATGCAAATGGGATTCCCTACCTTTAAAGGGGATGGCTAGTACCTGATCAGTGGGAATCAGTGGGAATGCTGGGGGATGACTGTTCCAATCGTTTAAGAGTACATCATTACATCTATTGTTGTGTGAAAATTATTTGCTTCAGAATGGTCTCATATACTCAAGTAATGTGCAGTTTAATGTTTTCAGGTTAGCATGCCTGACGGGCCCGTTAACGATCGCCCTGTCACTGTACATTATATGTATAGGCCCTACAGATGTGATCTAATACTTGTTTGTTTGTATATTTATGCTGTAACCAAATCTACATCCATAGAAATTAGTGCTGGTTATTTGGGCCTATGTGACATGGACAGCAAATTTATAGGCAAATAAAAATAAAAATTATTGGGCAATAAAAAATTTGTCATGAGAAAGAATTGCAGGCAGGTTTTCAATGGAAATAAAACCCAAATATGTGGATTGAGTGACTTCAGCACAACACATTAGGAAATTTTTGAAAAAAAAAATCTTAATAAAAAGAAAAAATACTCATTTAAGTAATTTCTTTCACTTGTTACTGGCATACAGCAAGGGTGATATTATTCCCCTTGCCTTCTGAGAGATGAAAGTCACATGGTCTTTCATTATAGAAAAATTGCACATATGCTGAATTCTCGTTATCGCTCTAACTGTTAAGAGTCTTCTTGACCGGTGATAGGTGGCACCAAAACTTGAAAAATGTATAACTTTTGAATAAATTGTCTAATTATCTTCAAACTTCACCAATGTCCTGTTCTAATATTGCTGCAATCACTCAATTCATATCTTGGTCAGGAGTATAACCTCCTTGAACACATGTATGGCATATCAATAACGTTCTGGTGCGACTTAAACCCATTAACATCATGAAACACATTTTATTGGTTTTGTCTATCTTTGTTAACAAGAATTTTTATATTACGCTTTCAGTATTTCCGATCACAGTATGAAAATCTTGCCTTTCCATCCTATATCTGTTTATTTTGGCTGCAAAATTATCAAAAGCCCCTACATGGCACAATTAAAGTAAAGTGATCTTAAAATTAGCAGCATAATGTGAGGGTCCTACTAAAAGAAAAAACAATCAAAGTTGATGTTTCTGTTTCAAATGGACTTGATATGTTAGGGCACAGGTGACCCTGGACAGTGCTATGACATGAAAGGTTCCCTATGTCCATATTATCTGACTCAATATTGTACATAATTGAACAGTTTAATTGCAAAACGAGTTAAATAAATCTTGTTGAGATATCTGTGATTAAAGCTGCTAAATAACTAAGAAAATGAGAAGTTCAGGATATTCTGATCATAACTTCACAAATCTTCCTTGTTATTGTTACAAGTGGGGTGTCACTGGAATGGTTCCATTTTGCCTTATGCAATAACAGACTTAAAATGTTCACGAATGACATTTAATCTATTTTCCAAAAAAAAAAAAGAAACTCTTTAATTTGACTAAATGATTGCAAAGTTATTTGGTCCAGGAGGGTCTTGCAGGCTAATTATAGCAGTGGTTATGGATTAAAGATGGAAAAAATGTGAATTACTTACTAAAGTTTCCACTCTCAAAAGTAAAATGATAATCAAATGTATAATTATCATATTGATTGAGTGAATGAAGCAATATTTGCAGGATACATCAGTGAAGTTTGAAGAAAATCAAACAAATTCATTCAAAAATCATTTTTTTGAACTTTCAGTGTTGGCATCACTGATTTGAGAAGACTACAAGAGTTTGTGATATCACTGCAGGACAACGGTATGAAGAAAATAATTTATAGTAAAAATTCTACTTTTTTTTCAATTTTTCTTGCATGATAAAAGTACAGCAACTGCCTTTATTACCTTATTTTAGAAGGCAAGGGAACAATATTACCCTTAACTTATGTCAGTTACATGTTAAAGGTGTAGTACAGTTTTGGTTGAGATGGGGATCAAGGTTTTCAATGTTTTTTTTATGATTTTTTTTTTTTTTTTTAGATAATGAGGGAATCTGAAATACCATATAATTCTATTAGGAATTCAAAGTTCATTTGATGAAAATTGGTTTTGAAATGGCAGAGATACCAAAACAAAGTGATTCTAATAAAAGGTGGGACCCACCCTTTATTAGGAGTGCTTTGTTTTACTTTGTTTTTGGATATTTCAGCCATTTCAGAACAGATTCTATCAAATAACCTTCAAAATTTCTTTTAGAATTGTATGCTTTTCAACTCTTTCTACAAATGTGATTTCTTAGTATCTAGCAAAAAGGAAAAAGCTGATTACGATTTTTATCTCAAACAAATACCAAACAATCCCTTTAAGAGAATGTGTACTCTCCATTAAAAAAAAAAATGAAATTTTGTGGAATTCTCTCTATTTGGTGTAGATATTGTCCTCCAGTGATGTCTCAAAGTGTTGTAGTCTTCCCATCGAGCAATGGCACAGTGAAACTTTAAAATCTCAACAAATTGTCAAATTTTCCTCAAATTGATGTAGTCTAGTAATATTGCAGCATTCACTCAATACCCATGTACAGTCAAACCTGCCTTGGAGGCCACTATTCATAGTGGCCACCTGCCATATACTGCCACTAAAATCAGCCCCCCCCCCCCCCCCCCCCCCCCGGAAAGCTGTGTAAAAGACCCTGTGTAGAGCAGCCACCTGTCTATAGCAGCATGCAACTTTTCTTGTCTCAATTAAGTGGCCACTATAGACAAAGCTGACTGTATTTGAGTATAATTCCCCTTTAAAGGGGAAATCCAGTCCAAAAACAAGCTAGTCTGATAAAAAAAAAGAATAGAATCTTACAAATTCAATGGTAAACATGTGACTGAAATCGGATGAAAAATTTATATGGAAGTTATGAAATTTTGAAATTTTGCTTATTTCAGAAAAACAGTTCTTGTACAGTGAATATGAATATGCAGATGAGTGAGCTGACCATGCCATAACCTCACAATTTTCCATTGATTGTGTACAAACCATGACAAAAATTCAATGTTTCTGTAATTGAAGTCTATAATATAATGTTATTCCTGGTTGAATAACTTCAGAATAGTGATCAGTTAGAGATATCAGGATTTGAGCCTCGGGCATATTTGTGTTTGAATGAAAAACTGGAAATGTCAAAATTTTATGTACAAACTATATGGCAATTTGGGAGGGTATGACAGGCTCACTTTGCTATTTGCATTTTGATATTGACCGTTCAAGAACTGTTTCCTGAAAAATTAGCAAAACTTCAAAATGTCATAACCTCCTTATTTTTCACCCAATTTCAAACAAAAATTTTACCATTGAACTCGTAATATTTTACTCTTTCTTATAAGACTAACTTATATTTGGACTGGATTTCACCTTTAATAAAGTGGGCGAGACAAGAATGAACAAAAGCAGACATGAACTTAAGAAAATTTCAATATACACAGAGTCTGTTTGTCTGCCCAGCTGTTACTATATGAAGAGTTTGTTTGCAAAAACCGATAAGTCCATATTTGCCAAATGGAGATATTTGCGATTAAAAGTAAAGAAAAATAAAGAGAATAATAAGAAAATGTTTGCTTCTTTTGACCATAACTTCAAAAATATACCTTTATATGTAGTGACCAATATATCATTTAAAAGGTATTATTTTGTACTTTATGGCAGAGACCGTACTTCAAAATCTTCAAAAATGGACTTATCGGTTTTTGCAAACAAACTCTTCATATTTTCCCTTCTGTTTTTGAATAGCACTTTGGTGGCATCTTGATATTCCCCATGATGGCACTTGACATCAAAAGTAATCTTAAGCAGATCGCTACTTGTCCATTCAAAGATCAAGACCGTATAGTTAAGGGTAAATCAGGAGTCTGGTGTTTCCTATAGAACTTGGAATTGATATGTAAATATTCTCAAAAGAGGTAGGCTGCATGTTATAAGCATAATTGACTTCTCTACCAAGTCATTCTAATCACAAAGGTATTCTAGCAAAATCCAAATGACTTTCTTTTATGATGTCAGGGTACAGTGCATGCATTTTCACATAAAGTGAAACAACAGATTTATGTATGAACTTTTTGTTGACACAAATAGGTATGATTGATTAACAAAATCATTCAATTCAATTCAATTCAGAATACTTTATCAAAATATCTTCGATTCAGTTCCATTCCATTAATTTCAAGTTGGTTTATCAAAATAATACAAAATAGCAAGCTGGATTTAATACGAAATCTTCAGTTCAATCCAATTCAATTCAACTCAATTCAATTCAATTCTGAGGCTGAATTGTGGAGGAACAATGCAAATCTACAAGTTTGAAACATTCACATCAGTACGCACAGTATACAAACAAATTGCAAATGAATCAAAAGCATGATTAAACAAACAAGTCCAGTATATATACCAAGAACACTGATAATCACAATCAATTTAAAAGAGTAAAATTAAATATCATCTTTAAAAAATATTAAGTTGAAAGTAATTCCAAAAAAAAAGATTTATTTGAAATTGTGTTAAAATCAACGAAGATTTTGTAAAGTACTCACATCACGATAAGCCTTGCTTATATTTAGTCCCCTTTACCCGGAGAACCTCTGGAGGACATGTCAGACATAAAAGCATGGTAGAACTGACTAAGAAGTAACCTAGCGTGGGTGAGAGAGACCCCCATTTAGACCATCTGGTCATCTACACTGTAGCTTTAAGTCAGAACACGTTTCTATGGCAACCCTTGGCCATGTGTTTCCCCTTGAGAGGAGTGGACAGTTTTAGTGCACGCATATCAATGCATACTTGCCCAGCTGTCATTTATCTCCACAAACTCACTCCAGAATCATGCTTTGAGTTTTGTGCTGTGTCCATTTAGAGTTCCAGGTGTCTGAGGTAAACATGCATGATCTTCGGAAGTTGCGCTGTGTTTCAGGAGGACTCTTAAACAGGGTACAAAAGGGTCACTCACCTTAACTTCACCAGGACGGAGGGGCTCCTTTGCTCTGGCATCGGTCTCCCACGGCTGGGGAGGTTTTAGCTCCACTAGCGCCATGTTCCCATCATCATCCACTTCGGGAACTTGGCAAAAAGGAAAAACAAAAATAATCTGAAGTCAGCCCTCAATGTCCCCATGCACTTGATCAAACTTGGAAAGCTTCTGCACTGATATTGGTAAAATAAATTAAAGGCATAATTTACCATTTGCAGATGAAACAAAAACCAAGCATTAGTGTTTTAAAATAGTTCTAAAATTAGAGTTAGGGATAGATTAATAGAAACAACCACCGTAAAAATTTGAATCTGTATAATCGATGTTAAGCATTGTTAGATATACAAACCATCTACAAGTTACGGTTTATTGAGAAAAATACCGATATCTCCTTATATTTCAGGCTTTATTGCAAAAAAAATAAATAAATAAATAAATGGTAGGATGTTTTGTAACACAACATACCTACACATACAGTGTATGCATCAAATTTGATATCTTGACAAAATTTTTGAAATCATTGCTCCCAAAAGTGAACAGGACCTTTAACCATTTGTTCCTTCTTAAAACAAGTACACAAACAATCTGAACCAAAACATAGATACAGAGACACATACAAATGGGTAAAGTTCATTATTCTGAAGGTTCATTATTCCTAAACATGCAAATTCCCCATACCTAGATGTTCTTTGATCCAAAAATGAAATAAGGTGTGCTACTCCACAAATGAAAAGAAGGTGTGTAATAAAAAATCTACAGAATAACAAACCTGATTTTGTTTTAGGATTGATGAACCTTTGAAATAACAAACTGCAACTCATAAAAACAGCAAAAATATATGTTCACAGACAAGAACAGAAAAAGTAAAATATGACAAGCAATGAGCAATGAATGTCATCACCTCACAATTTTCCATTAATATACAATAAATGGCCACAATTCAATATTTAGAAAAGTATAAAACAGAATGTCTAACTTCAAAATTAATGATCAGTCAGATATAGCAGGATTTGAGACTGGGGCATAATTACATTTCAAATCTAACTAGAAATGTCGCTTTGGCGACTGGTATGCCTCCGCCATAATGCATGATTTTCCCAATAGGTCTAGATAGTATGTGGACAATGTGTGATTACATTTTCACAAAATTGGCAAAATATTGAAATGACAAGTTTGTCACAATTGTGTTGAATGTTCACCTTCCTTGACCTAGGTTTAATTGGATGAATAGGAGAGCAGTATTTGGGGATTTAAGGACTTTAACTTGACTTTGACCAATTCATACATTTATGCATTGAGTAATTTTCAAGGTACCGGTATGGAGAAAAAGTGCAATTTCTGAATTGAATAGTAAATTGTTACCATTTTCATCTGGCCTTTGACCCTAAAATTCATAAGGTAATCACTTTCAGGTGGAACATGCATAATATGCACGAAGTTTCAAGATAACTTGAGCCACTTCCGAGATATGGAGGAAAAAGTTAGTTCAGCACTTTCACTTGATCTTTGACCTTTTGACCTTTGAGGCAAAAAAAAGAAGAAAAAAAACTTTCCAGAGAATTTCTATTAGGTTACACATGCATACACCAAGTGTTAAAAAAAATAACCCTGCTGGCATTGCATAAATATGAGGGAAATAGTAAAATTTTGAAGTGTTGCACTTGACCTTTGACCCCTGACCTTTGACCCCATGAACCCTACATTCTCTAGATAATCACTTCCAGTCAGTACATGTACTATGTTCCATGAAGATACCTTGAACAATTTTCCAAGGTATGAAGAAAAAAAAGAAGTTTTAATATTTTTACTTGACCTTTTGACCTTTGACCTTTGACCTCATGACCCATACTTTCACCAGAGAATCTTAATTGGGTAATACATGTATATACTAAGTTTCAAGAAAATATCTTCAGCCATTCAATAGATATGGTGGAAATAGTGAAATTTTATGTATTTGACCCTGACCTTTGACCTTTGACCTCACAACCCAAACTTTCACCAGAGAATCTTAATTGGGTAATACATGTATACACTAAGTTTCAAGAAAATCTCTTCAGGCATTCAATAGATATGGTGGAAATAGTGACATTTTATGTATTTGACCTTGACCTTTTGACCTTTGACCTTGAGCATGTGCACCCAAAAGTTGATAGGCACAACTTCACCCCCTAATACACATACATGCCAAGTTTCATTAGGATACCTCAACAGCTTTTGATAGTTACCTTGTCCACAAAATTCATTACGGACGGACGGAAGGACGGACGGACGGACGGAAGGACGGACGGACGGACGGACGGACGGACAACCCGAAAACATAATGCCTCCGGCACCACTTCGTGGCGGAGGCATAAAAACTGGAAATTTCATGATTCTACATGTATGTAGGCCTACATACAGTATCTTGACAAAGTGTGACGGAATGATATCACCAATTTACTATTTGCCTATTCATATTGACTGTTCAAGAACTGTTTCTTGAAAATTAGCTGAACTTCACAATTTCATAACTTCCTAAATTTTCATCCAATTCTAACCAAACTTTCACTGTTGTGCTTGTAAGATATTACTCTTTCTCTTTAGTCTACCAGTAAATTTTATTTCCTCTGATATGCCTTTTATGGGAAAAATCAAACATGAGGTTGAAGGGGCAATGTATTGGAAGAAATGACTCCTTTATACTCTGAGAAGGAGTTCACAAAAATGCTAATCTGTGAATAATTCACAGTAACCCATGCTTTACAAGGAAATTCTTGAAGGAAAGTTATACCAATATATGTATAGAATTTATTCAAGAATGGTTAAAAAAATAATACATAAAACTGAATAAAACTTCAAAGTATTGGAATAAAGGTACATTGTACCAAATACTTTTCTAAACAATGTGTTCTCTGCTGCTTTGTCACAAAAAATGATGAAAACTTTACAAAATTTATGGAAACTATGGCAACAGATGGGAGGAAGGCAGTTAATATTGACTGACTGCACAGGATACAATTACAGTCAGTGTAACAGTAAGTCAATGATTATGACAAAATATCGATCAAAAGAATGAGAACAACATGTGAACAAAGAGAGGGTTTGTCAACTCATTCCATTAGTATGTAATATTCACGAGAGGGAAAAGTAAATGAAAGTAACAATCACGTCATCAGTTTGGAAAATACAAACTGATGGGGTTCAATTTTGAGTGAGATAAACTGAAGCACCTGCTAATATATGACAGTGTTACGTTGACTTTGTTTGTTTCCATAGATATGTGTTGATCCATCAAAGGCAGAGAGATTTGTCAAACATTCAAAGGAAATTTAGGAAACGAAGACATTGACTTCAGAAGTTTATGAATTTTTACAGTTAAATGTCTTGCTCTCTCTACCTATGGGGGTTCCAGAACTTGTTATCAGAGTAGTCAAATGATATTCCAAAATTATCAAAAAGATTTCACAATGTCATGACCAAAAAAGTGGTATGCACTGTCTTGACTTGTTATAGTAATAACTGTCAAAGTCAAGAGCCTTCCTGGAATAGCTAGGTCAAGCCTTCCTTTGGTGTAGACCAAAAAAAAAAGGAATTTGTTTAAATTCTGTATGTTTTCTCTTGATATCATTGTACTATTGTGATAGCATAAAGCCATACTGTGACATCCTATAATACTCTTACTTATCAAAGACTTAACCTAAAATTAATCTACAAGTACTAAGAAGAAAATTCAGTAAACCTATGACAAAATGAAGCATTGAATATCAATTTAAAAAAAGAATAATCAGTCGCACTGACAACTTGTATGAAGCCATATTCAGCAGCAATCTAGTATTTATTGTCAAATAGTGCATTGTGTTTCAAGACCTCGATCAAAAGTAAATTTGATGATTTTAGATGAATATCTTTTACTTGTCCTATTTACATGATAAGATCTTATTCTTATTTATACAGACTATATGCAGGCTATGTTTCTTGTACGAATATGAACTAATTTAACATATTCCTTGTCAGAAATAAATAACTGAAGTCTCTGGCTACAATACAATATCAATCAATCTTAAATCAAGAAAAATCATAGTTGACATGACCACTTTGAGGTTGTGATTTATTCTCAAAACAATATCAGCTAAGTGAAACGAACACACACTGATCTTGAAGTGACATTTCCCCAGCATGCTGAGCAAGCCTTGCCCCAGGCTCAGGCCGGTCACATCTAATAAGACTCTGACCTCATTCACTCCGGACTGGGGGTTCCTCATCATTCCAATCAAGCAGTGCTCAAAGCAGCAAGCTAGAACTATATGCCTATATACTTTGTAATATTGTTGGGAATGAAATTGAAGTGGACTGATTAAGAACGCCACAGATGAAATGTGTCCAGCTGTATGAGCTATATACTTACTGAGCTCTTCTTGCCTGAAGCTGTCGGGTGGATTGGTGTATCTCATCGTCTTGGTGTCCAGTTTCCAGCCATGCTTTGTACATTTTATTACACTGGATATGGAAAAACAAAGATCATATCATATATCAACACTTATCCTGTGTGACACCATAACAACAGCAATACCTTTAAAGTAATAGATAGTGTGGGCCTAATCAACAGTGAAACATATATCAGTGGGTAAAGCAAAACGCATCAGACATTTTATTATATCAAGATATTTTTTGCAGTAATATGTAATTTGTGTTTTTAGTGATTCATCTCAGATCACTATGAAAATGAAAATCATATTGGAAATGACTTAGTATGTGAATTTCATATCTATGCAAAGACTGAGACACATGCAAATATTACTTAGTAGACTTTTACCATAAATAAGGTAGCTTGGGGAAATGAAAGTTTGCATGGAACATATGAAGAGTTTGTTTGCAAAAACCGATAAGTCCATATTTGCCAAATGGAGATATTTGCGAGTAAAGGTCAAGAAAAATAAAAAGAATAATAAGAAAATTTTTGCTTCTTTTGACCATAACTTCAAAAATATACCATTATATGTAGTGACCAACATATCATTTAAAGGGTATCATTTTGCACTTTATGACAGAGATCGTACTTCAAAATCTTCACAAATGGACTTATCGGTTTTTGCAAACAAACCCTTCATTTGGAAATACACTTGCAAACACAGAACATTACAAATTTCAGAGCCAGAAATGAATGGTGCCATAATATGAAGGGATAGTGCTTAGCAAGAGGCTCTGGCAAGTCACTTTAGTTGGCTGCATGCATGCATCATGATCATGTGCTGCACCCCAAGTGATCGGGTGTGCACTATAATTCAATGGAGTCATGATTCTTCCTCACCCAACTCACAGTTTAGGAACGCAACTGTATGTGGAGGTTCAACCATACATTCGTGTGGAGATTTTAAATTAATTTGCAAGAAAAGAAGAAAAAGTGGAAACTTTTGAATGTTCAGACATTAAGTCAGTCTGTCAGTCTTTTTACCTGTTATCACAGTTCATGGACCCATTTCATAAAACAAAGAATGCAAATTAATACAAACGTCCAAAATTGTGATGCTGGTGAAAATGAAGTGCTCATAATCTCGGGTACTCACAATGTCATGCACCATGCCATGTTACTACGGTCCTTGTGTGCACTGCATCTTCACTTTAAGGCACTCTCCTCTTTACATACAAATTTCACTTAATAGGGAAATGGATTTCATTACGGTAATATTTGTCCAATGATGTCAGCCTCATCATATCACTGAGAGCAAAGTTTTGATTAGCAAGAACACATCTTTTGTCTTTCTTGAAATCTGACCCAACCATTAGCGTCATGCAATGTTAATAAAATCCATTCCGTGCAGTTTGTACAATCAGCCCTACTAAAGCACGCTTTTAGTATTCAATTTGTGCATCAAGGCATCAGTCATACAGCAACATTTCTGCTCATAGATTAAGAATAAAGCAGAAGTTGACTCAAGATTGCAAATGAATTGAAAAGCCTATTAAAGTGGTTCAATTCAATTTTCAATTCAATAGTTTATTTATTTCCATCATCACAAAGAAAAGAAAAGAAAATTACGGAGTATCAGCACAAAAAGTCTTTTACTTGATATTGATTGTCCATTTAGGGAGGTTTTTCTATGTCTTCTGAAGCTATATATATATATATATATATATATATATATATATGTGTGTGTGTGTGTGTGTGTGTGTGTGTGTGTGTGTGTGTGTTTGTGCGTGTACTAATATAAGAAGGTCAAATAAGAAATGTCTATTGAAAATTTGTTGCTTTTCAACTAAATGGCTTCATATTGATTAGAAAAGGTAATAACAGCCATTTAATTCTATTAAACATTGTGCAACGAAAATGTGATTCCTTCAATGGCAATGTAGAGCAAGAAATAAGTGGCCCCCACGTGTACCCCTTCACGACTGTAGCATATGAATGCATGATATAGCTAGTATATATCTACTATACCTACAAATATGGCAGATGTTAGTCGACCCAATAAATGAAAAGAAATAAGAATTGAGCAAACACATGTCATTAAAATGCACAAACACATAAAAGTCATTCACAGAATTTATACTCAATAAATTCTGTCAAAGCCACCATAATTTATATTTCTTGGTTTTCTCTTCACAGGAGTCACAACCATGCTAATATATCATTGGCTTGTGCTAAAGGGATCGTATAGTTTTGGTTGAGACTTAACTTCACATTTCTTACATTTTGTGTGTGTGTGTGTGTGTGTGTGTGTGAGAAATTAATGAGAAACCTCTTTGAAATGTGAAAGAGCATGTACTTCCATGAGGGATTCAACATTTATTTGATGAAAATTGGTTTTGAAATGGCTGAGATATCCAAAACAGAGCAATCCTACTGAAAGGTAGGAGCGAACTTTTATTATGATCACTTTGTTTAACATTGTTTTTGGATGTCTCAGCTATTCTAAAACAGATTTTCATCAAATAAACTTGAAATCCTCTTAGAATGGTAATCTATGCTCTGTACTATTTCATAATTGGTTTCTTGGTATCTCGCGAAAAGTTAAAATCCCCAGTCTTTATCTCCACCAATACTGTACCATCCCTTTAAAGGGAAAAATAAGAAATAAAAAAAAGAAAACACTCCTCCATGATCTCCCTAAATTCTGATTGGCAGGGGTGTGGAATAAAAGAAAGGCATACTAGAGAAGTCAGTTACAAAAAGGAATTTTTGTCTGAAAAGTGGCCAGTAACAGAGGGCTCATCAGTACTGCATAGGGTAGTAATTTGATTGAAGAAGAGAAAAAGATCACTTCCTACAAAAGATAATTCAATTATGTTGCAGCCCACAATAGCCATATTCATCAGTCATTAAAACACCATGGGGTGGTGAAATTATCATGGATCTCCCCAAAAAAATAGTTCAGGTAGAGTTCAATGTCTGACACTAGGAAAAAAAGATTGAAAAAAAAAATAACCTTTTGTGGTCATGTAATCAGTGCGAGAGAAGCATGTTATTTTTGTTTGTGGCAAGTGTACACGAGGATGGGACAAAATTAATTCTCATGGAGTATGTGGAAGGTGAAAAGAAAAAAAAAATCTCAGATAGGCGTGGTTAAGTTCTTGAAAAGGAGAAAGGAAGTATTAATTTCATTTGTGGTTGTATAGGTGGGGAATGAGGAGTTCAATTAAAGGGTTAAGTTGCAGGGGAAAAAAAGAGGAGACTCAAGAAGGTCAAGTTCTATCTAGAGTGTCTAGACAGGATGTAGGCCAAACTGATGTAGACTCACCACTTTCCAGTATCTTCAATATCCTTGATGAAGGTCCCACCTTGGTGTTTGCACTTGTTCCTGCACGCCCTGTACTCCTCCTTGCCTGGTTCTTTATAGATGACATACTTCTCGTTTTCTGAGCGGGTCACCAGATTGACGCCATCTTTGAGTGTCAAGGTCTCCTCGTAAGGGAGCTTTAAGACTGTCACATGCTCTTGTTCCATCGGGTTCTTTTAGCGGTGCTGATCGCTAATCTAAATTTCCTCTGCTTGTATCAACAGTCCTGGAATAGAAGAAACAAAATTGAACATGCAAAATAAAATGTACCTCGAGCAGTTCGCTGACAAAATCAATGAAATTAACCTGTTCCATACTGAATTCTGAAATGCCCATCAATACACAGGCCACCAGGTTCCCGTACGGAACAGGTTAAGTGGTCAAAGAGTCTCACCTGTATTCAGAAATTGTTTGAACATTTAACAATATCATGTGAAGAAATAAGTGAACAGGAATTTTAGGGTGTAGCTATTTTGTATTTGCACATTACACAGTTCTAAAGCATCCAAGTGCCAAACTTGGAAGAATCAGACCCATGACATGCTTTACAACGATCTACATTTCTTTGTGACCACTTAACCACATTGAATGGGATTTTCTGTAAAATATAGCTAAGATGTTATATCTTAGGACTCTCAAGTAGCATTTAGACAGTTAAATCATACTGGAAGTTACCAATGCAAAAATCCAATTGTACTTTCTTTCTTTCTTTCTTTTTTTTTTTTTTTTTTTTTTTGGGGGGGGGGGGGGGGACATACTGTACAGTAATGCTGCTCTCACATGCACATCAGTGCACTTTTCAGATATTGTTCTTCACTAATTGCATCCAAACAGCAAGACACCTGCTCCTCACAGATATCAATATCATGCCAGTGAGGTGGAAGGAACTCCAATAGTCAAATTAGCTTCCTTTGTGCAAATGAATTACAGGGCGCACATACAGCTCAATGCAGTCGAGAATGTGGTAGACAGAATGCTCCGACTTCTCCACTGTGTACAATGGCCAGCAATAAGATGGTGCATGCATTCGCTCTCGCTAAAGGCAGATCAACACACTCGAGTATAATACTACATAACAAATGACTATGATTGATATATGCTTTTCCAATTAACAATTAGGGGGTTCACACAGCATTGTGGGAGTTTGATTGTGATCATGAGATCAAAATAATCTCACTAATTTGCTGTGTGAATGTAAGGAGAAGAAAAAGAATGGCACCTTGCAAGCCCAAAAATCACAATTAGGATCACGCTTCAAATTGTGATCCTAATCTTACTATTTCTGTGATTTTTCCAAATAATGATGACACTTAGTCCCATCAGAATAGTGATTTGAACATATGTTTTTAAGCCCACAGTTCTTCCACCTGATCAGTGGGTTGTTGAGATTTTGGGCCATCATATGTGTGAATGCCAAATAGAGAAAATGGATGTTTTGATCACAATTATTAGGTAGAATTTCTGATGTCTTTGAACAGTGATTTGAAAAGTGAGAACACGATCACGGATCATGATCCAAATCGCCCTCCCTGTATGCCATTGGAAGGCACCTTTATACAAACATGTATATTGTGTTACTTTAAGGTTGAGAAAATACACAACGACTGCACTACAAAAGTTCTGTGTTTCACATCATTGTTGGAGATCACTCACCACCCACAGCAGGTGATGCAGAAATGATTAAGAACGACATAAAATACTGGGAAATCCATTTCATAAATTAACACAGACACACACAAACACATGCAAGCTCGAGTATAGTCATATTTAAAGGGACAATATTGTGGCCATTTAAAGGAACTATATGATGCAAATGCATGTTGACTAGTATTGATTCATGATACCCTCAATATCACTCATGAGGCCAAATGACTACCTAAATATGTGTCATATGCTTCATAATAATATTTTTCCTATTTTCCTGGAAATTATTGGCATATGCCCTAAGGAAAAAAAAAATCAAACCGAGACTCTGCAGGTGATATCATCTGTTAATGATTTCAAACAGAACACAGTGGAATGCACCATCCCTAGCCTGAGAAAAGCTTTCAGGCTTCTATGTTTCTAAATTATGATAAAGAAAAGACACTGCACGGACTCAACAAATATCAGTAACAAATGAAGAGTTTGTTTGCAAAAACCGATAAGTCCATATTTGCCAAATGGAGATATTTGCGATTAAAGGTCAAGAAAAATATAGAGAATAAATAAGAAAATTTTTGCTTCTTTTGACCATAACTTAAGAAATATACCTGTATACGTAGTGACCAATATATCATTTAAAAGGTATTATTTTGTACTTTATGACAGAGATCGTACTTCAAAATCTTCAAAAATGGACTTATCAGTTTTTGCAAACAAACCCTTCAAATACTGATGCTAATGGTCAATAAAGATTGAGTTCTATCGCACACAAAATAGCATTTTTGAGGAAAAGTATGCATATGTCACAAACTGTAGTAAGTATATCATTCAATGAAGGTGGGACCAAAACCGGCAAACATAACTTGTAACTTTAGAAAGGATTGCCAAAGTTTCCTCAAACTTTCACTGTTTGCTGTTTTCACTCCATTCACATCTTTATTTCTTTTACATACCCCATAACTTGAAATTTTCTTACCCTTGTGGTATTATCCTTGCTAAAGAGAGGGCAAACTTTTACAAATGCAGATTTATCTTCTTGAAGTATTGCCAATACTTTCGCCTCTTTTCATGCTAGGAAACTGTTCAAAATTATTATTATTATTATTATCATTATTATTATCATTATCATTATTATTATCATTACTATTACTATTATTATTATTATTAGTAGTAGTAGTAGTAGTAGTAGTAGTAGTAGTAGTAGTAGTAGTAGTAGCAGTAGTAGCAGTAGTAGTAGTAGTAGTAGTAGTATCATTATTATCATTATTATTATTATTTCATTTTATTTAAACAGGGTGGCCCTGTCAGTAATCAAGTACTGTTTTCCAGGGGGCCCTGTAAACATATACATGCAAAGTAACAATTACAACACCTGACATTTAACTCAATACTCATTCATTGTCACATTCCAACAAGTTTACTCTTTGATTATCATCACAATGTCTTTTGTCAGTCTATCTTATAAACACATACATATGGTAACCAATCCTTTCCATCATCAGCTCCCACTCTTTGAAACTCACTACCCTTTTCAAATAAGGAGCATAATCTTCCCTTGATTCTTTCAAGAAGACACTAAAAACCTACTTTTTCAAGCATTGATGATTGTATGTTATGTCAAGTGCATATCGTCTGTTGAGAATGAAAAGGGATTTAAGTGGTCATGAACACTATGGGTTTAGTGGCAACTTAACGCCCTTGTCATTCTCAGCCGACGATATGAAATTAATGGTAATTACTATGCTTATTATTATTATTATTATCTTCATTATTATTGTTATCATTGATATCATTATTATTGTTATCATCAACATCATCATTATTACTATTGCTGTCATTATTATTACTATTACTATTACTATTACTATTACTATTACTATTACTATTACTATTACTATTATTGAAGGGATTGCCTGAATACTTATTGAGCAGGGTGCAAAGTGCTATTGGTATCAGCCTTGTAGGCCACTGAAGTTTACGTCCACTGTAAAAAACGATGCACATTATTTTTTTTTTTCTTTTAAAGATATATTGCAGGGATATCAAACAAATATAACATCATGCACTGTTTTGGGAAACTAGTAAAATTATGGACTCTTCAGTAACATAAAATGGCAGGATTTTCTTCAGGGCTATATAATATGGTACCAAGAAAATGGTGCTACTCCTATCACCTCAGACTCGAAAGTTCAACTTAAGTTTCTTATATGGCATTGGTACATTTGTTGACTATATTGAGTATGTTGAAAGTTTTTCCAAAATGGCTTCCAGGGCATGCAAAGGGGGTGACGTTTTATTGCATAAGGCATGTCATGCTATTGGGAGCTGCAGTACCTGGTTTATGGCAAGCTAGGCCTACGGACATTTTTATGATAAGACCTGCTACCATGTGGATAGGCCTACTATGGACCAGGAAGGCTGGCCCAACTGGGGTATATTCAAGAAGCCCTAATAAAGTGATAGTACAGTTTTGGTTGAGATGGGGTTCGAGGTTTCTAACATTTTTTGATGATGATTCTTTTTTTTTTAGAAAATGAGAAACCTCTTATGAAATATAAAAGAGCATATGATTCTAAGAGGAATTCAAAGTCTATTTGATGAAAATTGGTTTGGAAAAACTGAGACATGCAAAACAAAGCAGTCCTAAGTGCGTTTTGTGTTTGGATATCTCAGCCATTTCAAAACCGATTTTTCTGCAAATGGACTTCGTATTCCTCTTATAATTGTATGCTTTTTGACATTCCATGGAGTGATTTCCAAGTATCTCACAAAAAGTTAAAAGCTGAATTCTCACCTCAACCAGTACTATACCATCTATTTAAGCACTGTGTGCAGCTTTGTCTCTGATCTATGTGTGAGTATACAGGCAGCTGGAGGGCCATCCATGGATCCCCACAATAAAGGCATGATCTTTGTGAGAACAGAGCTTGGTGGGTGATGAAGTTTCTATTTTAGTCATGATGTCATGTCCGCATCCAAGTCATTTCAGTTTTCCTCAATCAGGTTGAGAATGTGCTGTTGTGTGAGTTTGTTCAACGATAACTATAACATGCCCCCACTCAGGGAATGCTGCAGCTCATTACACTTGGGTATCAGTACGCAACCAAAAGGATGCACAAAATGTTAATACAATTCAAATATATTCAAACATGACTGTGGTGATGGTGGTTTAAACATTCAAGGCAGAGAGCAATATGAAGTATCTAAGCTAACAATTTTTTTAGGACCACAAAACATTCTACAGAATCTCTATGGGTGAATGAATGAATACAAATAGGCCTATTTGCCTTCAGAATTTCTGATTTTGGCAAATGACAATTAAAGAATCTAGTTGTTAGCTTACCTTTTCAATATCGATGAATAGCCAGCACAATGTCTTATCTTTTTGCACAAAAATGTCACATTCAATCATTCAATCATTCAAAACATTCAATCTGAACTATGAAACAGATCACTGATTTTTAATGTTAAAAGCACAAAAGCTCCAAAGTGTGGGAGGATATATTCCCTATTCTTCCCACAGGCCAATGCACTTTTGTCATGAGGGAGCTTTAGATTTTTGTGACGGGGATGTTCAGAGGAAAAAAATATGCTCTGAGCATGCGCAAATATGTGCGTCAAGTCGATCTATTTATAGCTTGCGTCATCTGGGTTTTTCACTACGTGTTCTGGGCTATTTTACGTCCATTCAATTCACGACGTACAGGAGCTACTACATGCACAGATCATATGGGGCGCCATTTTATTTTTTGAAGGCTGCGTCCCAGCATAATCTAAAGCTACGTGTACTTTTCAATACGATGCAGGGAGAGAGGAGAATGTATAACGCACTCGTCGTCTCAAACGTCCGCACAGCAAATCTAAAGCTCCCTATTAATTGTTAAAGGGATGATACAGTGTTTCATTTGGGATGGGGCTTCAGGGGCCCGTTTCATAAAACTTGTCAACAGTGACAATTGCCACATTTCTATGACAAATTTGGTCTCAGCCAATCAGATGCAAGGATTTCAGTAGCTTGTCACATCTATGACAACTTGTCGCTGATGACAAGTTTTATGAAACGGGCCCCAGGTTTCCAGTGTTTGTTTGTTTTTTTAATGATGATTTTTTTTTTTTTTTTAGACAATGATAAACCTCTCATGAAAGATGGAAGATCACATAATTCTATGAGAAATCAATATTTGATTAGAATTGGTTTTGAAATGGCTGAGATAGCCAAAACAAAGCAATCCTAGTAAAAGGTGGGACCCACCTTTTATTGGGGTTGCTTTGTTTTATTTTGTTCTTGGATAACTCAGCCATTTCAAAACTGATTTTCATCAAATAAACTTAGAATTGTATGCTCTTTTTTAACACTTCATACTTCATGCTCATTTGCTGTGCTGAGATATAAGATTTTCAACTGATTTAATCAATAACTGCAAAGATCACATAACAATTACAGAATTCAGTTTGTGAATTCAAATAAATAACTGACAACTCACCATACTTTTTTGATTGAAAATTTTCAAAATATACCACTTGAGTGTGCACCACATTGTTGGCATAGAATACAAAAGATCCTTCATGTGGAAGGGGATACCTTCTCTTAAACCCTCCTCCTACTCAGCTGCTATGGACCCTCCCGTACCCATTTCCCCCCAAGAAGGAACATATTCTTGATCCCCCCCCCCCCCGACAAAAAAAAAAAGACCGTATATGAAGCAATGCCTCCCCCAGGCCCTATACCTGCTCTGTCACTTCGTTCTCTCAGAAAATGTCCAAGAATAGAGATTCCAAATTTTGACCCCGTGCTCTCCCCTAATAAATCCAAGTAATGGACTTAATTGACCTACTTTTCTCTCCCTTTATTTGTTTGACTTCAATATCTTTTCATTTAGCATCATCACTTTCTTTGACATTTTTGGATAATTTCTAGTGCTCTCTCGATCTCTATTTCTTGTTTGCTAAATCCCTATAAGGGCCTTTTTTTTCTTTTCATTTAGCATCATCACTTTCTTTGACATTTTTGGATAATTTCTATTGCTCTCTCGATCTCTACTAATTATTTCCTAGTTTGCTAAATCCCTATAAGGGTTTTTTTTTCTTTTCATTGTGTAAAATTGTTTATATCTTCTTTTCTTAAGTTTATTAATGTTATTTCTTTGCTTTTTATTTCTGTATTCTCTTCTCTTTCATTTTGTATCTGTTTTTCTTTGTATTTCATTCTCTACATCCTGCTTCCTTTTTTCTTCTATTTCATTTTTTTTTTTTTTTGGGGGGGGGCCCTTTTTGCAATGTGTTTCTTTGGTGATTCATTTCTTCCTGTGTTACTTTCTTCTTTATTTATTTGAGTTTGAGTTTGAGTTTATTTATTTATACCAACAACATATGTACAAGAAAATTTTGATACATGATGGTAATTTGAATACAAATGGTGACACTCTTGTGTTGACATCAATATCAATACATATCACAGATAACAGTCTAAACAATCTAAAAAAAAAAACATGTCAAATACATAATGAATAAATGATTAAATACACTAAAACTATGTATCAAAAAAGAGCTTCATTGAACATACAATTGAGGGTAATATATCTAATGTACACAATGAGGTTGCTAAAAGAACCAAGAGATAGCGCAAGTGCTAGTAGGTGTTGGTCTTTTCTTACAATGCATTATTAAAGGTCCAGTTTACCTTTGGGAGCAGTGATTTCAAAAATTTTCGAGATATCATATTTGATGCATATGTGTAGGTCTGTTATATCATAAAACATCCTACCATGTGAAATATTTGCAATAAAACCTAAAATATAAGGAGATATCAGGGTTTTTCTCAATAAACCGTAACTGTATACGGTTTAGTCTGGAAAATTTTTTATTATAACTATTGTTCACATTTTGTGTATTTAACAACACTTAACATCAATTATATGGATTCAAATTTTGACAGTGGTTGTTTCTATCCCTAACTCACATTTCAGAACTATTTTGTAGCACTAATGCTTTCATCTGCAAATGGTAAATTATGCCTTTAATGAAAAAATAAATATGTATCAAAATGCTTTAATTTCCTCTTCTTTTTCTTTTTCTCCATTTCTAGCACTACACCCTGCTCCCTTTCCTTACATACCCATTTTACATTCATCTACTTTATTTCCATCATTCAACAAGGATAAAAAACGCATACATAAATAAGATACAAATCAAAACAACGTTAATACAAAGAATTGATACATGTACTATACAAATCAGCACAAATTACACATTTGTACATGACAGTAATCACAAAATATGGAATGTACATAAGAATTATGAGAAAGTCTTTACATGGCTTGTAAGACTGTACATACCAAATAGTGTAAAAGAAAAAGATTTGAACTGAAACAAAAAAAAAAAAAATCATTTCTATCAGGTATTCTCTTGTACGCTATAGAGTAGCCCTATATACTCCATAGTCTAAATATTGGGTTCTTTTTATCATTCTCCCCCCCCCCCCATGATTTAACGGTCCATGTTAAGATATCACATTTGATGCATGTGTGTAGGTCTGTTGTATCACAAAACGTCCTTCCACATAAAATTTTCACAATAAACCTAAAATATAAGGAGATATCAGCATTTTTCTTAATAAACCATAACTATAGACTGTTTAGTCTGGAAACATTTTATTATAACTATTGTTCACATTTTGTGTATTTAACAGAACATTGGAATACGGATTCAAAGTTTCCCATGGTTGTTTCTATCCCTAACTCACGGTTTAGAACTATTCTAAAGCACTAATGCTGGGTTTTTGTTTCATCTGCAAATGGTAAATTATGCTTTTAACCATTTGAAGTGATAATCCCTTTTGTTGAGCTGCTCCTTTTGTCAGAGCTTATCAGAGAACTTCTATAACCCTTTCTATGTCAGTGAGTCAAATTTGTACAAATTTCACACATATCTATGATCAGGAAATCAAGGAAACACTAAGAGGGTTAATGGAATACAACACAGACACACACATATGCACAAACATTTTTGGCTCCTCAAAAATAATAACAAATAATCACAACACTAATTCATGACCCTTTCCAAGGAGCAAAGGGGGGGGGGGATTGACCTTTCTTTCTTCCTCCCCCTCCCCCTTAAAGGTATAATTTACCATTTGCAGATGAAACAAAAACCCAGCATTAGTGCTTTAAACTAGTTATAAAATGCGAGTTAGTGGATAGAAACAACCACTGTAAAAAAACTGAATCCATATAATCGATGTTAAATATTGTTAAATACAAAAAATGTGAACAATAGTTCTCATAAGAATACAATTACGGTTTATTGAGAAAAATACTGATATCTCCTTATATTTTATGCTTTATTGCAAAAATTTCATGTGGTAGGTCGTTTTGCGATACAACAGACCTACACGTATGCATCAAATGTGATATCTTGAACATTTTTAAAATAACTGCTCCCAAAGGTAAACTGGACCTTTAAAGGGTCCCTGAAATCCAAATGCATGTTGATTTGTGTTGATTTATGATACCCTTCAGCATCACTTTTTCGGTAACACGAATATCTAGAAACATTCCATATATTTTCAACAATTTTTTTTTCTTCTATTTTTCTTCAGATTACTTGGGAACGCCCTCAAAAAATCCTTCCAAACCAATATTCCTCTTGTGACCTCATCTGTCAATCATTGTTAAAGTACTGAAATGTTTAACAAAAGACATTGGAATGCACCTTTCCCTTGACACAGCATAACTTGCATGTTTCTGTGACATTAAAGACATGGCGAGGGAACATGAAAGTTATGCTGAGTCGAGGGGAAGGTGCATTCCAATGTCTTTTGTTAAACATATTCAGTACTTTATAAGTTTTTGTCCAGCACAGCAAGATTTATGAAAAAGAACAGCGCCCAACGGTCTAATTACGGGGGAATTATTCTCATATTTTGTAGGGTTTTGTTTATGCAGATGTAGATATTTATTAGATTACCATTATCAGATCCACCAATAACAGTCATGTTGTGTATAAACCTTTATATTTTTCATGGCTTTGTAAATATTCGAAATTTAAACATTTTCCCATATCCTGTCATGATTCATAAATCTGCAGCAGCAGTAATATCACTGCCTTAAGCCAGGGTTACACCAGAACCGACTTCTCCCGAATAAATTCGGACCGATTTGGCCCAAATATAGCCTGAATAGGATGGATTCAGTGGATTCAGAACCTAGTCATCTCTGATTCAGGGAGCTCCTCAAATCAGAGACAAATATTGGTTCCGAATAGTCCTGAATCAGAGCCGAATTGCCAAGAACTGACCAGAAACAATTTTGACCATCCCGAATAAAGCCAAATGCCAACCAGAATAGTGGCCAGAATCAAGCCAAATGTGGCCTGAAAGCTCCAATTACAGCCGAATAGAGCCGAATGATGACTCGAATGTCGACCGGAATCGGGACGAATATGGTAAAATGGGCCATTGACTTTCCCCGTCGGGTGCTACAGGTGGAATAAAGCAGAGGCCTCCCTGCACGTGTATAGCCAATCTGGCTATATTCACAAGGCTATTCGGGTCATTCTGGTTGCTCATTCAATCTATTTGGCTGCTATTTGGCTGTATTCTGGCCTATTTGGTTCACTCGCCTGTATTCTGCTCTGACTGTATTCGGGTAACAATTCGGATGGATTTGGGGAGGTATTTGGGGCATTCTGGGCAGATTCGGCTCTATTTGTGATATTTGGATCTATTTGGCTAGATGATTTGGGCCGTTACTCCCCTAATGATACGAATAGACCCGAATCTGCCCAGAATGCCCCGAAAGCCTCCCTGAATCCAAACGAATTCCACCCGAATTTATTCCGTATGTGGCCCACATGAAATTTGTTGGGGCCACATTCAGGAGTATTTTTTAGGGTATTCGGCTGGTTTTGAACATTTCAAGACGAGCTGAATCCCTCCAAGAATGTTCCATAATCCCTACCAAATTTTTGCCCATTCTGGGAAGGAGGACAGAATGCTCCCATATCCACCCAAATACATGTATTCGGGTGGATTCGGAGCTGATTCGGTTCCGGAGTTAAGTCTCTGTGGTGGTGACAGCATGCAGCACTGCATGTAATGATTGTGGTACTGCGGCCTCATGCTTGACAAAAACAACATGAACCTTCTCGATATTTGACGGATTTTCAACTCTGCATTGTGAAGCTACTCTGAACAACACTTAAGTCAACTTGGCTATCAATATTGTTTCCTTCTCTGCTCCTAAACGGCACGTAGCAGTACATATATCATCTCCGTATTGAGAGTAGAAGTATTCTTTCTTGAGAATGTGAGAGTCCTGACAAGGACTGTGAACCAGACACAAGAGCAAGGAGATTAAAGAGAGAGGGCTTAGTTTGCTCTCGCTTCTGGTTCAAGGTCCTTGTCAGGACTCTTCTCACGAAAGAATACTTCTACTCTCTCTCACTCTCCATCTCGCTTCTTCTTTCTCACTTCCCCCTCTTCAATTATCTATCTCCCCCTCTTCAATTATCTACTATCTCCTCTTCCAACAGTCCTTTTCAGGACTACCACATGGTGAACCGTAAACCTAATCTCCATTATTGACACCACCATGCAAACCTGTTTTTCATGGCATTGTGTTATATGTATTCAAATGTTTTAATCATATGTGTTGGAAATGAAATGAAAATGAAAATGAAATGAGGGATCCGTTGTTAGCACGTAGGCTTTACATGTATCTCCATTGTGGTTACTGCTGTTGAAAGCTTTCAAGTGGGATAATAAAAAAGTAGGAATAGAGTTGGAACAGAATCTCTAAAAAAAAATAGTATGACAAAGTAGGACATGAGAGGGAAAAGGTAGGGCATTAGAGAAAAAAGTTGGAATATATCAGGACATGCGCAGGCTTTTTGGAGCAGCTTTCATCGATACTCACCAGAACTCTTGATGGTATATGTAATCTTAATATGTACTCACAACCCTGCTGCCTCAGCCTCACTTTTGCTCCTGGGAGAGCCTGAAAAATACAACAAAGGCAGACATTTGTCAGAACAATGTCAGGAATCAAAAACAAGTGCATGTTCAACAGTACAGGCAATAAGAATCTTGATTACTTTCTACAACACTTGCATAGAAAAGACATCATTCTGTGATTGACATAAACACCCACCATATATCAGCCCACAAAATATGACATAAACATTCCATGACATGTAAGTTATACACTAATGCTAAAGGTATGTTATACACTTCCATTTAAAAGATGACATCTTTTATCTACATTCATTTGAATGTTTTGAAGTTGTGAAGATATGTGTTTCATTTCAAAATGTGAACAAGACTGGAAATAAGGATGTTTGACAAAATAGCTATTCAAGTGATGCTCAAGGCAAGGTTAGTATGCCTTCAAGTTTCAGCTGAATGACCATGAGATAAGGAAGAAACTAACTTTCCAAGAAACCTTCAATTTCAAATACATGTAAACACTTAACATGTGTTCAAAACATTTCAAAATAACAAGATAATTTAAACTACTTATATGTAGTGCTCAGTATTAGTCTCTGAGAGCACGTGTTATCGTTTACATTTGTACATTATCACTTGTACAGGCAAGACATGCATGAAGAATGGGTTGTCTCATGACAGCGAGGCCTTACGAAGTGAAATTATGTCTACCAATGCATTGACATCTTTATTTTGCAAATTCTGGCCCACGACAAATCTACACACTCAAATACTGTGAGTACACGGCAGTGTCCACCACTAAATTTCCAGTTATGTAGATTATCTTGGTAAAATCAAATAATATAGATGGAAACATAAGGCAAGCTCAATTTGAAACACTATAACCGATAGAAAATATCCAAAAAGAGCAAACACTTTACATTTCAGTATCAATCATGGAAATGTAGAATTGTTGCATGCAGAGTAACAGAAGACAAATATGACCAAATGACTCCACTCTACAAGATATGAAGAGTTTGTATATAATTCTGCTTTTGTTTTATTACTGTCGGTAGTCTTACTGCTTTATAGGTAGTAAAATGACTTTTTTGATAATTTTCTGTTGATTAAAAATGAATCAGCTTTCAGTCTTTGTTGTTCTGTAGATGCTGGATTCCATGTATTCTTGAATCAACTTACATTTTTGTATCAACTAATTTAGAAAGAGTTGTAGAAAATTATCATCCGTACTTTCCAATGATTTTCTGTTTGCAATTTTTGCCAAACAGATCTGGGGAAATCTGGGGAATAAACAGTGACTGTCATAATTATCATTTAAGTCCTCGCTAGCTTCTCTGATTTCTCAACAAATTCCAATTAACTAACCTTTTTGCTGTTTGAGAGAAAATACACTCAAGATGATCAGTATTTCCTGATCTGCAGTTCCTATTTTTTCTTAAATACAGTGCATTTGCCTCAAATGCCATTTCAATTTTTATACTGTCCATTGTTCTTTTGGCTTTCACCTTAGACTTACAGTTTTGTATGTTGACACAATTGACATACACATCTACCCATTCACGATTTTCTTTTTTAAGAAGTTTCTCTGTCTCACATTTTACCAAGACTTTTGAAATAATTCAAACTTTCCTCAGCTGTTTAACTTCAGATGAATTAAGGAAGATTTCTAGTAGTCATATCTACCACCTGCCCATGATTCTTGTTCAGATATGACCCTTACGATTGTGGTAAACTATATTTCAGCAAAGGAAATGTCTGGTTTCTGGTTTCATTTAAGAAATTTTTGAAAATATACCTTCTAGCAAATCACACATAGTCATAGTCAATTTATCATATCATTTGTCTTATGATTTTGTTTTGTTTTGTTATGTTATGTTTTGTTGTATTTGTTGGTTTTCTGTCCATGTCCACACTTTGTACCTTAAAAATCAATTATTTTGTGCATAATCGTAAGGGAACTTACTTCACAAGGCCTTTTAGCTTTTCTCAAGTTCTCTTATTTCATTTTCACTGTAATATGTAAATGATTGATTATCCTTTTGTGTATTGTAAAATCCAATACTGTTGTATTGTTTTATCCGAAAATGAGATGAATAAACAAATTGAATTGAATTGAATTGAATTGAATTGTTTCTGAGGACTTGCATGCCAGCACATGCATGCGAGACAAGATATGCTTAACTCTATGTAACATAAATTAAAACTGGCTGTAGGCAGCATTTTTCCCCTCAGTTGTATGCATTAGAAGTCACATGTCAAATTTTACTTTTAGGTGTATGGCAGCTTACCTGGTATTTTTGAGTGAAGATGAGAGCTGGTTGAGCACTACTCCAAGTCCTAGGCTAGGCTGCAATATCAGTTGGGTCAATCACATCTGTACAGGAGCAAAAGCTGAGGCTGGCAGCAGTCTTGTGGTAGATTGCTCTGTCTTATTGCTCTTTTATAATGAAGAGGTGCTCCCCACCAGTAAGAATCTGCAACTAGAGTCTACTCATCATTTCTGAATATCAACTATTCAAGTAGCCTTGCACAATTTTTTTTTTTTTTTGGCGGGGTTTGTAACGAAAAGAAAAGTAGGAACAAGGCAAGTGCCTAAATGTGTCTCGCCCATTGCCGTAGAAGAAATTAATATTTTCTAACTCCCGGAAGTTTATTGACCCCGCCAATGACCTTTGACCTTGTGGTGACCTTCAACTCCCCAAGGGACATTTACCAGCAAAGTTTGGTCACAAACGGACATAGGGATCAAAAGTTAAGAGTCATAATCGAAATGTGCCGTAAAAACTTAACATTGGGCCCTAAAAGTTTGTTGACCCCTGTCTGTGACCTTTGACCCAGTGATGACCTTCAACTAACCAAGGGACATCTACAATCCATGTTTGGTCACAAACGGACATGGGGAACAAAAGTTATGAGCATTAATTGAAACACGCCGTAAAAAAATTAACATTGGGCCCTAAAAGTTCGTCGACCCCTGTCAGTGACCTTTGACCTTATAATGACCTTCAACTCCCCAAGGGACATCAACCATCCAAGTTTGGTCACAAACAGACATATACATCAAAAGTTACGAGCCATAATCGAAAACCGCCGTAAAACCTTAACATTGGGCCCTAAAGTTCATTGACCCCTGCCTGTGACCTTTGACCTTGAGTTTCATGTTTGGTAAATTGTGTACCTTTGCATAACCACTCTTCCCTCCAAGTTTGATTGAAATTGAAGTCCTCAGTAGAGAGTTAATCAAGTTTTTGTAGCGTGACGGGCGGACGACGGACGGACGACGGACGACGGACGGACGGACGACGGACAACGGACGGACAGACGCCGCAGGCGATCCCTTAGTCTCCCCGCACCTCCGGCGGGCTCGACAAAAAGTACGATTTTAAGTAAAAAAGAAAAAAGTAATAGAAAAAGAAGGGACAGCATTAAAAAAAAAAGTAGGAAAAAGTAGGAAAAGTAGGATCACTTGAAAGCCTGTTACTGCCAGCAAACTCAGGGTTTGTTTGTTTTTGTTTTTGTTTTTGTTTGTTTTTTTTTTGGGTGGGGGGGGGGGGCAAGCGAGGACACAAAACAACTTGCGCGATCAGCAACGTGATGCTAAACCCACGAAAACTTGCTCTTATTTCTGAATTAACGCCCTCATGTGCCCCGCTGTGTCGTGTGAACGGTCGACCAAAATAAACTCATTTTCATTTTATTATTATTATACATCATTCAAAGCAAAAGTCACAACAGCGTGCGCTCCACATTACTGTGAGGCACAAAAACAATAGCTTTATCGATTTATCGATCGGCAATTAGCGGGTTATTTGTGTACGTGTGATGAAGGGTTTTAAAAAAAAAAAATCGAGTTTCGGAGCGCGCCCGGTAATCCCGCTACGTGCTTAGTGAACGCGGCTACAATCTTTAGCCCGCTAAGAAAGACAGCGGCATCTAACCCTGAACATCACAGGCACAAATGCACCTGTCTTCTGTGCATCAATAGAAAAGTGACAGCTGTTTGAATAATCACAGCCAATTGGAACTTCACTTCTTTGATCTGACTTTGATCAGATCTCTGAAATTAGCGCTTTACTTTGAATTCACATTACGTGCATGGCCGGCGCCACGTTTTCAAAGTGGGGAAGGGCCCACTTTATATTTCTGTAGTCACTTCCCGGTTTCATCAGCTGACAAGCAAAACGGAAAAAAAAAAAAAAATGGGTGGGCCGAGCCCCCGAACGCCCGAGCCCCCGAGCCGCCCCATTCCCCCCACCCCCTCGTTCCGCCGGCCCTCAACGTGTATCAAACAGCGCGCTGTTTCGTAACTGGGTCAATTACATTTCTCGAATCATGATTTATACATCGAAACATCAAGTTGGTTTAGAATGGCCTGTAGTCGAGGACCCGATGTCGATTTGTTTTAGCACAACATTTTAATTACTTATACTACACAGTATTTTTTCTTTATCTACTTTAAGCAGTTCACTCTATTTTCCATGAAAACGAACGATATTTCATTCTCGCAGTAACGAAATCTAATATCATTCTCGGATTATCAAACCTCATTTAATTTTTGGATGAACGAACCTTTATGTTGGGATTAACAGGACTGTTCATACTCGTTCAATGAACCTAATATTTTTTTTTCTTTCTTTTGCATGAAGAACGTCTCTTTATTTTCGATATCGGCCTATGAAACTTTCAGAATATAGGGGTCTTGGGAAAAACGAACCCTCGGAATTATCAACCTTCGAACTGACAAACTGTGTAACCGTAAGAACGGATGTTTTCTTTTTATTTCCCTCATCTTTAATTACAAGTTTTTGTCCACTCAGAGCAAGATTTATGAAAATGAACAGTGCCCGACGGTCTAATTACGGGGGAACATGGGGTAAAGGGTTCACTGGGGCTAGTGGAACACTTGGAAGGATTATGGGTACTTTCATTGTTTAGGAGAAGACATTAGTGGAGTAAAAGTTTTGTACGAACAAACAATTATGTAGAAACAAAATGGATGCCTTCACTGTGATAAAAATTAGAGATATCAGAGCTAAAATCGTCAAAAATCCTAATCATCCCACAGCCTCACTCCAAAATTTTGCGTCGCAACTATTTTATGAGCAACAGTGGATAAGACGCAGTGTTAGTGTTTGGTGTCCCATTTGTTTTTGTTTTTTTTTTTTAAGCGTATTTTAGTGTCGTGATTGAAAGATTGCATAACTGATAACTAGACGTTCAACAAAACGTAAGTAGTTACTTTCTTTATCTATTAGTTTAATTTCGGGCATTTTCCCCTCAGATGAAATATTGATCGACAGCGTGTTGACAGCGATGTCATCATCGAGATGATATAGAGCTTCCTCGTTTTAGTCTTTTGATAATTATTTTTAAATACAAAATAATTATTTGTGGACTAAATTACTCATGGAATGGCATCTTGTTGGCCTGTATGAGACCATGACGTGAGAGCGGTAAATTTGAAAATCTAAATAATGCACACGCAAATGAAAATTGGTTTTATAATTATTTATCTGGTTTATAGTGCTAGTTATTTCACCATAATGTAACATCTGGCGGGAACTATTTATTCACTTAACTATCAAAATAGTGGAGAAAATGTTACACTCCATCAATTTCGGCATTAAAGCATTTCCTGTCCCACTTACCCCATGCATGGGGTTGGGGTAAGTGGGACGCACATAAATTGAATGGACATTGGTGACTTAATCAGTTCCGCGTACTTTCGCCTTTCTCATTTTGTGTAGACAATCCTATGGGTACAATGCTCTTCCACTTACCCCAGTACGTCGGGGTAAGTGGGAGAATGGAGTAGTCATGACTAAAGTGTAATCTTGAACTTGATTACGAATAATATTTACCCAAAAACAATATCACACATTTGTATTGAGTTAATGGTCAAACTATGATGCTTGGATATTTCTTGGCGCGTTTTATTTTTTCGTGATTTACAACTAAAGGCTTAAAGGAGACCTCCGGATGATTTTCAGATTTTTACATTTGAACAACTATAAATTAGTTAAACTGAGGACAGGGTTTCAGAATTTGTGATGATTGGGATGAAGAATAAGAATATTTTCAAAATTTAGAACAAATTGCAATGAACAAGGATGATGACATGGCAGAGTCACCATAAGAATGCATGAGTTGGGGCTCCAGGAAGCAGAACAAAAGAAGAAGGCATGCATAGATCATACACAGGTGACCTCGCAAGCAAACACTATTGTAATGGAATTACACTGCTACATTTCTGAAATATGTGAACCTCCTATGTCATCATCCTTGTTCAGTGTAATTTGTTTAAGGTTTTTCAAAGTATTGTTTCTCTGCTCAAGAACCATGATAAATTCCAGAGATCTATACATGGAGTTGTCGATTTATGTACTACATGATGTGAAATTATGAAAATCGTCTGGAATGTCCCTTTAAGTGTTCCGCTTACCCCACTTTCCTAGAGTTTTTGTGTACGCGGATGTAGATCTTTGTTAGATTATTACTATTAGATCTACCATTAACAGTCATGTTGTGTATAAACCTTTATATTTTTCATGGCTTTGTAAATATAATTCAAAATTTAAACATTTCCCTGTACCCCGTCATGATTCATAAATCTGCCGCAAAGTTAATGTCACTGCCTTGTCCATGTGTTCCGATGTGCAAAGCACGTGCTTGCACCTAAAACATGCCAGAATAGTGTTTCTAACTTTGAACGCCAAGCGTTAACGATACAGAGATGATTTATGTACCGCTGCGTGCCATTTAGGCGCAGAAAACGAAACAATATCGCTATAGCAAAGTAATAGTTCAGAGTAGCTTCACAGCAATGCAGAGTTGAAAATCCATCAAATATCGAGACGGATAATGTTGTTTGTGTCGAGCACGAGGCCGCAAGAAGATGTAACATAATCATTACATGCAGCGCGGCGCTGCATGCTGATCGGGTACGCTCTCACCATCTCCTTGCTCACACCTGGCAAGCCTGGAAAAAAACAGGTGCAAATCTGCACGCACCATCTCCGTGACCGCAGTGTTGCTTGAAATATGAAATACTTCCTTATTCGCCATCATAAGGACAATAGAAATATAGTGGGGTTTTTTCATGACATTGTGTTACTCTACGTGTATTAAAAACTTGTAATCATGTGTAGGAAATGAAATAAAACGAAAATTAAACTATAGGGATCGGTTGTAAGCACGTGGGCTTTTTATGCATCTCCATTGTGGTTATTGCTGGTGTTTTCCGTTGCTCTTTCTCTCTTCTGATAGGCAGGAGTATGATTTGAAATTTTCATTGGGAAAGCATGATGAACTGGATCCCGATATGTAATATGAATATCTGTGTGTCGTGTACATAATCATTTATCTGACTGTAAAATATGCTTAAAGAAGAAATCAAAAAAAAATCTTCAAAAGAAAGAGTAAAATGTTCCCTACAGAATGACACAACAAACGACAAAAAAAAAAAAATAGAATGAGAACTGAGGAAGATATCACATTTGAAATTTCACATTTTTGTCCGAAAAATATGTTTGACCAGTCTTATGAATATTCAGATGAGCGAGTTGAAGATGACATACCCACACAATTTTTCATGTATGTTATACAAGTGTAATTATATGAAATTTTGAAAAATTGTTATTTCAGCTAATACAAGTAAAAGCGTGTTCCCTTTGTTAATACCAAGACATATCTAGGTTAACATTTGTTGTTGTTTTTTTATTTCTTGGTAGTTTTAAGACAAGTTTTATGTTTATACGGCTGATATACTAGTATGAGATTTTTGCCATTTCTGTAAATGAAATGAATAAGAAATTGTGAGGGCATGACATCGTCAATTTGAATATTCATAAGGACTGGTCAAAAAATGTGAAATATCAAAATGTCATGTCTTCTCTATTATTTCTTATCCGACTTTTGTCATTTTTGTATCATTTGGTATGGATTTTTTTTTCTTTCTTTTGAAGCTTATTCATTTTAGGGTGAATGTTCTCTTTCACCTGCCCGCATAGTAGTTGCCGTATATGGTAACTGCATAATTATGTATAATCTATTTTTACATTAAATTTGCATCATAAGTATGTCATTCGCTAATAATTATATGACGAATGTTTAGTTTAATATTTTGACTGAAGTATGACTGTAAGATTATCAATTTTATTACTCAATGGAAATGTATAAATTTTTGCAATTCAGCCATCTGACTGGAAATGATATATATTCAACAAAACCATTACTACTCTGATTTTTGGCAGTCCATAGGGATCTTGTTCCTTGGTTCATCATAAAAGAAAGGCGGGGGGGGGGGGGGAGGAGGAGGCAACAACTGGAGAAACGGAAGAAGGAAGTAACTCCTGCTCAGCAAGCCGTCTCTTACGGCAGAATCAAATATTCATTGACATCACTGTAAATCGCTATTCTATGATTATCATTTCGTCATTCACCACAAAATTCAGAATCAGCGTCATCGTTATTCGAGCAAAACACCTCAGCCAAAAGCTTACATAGTACAAACAGTCAGCGGTTAAGGAGACAAACACTACGAGGTGCGTTTACGAACTACAACCCTCTGAAAAGACTGCAGCGAGACGGACGAGATTAAAAGTTCAATAGACACACACAATACATTTCAAAGAACGACTGCAGTTCAAAATGTAAAGGAAAGCAAGAAGTAAAATGGGAAAAAGGAGTGAAAAGGGACGGAAAATGAAGTAGTCTGCAACGAATAATAGCGCGACAGCCTAACACGTGACTACACTCCTTACAGCACGGGGAAAAACGCTTTAAGGGTGCTGTTTGCCATTGGGAGCTTCGATTTATGAAATGTTTGAGTTATCACATTTGATGAATAGGTATTGGTCAGTTGCGTTAAAAAAAAAATCCTACCATAAAAAAAAAAAATTACAGCCAAAAATGTACGAAGATATCATTATTTTTCTCAATAAACCATAACTTTACACGGTTCATTCTAGAAACGATTTTTATTATAACTTTCGTTCACATTTTGTATGTTTAACAGTACTTAACATTGATGATACTGATAACCATTTTTACACTGGGTGTTTCTATCCTTAACTCACATTTCAGAACTATTCTGGAGCACTAAAGCTGGCCTTTGTTTCATCTGCAAATGGTAAAATGACTAACTCCCACGTACTCGGAACAGAAACTACAGCACAATCATGCGATCATGCCAAAAACAACGTAAAACACTCTAATAGTACACATCATGTACAAGCAAAGGTGAGAGGGGGGGGGGGAGAAATAAAAAAAAAAGCAACTGGACGAACAGTTGATATCTCGCGTGCCAACGGGTAATTCCACCAAGGAGGTACTAGGCTCGCCTAGTACCTCCTTGATTCCACTAACTGTCGTTTAGGGATCGTTGCACCAGGGCCCCGTTTTATCGAAAGATAAAATCGATTTTAAATTTCCTTACCACACAGGCTGCCATGGACTTACAGTTGAAATCAACTATACAATCAATTTTAACTCCTCATAAAACAGGGCCTAATATGAAGGTAATACCAAGGAGGTACTATAGGCGAGCCTAGTACCCCCGACCTTGGTATTACCACAGAGACCCCTCTTCTGTTGCACACAAAACTTGCCACATCGGCAGCTAATCACGCGGTCATTGCGCAATGTATTATGTTACATCTTGGCCACATAATATTATAATATAGCTTTGTTAGAATGAAGCCGCAAACGATATTCCATGGAAAATACAAACCACTACTAGTAAAAGAAAATGAAAACGTGTACACAAATGTCGTCATAGGCAGCCAGCAAAAGTGGTAATTACGATAGGTGTGTTGGCAGTTTACCATCCATAATTTCGCGTCGCGTAAGACTCGCTACGAAAAAAAAAAAAAAAAAAAGAAAGAAAAGAAAAATATACGCGTGACGCGGCCGCCTCGAATACTAATCTGGCGAAGGCCAAGAGACGATGTTGCACTGTGCTGTTCGATGAAAAGGCGGAGCAAAACTTTTTTTTTTTTGTCATGAAACTTATATTTTTCTTTTTATCTATAACTTTCGTGACATGCGGAACAGTAGGGAAGCTGCAGTCCCTTCCCCACCCCACTTTTTGAGACTTGAAAATAAGAAATAAAAAAACAAAAAAGAAATGACAACACTCGTCCCCATTCTTCTAATCTAAGAGGGGTGAAGGGTGAGGGTACCATTGACCCTTTCCCTCCCACAGCCCAAGGCTCTACTACCCGAGTAGTAGGTCCATGCTTTTACCAGAAAAGGGTAAGGCCAGTAGTTGCCTTTAAGGACAAGTTCAGCTTCATATACATGTGGATTGAGATTATGCAGCAAGAACAAATCAGTGAAAGTTTGAGGATAATCGGTCGATCCGTTGAAAAGTCATGAATTTTTAAAGTTTCTGTGTAGTCACTCCTGCGGGATGAGAAGACTACTACAGTCAAGTGCGTAGGTAAACATAAAGAGAATTACACAAGATTTCATGTCATGAAAAATGCACATTCCCTCAGCTTGTAACCAGTATAGTTTAACATAATTATGTAAAGGGTAATATTACTCCTCCTGCCTTCGGAAATAGGCAAGTCACGTGCTTTTCTATTATGCAAAAAAAAATCAAGTATGTTGATTTTTCTTTATATTTTCTTTATATCGTTCTACACATATAAAATTACAAGCTGCAGTAGTCTTCACATCCAGCGATCCCGGAACTAAAACTATAACTTTTGAACGGATTTTCCGATTTTACTTAAACTTTCATCAATGTGTTCTACTATCTACCGCAGTCTCTCAATCCACATGTTTATGAAGGTGGACTTGTTCTTTATATCATAAACTTATTGAATTTTGGAGGAGCATCGCGGCCAGTTAGCGGGGCGTCATGGCCTTGGCCCCATGGCCTTGGGTTCCAATGGCCTCTGGCCCCCGTGTAATGTACAACCAAAACATTCGCGGCAAAAAACTTCGCAAGTCGCCGCTGGTATTCGATGGCTTGTGTAGACAGAACATTTCGCGAATCCTGGCTCCTCGTGAAAGTTCCATGCACGCAAAAATTTGTTTTTTAACAGTTGCCAGGAGTCACGTCCTGGTCACTGTAGATAGATTTTATCATCATTATCATTAAATATTATTATTAATATTATTATTATTATTATTATTATTATCATTATTATTATTATTATTATATATCATCATCATTATTGTTATCATTTCCCGTCGCGACAATTTTGTCCCGCGTAGCGTGTGTGAACGGTGGCAAGTAAACCTATTTTGTATCGCGATGTAACTACCAATGAATCCTATAGTGTATGTGACACTTTCCATTCAGCAGCCATGTTCCCATTGATTTTAATCGTCCACCAGTGAGTTTACAGGGGTAAACCAGTCCAAATATAAGTTAGTCTAATAAGAAAGAGTAAAATATTAAAAAAAAAAAAATTTGACCGAAATCGGATGAAAAATAAGAAAGTTATGACATTTTGAAGTTTCGCTAATTTTTCAGGAAACAGTTCTTGAACGGTCAATACGAATACATATATATGTGTATTTTTACAATAGAGTTTGATTAGCCCTATTTCAAAAATTAAACATAATTAAGACTTAAAACTTTCAGGATATGTAGCCCACATATATGAGAGATAGTGGAGATAAATTAATCATATGAAAGCTTACATTTTTCATGTATAATTTAAACAATATGCCTTAAAAATTGACCATTTTGAACACCAAATTTGTGACATGATTAGTACCCCTAAGATCAAATGCATCATACTCAACTAAATTATATATTTCTATGAGTGTTTTTGACTGATCGTATTCCAGAACATGCCTATTTGGAATGACATGTAAAAAAAAAAAAAAAAAAAAAAAAAAAAAAAAAAAAAAAATCCTGTTGATAAACGTTTTTCATTCCTAAAATGCCATTATAAACAATGCGTAACGCGTGTTACGCTTGGTGTCCGCGCGACAACCGTTACGCAGAGATCCTAGAAAAGGTTGATGGGAATTCTAAAAATCAATGCATTTTTGCTGTTTTAATGAGCTCAATGGGAGATGAAAAATATGTAAGATTTGTTCCAAAATATTTACATCTTTATGTCAAAATTAACAATGGTAAATCAGCATTTTTTACTGTCCAATGTAACCACCGTTACACATGAAGATTTGATCTTTTATTTTGTACATTTCCAATACTATTTACTGGCCTTTCTGATTTTTCTGAGTTCCTTTCCAGGATAGGTATCCAAAAGAAAAGAACATAAATTATATGACGTATTTGGGAAGAATCTATTTGCCTCTTTCTCTTTGGTGTCCAACCGCAAAGCGCGTTGCGACGCGCGTCATGCATATTTGGAAAATGCCTTAAATAAGTACAAACAGTAAAATTCTGCACTGTTATCACAATACATTAGTTACATTATTAACAAATCAAGTTTATAAATATTTTGTGATCAACAATGTGTTTAAAATTATTTTCAATATTCTATGTAACGGTTGTTACATAGGACACCAAGCATTTTCAGTGGATTTCCCTATAGGAATGTACACAAAATAAAATTTTTGTGATTTAAATTTTTACAGAGCTTTTTTGTGCACTGTCTCTCTGTACAATCCTGAATATCAAGAAGTCTTTATTCATTAAAATGAAGCTTATTTTGAGGTCATTCTAGTGGAATTTGATTTGTAGTACAATGTCACACTTTTGGTTACAGTATTGTAAAAATACACATATGCAAAGAGTGAGCATGTCATCCCCTCACAACTTGCCCTATAGTTTGTACATAAAATTTTGAAATCTAGTTTGTCATTCAAACGCAATTATGCCCGAGGCTCAAATCCCGAATGATATATATCTAACTAATCACTATTCTGAAGTTATTTAACCAGGAATAACATCATGTTTCAGACTTTTATGACGGAAACATTGAATTTTAGTCATTTTTTGTAGACAATCAACGGAAATTTGTGAGGTTATGACATGTCAGCTCACTCATTTGCATATTCATATCAACTGTACAAGAACTGTTTTGCAGAAATTAGCAAAACTTCAAAATTTCATAACATCCTTCTTTTTTCATCTGATTTTAGTCAAACTTTTACCGATGAACTCGTAAAATGTTACTCTTTTTTTATCAGACTGACTTTTTTTTGGACTGGATTTCCCCTTTAAGGGGATCGTGGATCCGTGCGGTCTACATGGTTTTGAAAATGATATCTGCCTCATTACAACACAGCGTCGATTGGTGTATTTGTTGTTGTTGTTGTTGTTGGTTGGAAAATAATGTGAAAGAGAATGTCACTTTCTTCTCACAGTTATATAGCACAACGATTAATTGTTAGCTCATGTCGCATCAATTTAGTGACTGAAGAGCTGTTGAGTTTCGATTACAATTTTCTGGGAATGCTCCGCATATTTGCCCCATTTGAACAAAAAATGATTAACTATAACATAATAAAAAGAACACGCAGAAAAGAGTTGTTTTGTTGTTGTTTTTTTAACGATAAGAAATTTTGCACACAAAACTTGGCACACGGACAGGTATATAATTATCCATAATCAAATACCATGATCAGTGTGCAATTAATTTGCTCATCGCCAAGATGTCACACTTAGGTCACACATAGCTTTGTTCGAATGTAAAATCCGCTAACAATATTTCGCAAATAGTACTGTACCTCCTTCAAAATACATACTAGTACTTGAAACTTAATGAAATAATCCTTAGACAGCTCTTACAGTAAGCTATACTGGGATGACAGGTGTAGTAAGTTATCGGAAGGAGTGTGACGATGTGCAGAAGTGGTGGTAGGCAGGTAAAGCTGCGTTAACACTATGTTCCCGGGTGGGCGGCCACGGCAGTCACGTTTCAGGACAAAACAAAGTGGACGGGAGACAACGTGGGATAGGCAGACGTGACAGGCCGTGAACACCTTGAATGCCGTGTCAAATTTTCAAACTGTCAGAAAATTTGTCAAGGCCATCCCGATGCTAATAAATACCTTGTATGCCGTAATAAAACGGGGTGAACGCAATTCCCTTTTATCATTATCCCCCTGCTGTGACATCACAAACTGAATTACCTGGTGGTCTTCTCATCCAGCAATGGCAGAAGTTTACATTTTAATTTGGAACAGCTATTTTTCAAGAACACTCAAAAAAAAAGGTTCTTTTTAAAAAACTGCATATCATCTGTATGATCACCTATATAGCATAGCAGTGTCTTTTACTTGGATGTGCACCTTTAAACTATCTATAGTAGGCCCTAGTTGATGTGGACATGTCACCTAGATGCAATAGGGAACATGCATGTCTGCAAACTTTGAGAAAATCAGACAATCAGTCGAAAATTTCATGAATTTTTAGAGCTTCGTTGCTGCTAGCACTGGATGAGAAGACTACAATGCACCTGGACAATGATATAAGGAAAATATTAAGACAATTCAAAATATGTATACTTTCTAGTGTAATAAAAGAGTACTTTACTTACCTCTTTCAGAAAGCAGGGGGAATAACCACTTTTAATGTATGTCAGCAACAAGTAAGGGAATATGAACTTCTGATTAAAAAATTAAAAAAAATCTAAAAGTCTTTTCAAATTGGCATAGTTCTGCACTGATGTCATAAGCTGTAATGGTCTTCCCATCTTACTGAACAGATTGTATGATTTTCCTCAAACTGCATTGATGTGTTAGATTGCTGCATTCACACAATCTACACGCATTTGCATATGAAACAATATAAAAACATATGATATATTATATATATAATATACCATATAATATATAACATACAATATAACATACATATACAGTGTATAGTTTCAGTGATTGCAACAGTCACAGGCTAAGAAGGCTACAACAGTTTGTGATGTCATAGTATGAGTGGAGCATAATTTATAAAGACTTTCATGTATTATATTTCTATTTTTGTAACATAAGGAAATAGCATATGAATTAGGCCCACCTCCTTCTAAAGGCAGGAAGAATAATAATTATCATTATTTTTAACATATGTCAGAAAGCCAAGGGAATTATTAATTAAATTTGTTTTAAAGCTTTGTGAAAATTTCTTTCCTTTTTTTATAATTATTCTACAGCACATACACCCTATGTATTGCCCAATTCCTGAGACATTAAAAATGCTTGCAGCTTTCTAATTCAGTGGCTCATTGATTTCATCAAAACTTGAAAATTCTTAACTTTTGGACACACTGTCAGATTTCCCTCGATCAAACCTTCCTGAAAAATTAACCAAGCATTCTGCATACACTGAATCCATTATAGTTCTGAAATTATGTGCAAGGGCAGATGGAGGGTCTACTGAAAATAATCTAAGGTAAACATCAGAAACATAAATCAAGATGTTGACCAGTGCCTAATCTTAGTGTCTAATGCACATCATGGGGAAGGATTACCAAGTATTTTGTTATATAATTTCTGACTATACGTTACCGTCTTTTCTACGTTTGGTTCGCTTAAATTTGCTCCAGCTTTCACAGATAATTGCTGTCGTACTTCTACAGTCAAGGCGTCACGGTCAAAGCTACCAAGAAATGCAGGTAAAACTCGACACCTAGAGGATAGGGTTCAGAAGAAAAAGACTTGTACGCTAATCAAAACACTAGCAGCGGGAGGATAACCCAGTGCCAGACTCGTAACATGCCTGCCGCACTATCATTCATCAGTCTTCCGGAGCTGCTGGCTCCCGGTGTCGTAAACTTACCCTTCGCTACTTTCCAGGGGCTCGTCGTAGCTCCCACCTCGTTCACGTTGATCGTTACGTCACACACCGGCGTCTTGTACGTGTGCAAGTGTCAGTGAAAGTTCAGGTCAATTTGATGATGCAGGCGAAGCACTGTCTCTTCTCTTCTTGCTTGTCTAACCTGGCGATTTGGGCAAGCTGGATAATTTAACTACTGAGACTGGATAACACGAGGACGGTAGATGTAGGTGGGATAGCAATCCTTATGCCTTCTGGCTGACACTGAGCGGAGCCATCTCGTTCACTTCAGGCACTGATGGTTTATGCGGTGATGATGGCTACGTTGCATTGAACAAACACACACAGGGTACGGGATGCGATCGACCGCCGGGCTGGGGGTGAATACGTACGAACCAATGCATTGATCCAAGAAGCCGGTCGCTTGCGGAGTGTATATAATCAGCATAAAATCACTCTCATCAGCAATGCTAGCTTGATAGCAACGAACGTTGAGGGCAGCAAACAATATACGATGTTAGCAGCGCTGCAGCGAACCCTCCGCCACCACCTGTAAGATTTTACGTGTTTATATACCTGTTATTTTCACATGTACATGTACATTATCACTTATATTTTTGTATTCATATATTGTAAATATGTTTGTACTCTCATACCCCGAGAGGGGGTCGATAGAGTCAATAAAATCTTACAAATCTAAAATCTTACAAATCTTACAGGCGGAGGACAGGAAAACTACAGAGTATGATTCTTGCGTTTCTTCAATTAGCTTCAATTCGTAGATCTCATCATAAGGAAATCACACACAGTGGTATTACGGAAAAGAAAAATTCTTTAATGATGAACTTATAATGAACTGAAATAGTAATTTATTATAAACCTGCTGCCATATGTTTCGAGCAGATGTTCCAACTTAATTTCTTCTTATCTATATGTGATACCTGCTTTTGATAAGTGCTAAAAATTTGATTGATTCACTTTTTCTTTTAAAAATAGCCGCAAATATCCAATCAGCTATAACCTATAAGCAAAGCCCACGTGTATTTCTGTGAAACACTTTTTTGAAGAAAAAAAATAATGGACGCATCAATATTATTGATGCGTCCATTATTTTTTTTTCAAAAAAGTGTTTATTGATGCGTCCATTATTTTTTTTTTCAAAAAAGTGTTTATTGATGCGTCCATTATTTTTTTTTTCAAAAAAGTGTTTCATAGAACTTGCGGTGAAAAATAATTGGTGCGAATGCATGCCACAGACGACAAAAAACATATTTTTTTAGCACAATTCTATATCATTTTTTTCTCTGTCTCTCTCATATTTTCTGGACCGAAATGCTGGATTAGCCGTCTTAATGAACTTCCGTGTTGCATCACAATTATGATCTTTTCAAAGAAACATCTCCTGAACAGTTGTCATGACACACAAAGTGAGAAGCATAATACTTTCTTGATCTTTCTTTTGTGGAGGAGCAACTGTTTGAAACTGCTCCACTTTTTTTTTTCCATCCGAATTTCCCCTCGAAATCCCCCTTGCAGCCACGATTTTCATTTGTAATTCTCTGAATCGAATGTTAAAACTCTGACAACAATATGGAATCAAGCTGAAATATGGCAGATTTTAACCTGCGATAGAAAAACATCATTTCCGTCTCCTGAACGGGGAATCACACTGACTTTACAGCTGGAACGCTGACGACACTTACGTATGTAAATCGACACGAAATTGAGTGCGAGGAGGTCACAGCGATTTGCCATCTGTATATTTTTCTAGATACATCAAGACACTGGTTCGAGATAGTGAGTAAATAATCTGAACTGAATTACGAAAATACGATTTAAATCCGATAACGTGTCACGGAGGCCATGACTAAATCTGTTTAAGCCCTATGTGATAATATGTGTAACTTTAATATCCAATGGGGAGTGATTTTTCGTGACTGATGCATCGATGTAATATCTGGCGATTATACCCCGAGTGATGTGCTTCATTGGTCTACATATCCCGCCTCCTGTAAGTCTGCTCTGTTCATAGTATGATCTTTGCTGTTTGGATCAATTGCCCTGGGTAATGCCCAACGCAATTAATTTTCAAAGGATAGTGTAATTGGTTGCTATTGTTACCGAACAATGCCAATCTTACACTTCAAGGTGGGAAAGATCTGACTAATTTTATGAGTCGTTCCGGGGAAAAGCGAGGTCAAAATGAAGGACTTGAATAGAAAGTACATGTAGCATTGCTGCTGAAATCATAGAAATTACTCACCTATACCGAAGGCAGTCTACGGTCACTACAGTACGATCAAGGCTATAAAAAGAAACGGTGAATGGACAGGAACAATATTCGAGGCGAATTATTGTTGGAGATTTTTTTTTAAACAACAACAACAACACATTAGATAGAAAAGGCAACCCGAATCACTCGGAGCTCAGCGCTGTAAACAGTCGTTTAACAATTAAGGAGCACCAAAACAAAGGAATCGAAACCGAGACCCGCTAATAATCAGTGAAATGCGATTCATTATTGAAGGAAACGGGTCATAATTGAACGATACCACTTGAAATTAATTAGGCCGCGATTGCTATCGAATAATGCTTGAATTAAGTTACAAAACTGCTACAGAATCAGAACAGTGCTAGAAGATCCGCTAGCCGCTGGGCCATCCGATGGCAATACGATTTGATTCCCGCTACTACAGGAAACATGGCTATCAAACGTGTCATCTCATGCCAAAACGACCTGAACGTGACATGACTGTTGCCTAATCGTAGTATTTTGACAATCTCCGCGGGCTCTGGTAATGTCTGAGTGAAATAAGAGCCCGCGGAGATTGTCAAAATACTACGATTAGGTAACAGTCATGTCACGTCACTCAGACATTACCAGAGCCCGCGGAGATTGTCAAAATACTACGATTAGGTAACAGTCATGTCACGTTCAGGTCGTTTTGGCATGAGATGACACGTTTGATAGCCATGTTTCCTGTAGTAGGTTCAATAACGAACTCGAATCTGGTGTCTTGATTTAGGGCCCTATACATGTAGTTAATGATGATGATAATGAAGAGGATGATGATGATGATGATGACGACGACGACGACAACAACAACAACAACAACAACAACAATAATGATGATGATGATGATGATAATAATAATAATAATAATAATAACATGATAAAGGAATTGAAGCAAATTTGATAGTAAATATAGTATTCATATACTGCTATTGTACATACGGACGTCTCTAAGCGCAATGATACAAAACAGAAATCTTATTTCAAATACATTAATCGAGACACAAATTGCACATTTCCGTCTCATCGCCTTTATTTTCCGACGCTGTTACTCGATTAAATCCCTTACTTTTTTCCTCACTGTAAGTTCATAACTGTATGTTACGGTAATAACTCGTCCCTGTGTTGGGTGTTCTAAGTCGAAAATAATCAACGTATACTCCGGGCGTATATGGTAGTTTGCCTTCAAGAAGAGTGCGTGTTCAGTGTCCTTAAAGACAAAAATCCACCTCAAAAATAAATAAACTTCAAAAGAAAGAGAAAAATACTCCCTACAAAATTATACAAAAAAGACAAAATCGGATAAGGAATAAGAAAGATATGACATTTTGAAATTTCACTTTTTTTTTCGAAAAGCATTTCTTGACCAGTCCTTTTGAATATTCGAATCAGAAAGTTGACGAAGTCATGCCCTCGGATTTTTTTTTTCCATTTCATATACAGAAATGACAAAAATATTATATTTCAACTGTATAAATAATAAAAGTTGTCTAAAAACTACCCAAAATTAAAAAGAGCAAATGTTAACTGATATATCTGGATTTGGGAACATGCCTGTACGTATATTAGTTGCATGTAAACAATTTTCATAATTTCCTATACAACATACATGAAAAATTGTGAGAGTATGACATCATTAACTCGCTCATTTGAATATTCATAAGGACTGGTCAAGAAATGACTTTCGAAAAAAATGAAATTTCAAAATATCATATTTTCCTTTTTTCTTCACAGATTTTTGTAGTTTTCGTATTATACTGTAGAAATTATTTTTCTCTTTCTTTTGAAGTTTGTATATTTTTGGGGTGGATTTCTTCTTTAAGTTTTACAATTTAGGCTTATGAGCAGACTTCATTTTTTACATCGCTATAGAAAATTATAAATTTCTAGTATATTATAGTCAATAGAGTTATCTATGAAATCAATCCAAGGATTTTTTGCATCATGAATATGCGCTGTGTTAGTCCCGATGTGATTGTACCTCACTTCCCTGTAACGTGAAATGTATACAGTCGACATGACAATATTACTAATTATTTTCAACGTTCAAATTCATCACATTCAGTGTTGACGAACTCTGAAATCAGTAAGTACGAGTAGGATGCACCTGAATAAGCTGGTTCATAAATCTGTCAATGATTTGCCATTACATTATCTGTCTATGTTTTTAAGCCTTCCGATGGGAATTAATGGTACACACTCTGTTCAAATTTTTGAACTGCACTTATGGGTTGTATACAATACAGTGACTCCAAAACTACACTCAGACCTACTGGATCGCGAAGAGCAGACGTATTCAAAATTATTTTAGGCAATATCTTTCAATCTATATTTCTTCGTCACTGAAATTATTATTTAACATTATAATGGATACATTTTGTAAATCATACAGACGACCTAGCTTTTAGGTTTGTTTAAATAATATCACATGGGGGGGGGGGCATTAAAGTTTCATGAAGCGTTTTGGTCGGACATTTTTCCGACAAACTGTTACAAGCTACTTAAGTCCTTGCATCTGATTGGCTGAGAGGAAATTTGTCCGACAACTTTGTAGGACAAAATGTTTCATGAAATCCCCCCATACAGATATTACTCCAGTTTTATCAAACCCGTTTAGATTATAGCAGTATAGCAGTATAGGGCCTATTGTTATGTCTTTCGTGGTTTTTTTTATGTACCTCGTTGTTGTAATTTCGACGTTGTTTTTTGTTTCTTTCAGCAATATTGTTGCCTCATTTTGTTGTATTGCTAGGCTTGTATATTGTTTTAATGTAGGCCTATATGGATCCCTCTGTATTAATGAGTAATGTACTTCTGTTTTGCTGTAAACTTTCATTTATTCATATTCCAATCATAACACTCGTTCGCGCAAAATTACGAATCATACGTGTCCGAAGAATTACAAAAGTTGTCAGTTACAAAATCTTCTGGACGAGATGACATGCATCAAAGCTAAGCTTCTGAAAACAGTAACCCCAATTATCTCTAATCGTCTCACTCATATCTTTAATCTGCCTCTAAGTCAGGGTGATACTGATTTTAGATGTGTACATTTTACACCGGTACACAAAGGCGGTGATAACTACAGGCCAATTTCAGTTCTTTCAGTCCTAAACGTGCAGTACATCGTCAATTGACATACGTGTATTTCCTACTTGAGAGTATAGTTAAGTTATAGGCCCCCATCAATCCGGCTTCAGAAAAGATCGCGGCATATACACTATACTTGCATACATTGTATGGGGCCTACTTTTTTGACACCTTTATTTGCACGGGGCAATGAACATTGGTCGATTAACAGAAGTTGTTTTGGGGGACTTTGAGGCGTATTGGCCTTTGAGGACTATCGGTCAACCTTTGAAAGCATTAAAAGCTATCGAAGAATGGGGCGATAGAAACGGAACTGACATGGTTCAGCAAGTCTCATTTGCAAAATAGGCCGCTACAAAAGACAATAGTTGAGGACAACAAGTGATCGTGGGATGCGGTACAGGTGATACAGGGATCAGCCGTCGTACCACTTTTTGTTCACGATAATAGTGAATGATGACGGGGGGGGGGGGCAAGCATCCCCCAGCTAGCAAGTTGGGGGAATGACATGTGGAATGATAGGCCCAATTTTTTCATTAATAAAAAACTCGTGCAAATATTTCACCCAAACTTTGTACCAGATCAATGAATTGCAATTCTGAAAATGCAAAATCTCCCTTTCGCGTGCATGAGGGGGAATATAATACCACCTCATACACCTTTCCGTATAGGCTTAGTACATTTTGGAAATTGACAGTATTCCAGATATTCCAACAAAAGTGTGTACTAGATCCTTCATTTCAATTCTAAAAGTGCAAGAATATCCTCACGTGTAAATGTGTGTGTGTGGGGGGGGGGGGGGGGGGGGAATCCTCGTCCAACCACCCAAACCCCCAGCTAGGTCTCCTTCCAAAGATTGATTACATTCTTTTTTTCTTCTTCTTCTTCTGGACAATTTCCCAAACATTCCATCCAAAATGAGTACGAGATCATTTCATTTCACTTCAAAATTTTTTTTTTAAATGCTAAAGCTTCTTCGTGTAATATCCCTTACAAAAAATAACCATGAAATTTATGGTATTACCATTGTAAAACCGCAATTGCCATACTACAACCATGTTATCTATTGTATTACTACGTGTACCACAGAAAAACCATGGTGATGCATGGTGATACCACAGAAAAACCATGGTAAACTATCATTACCATGGCACGACCATGGTACTGATACGTGTACCATAGAATAACAGTGAAGTCTATGGTATTTCCATGGTCTTACCACAGACGCCACAAAATAACCATGGTAATAGAATGTTATATTGTTTATACCATAGCACGACCATGGTATTACTACCTGTACCATGGAAAACCATGCCATCTACTGCATTTCCCTGGTATTACTACAGGTACAACAAAATAACTATATGGTGATGTGTTATGACCATCATACCATAGCATCACCACGGTATTACCACTTGTACCATGAAATAACCATGATATCCAGGGCATTTCCTCGGTACAATGCAGGTATCATAAATTAACCATGGATATACCATGTAATAACCATTATACCATAGCCCGGCTGTGGCACTACTACTTGTACAATAGAATAACCATGGAGATACCATGTAATAACCACCATACCATGCACTACAACCTCATGGTCTTTAATTGTATCGCAGCATAATAACCATAGTTCTTATGTTATCTTCTGTATTTCTATAGGTACACAAAAATTACCATGGTGATACCGTGGTTCAACAACAACATATCAATTATGATAATTATTCTTATAGCTTAAAGGGATTGTACAGTAGGGACTAGTTGAGATGAGGATTCAGGTTTATAATTTTTTTTTTCTGTCAGATGAGAAACTTCTTTAATATGAAATATGAAAGAGCATAAAACAGCTGTAATTTCAAGAGGGATTCAACGTTTATTGAACAAAATTCGTCTTGAAATGGCTGAGATTACAAAAAAAAAACAACAACCCAAAACATACCTAATAAAATTGACAGGCCCCATCTTTTATTAGGAGCTCTTTGTTTTACTTTGTTTTTAGATATCTCAGTCATTTCACAACCTGTTTTCATTAAATAAACGTTTGAGTCCTCTTAGAATTGTATGCTCTTTATCATTTCAAAGAGTGGTTTCTAAATATGTCGCAAAACGTTACAAGCTGAATCCTCATCTCAACCAGTACTGTACAGTCCCTTTAAATGTCAAATAACGACCAAAAAAAGTTACATTCTCTACTGGTATATCATATGGAAAAAAAATGGTCCCATTATAGCGATCCGTTTGACCCAACTTGTTCAAATAGTTACAAACTGGAAGTAGGCCGATACTCGTTTATATTACCATGGTGTGAATTACCATACAATTAAAGATGAAAATCAATACCAACTCACACCATTCCAGTTGACACTAAATTGAATGAGCTGGCACACTCTGAAAAACACTGATAAATTCCAGTTGAATATACGCTCTAAATTGATTATGAAGTTTTATTTTTACCAATTGGAAACCATGCCACTCAAATGGCAGATTCTCTAGATGACTCCACTTAGACAAGTTGACTGTACTTATAAGTACTCCAACCTAACATTTCATTCCAACTGAAACAAATAAAATAAACTGGGCAATTGTCTACAAATTAGAATTCCTTGACATAACTGACAGATTCACCACTTGATTCCAGTTGCAAAAAACGGGAATAGTGTCCTACTGAAATATTAACTACCTGATTCCTGTATAGAAACAGGTGGACATTAATGAGCCCTTAATAATTGTATTGAAATTGGATAGACGCAACTGGCAGATTTACCGGTTGATTCCACTGGAAAGCGATGGAATGGATTGGTACACTGATAAAACATAGCTGACTCCAGTTTGAACAAATGGACCAAACTGAGTGAGTTAATAACAATACACGTAATAGTAGTAGCATAGTAGTAGTAGTAGTAGTAGTAGTAGTAGTAGTAGTAGTAGTAATAATAATAATAATAATAATAATAATAATAATAACAACAATGATGATAATAATAATAAAAGTAATAATGAGGTCTTATCCAGGAGAGCCTCTCCAGTGTTGCCACTGCTCTATACCACAGGGCCCAGCCATACCACTACCAGTTGAACTGTTTTGGTGAAAATGACAGATTTTAAAAAAAAAAAAGGTCTATCGCGTAAATTGGAACATTAAAGCCTATTGATTGATTCCAGTAGAAAAAAATAGACCAAAGTATGCCCTTTGACAAAGTGGGATCAACTGGACACAACAAGCAGATTTTCCAGTTGATGATCCACTTGAAAGAAATTGTATGAAATGGCATACAACAACCAGTTGATTCAATCCAGTAGAAACAATGAGTGCACATAATGAGTTCGACACCCACAAATCATACAGCCAACAAATCAAACAACCCATGAATTCGACACCTAGCGAACAAGGCCCATGACCGCGATACTAGGTAAATAAGGCCCACGACACTTTTACAATAAGCCCCATGATGCAATGTCGAACTCGTAGGCCGTATGACTTGTGGGATGACCCCGAAACAATTGGACCAATTTGGTGCAGTTTGAATAGACTGGACACAACTGGCAAATTTACCAGTTCATTCTACTTGTAAACAACGGTAAAGACTGGCATACTAAAACATCAACTCCATGATTCCAGCAGGATCAACTGTATTGAGCCAGGCTCTTTTATACCTGTTGCAATTGACTTGACACAACTGATAGATTTATTCAAATTGAAAGCAATGCAGATTTAACCTGCACTTTGATAAAGTTTAGGCCGTAACAGTAGAACCCAGCTGGGATAAATGGACCAAACTGGGGAAGCTCATACCAGTTCGTCAAATCTGCCAGTTTTACCAGTTGATTCCACTTTTTAAACGATTATAAATGTACCAATACATTACAGTCAAAACTATTGGACCATTATGAGTACTTGCAACAAATGGGAAAAATCAAAATATATATCAACTGATCCGAAAGGTAAACCCCTTAAACTCTAAGGGACGTGGCGGGAGGGGGAGGGGCGGCATCCACCCCCTCGACGTTTCGAGTCTGCAATGGGAGAGAGACGTTGTCATGAGACATGTTGACTTTTTTCAAGTTCAACTTTAAATTCATTTGTTGTTTTTTCTACAGCAAATAATGTATTTGGTAAACATAAATCTCGCTTTCTTCAATGACAGCATAATGCATGTAATTTGTACAGAGAAAGCAGTAATTGAAACCTAAAGTAGGGATACAATGCAATGGTTGCTGAGGTAACAAAAGTGAAATAAATGAAATATGCATTGTGTGAAAAAAGGAGGGACCCACTAAAAAGACAAAGCTGGTAAAGTGTGGTCCCTTTTTCGATTAAAAAAAAAAATCGATACAAAGATTGATTGAAAACAGCAACGAAGCAGCACAGAAGGTTTAGGAGCCCACTGAGAAATCGACTGACGGACAAACAGTTACAAAACAACAACAAAGTCTCGCCAGCAATTTTTAAGACTAAATTTGCAAGGTCTGCTCGTACCGCTACGAAGCCACGCTTATTTTTGTAACTGCATGTCACCCGGAACAGCCACAATTTTGTGATTTGTGTGTGTGTGTGTGTGTGTGTGTGTGTGTGTGTGTGTGTTCACCTTATAGAAGAAAGTATTCTGTCATGAAACTCATTAAAAATCTGATTATTTTGTACCCTTTAATGATCAAAAAGCGCCAACCTTTTAATGATTGAAAAGTGCCAATAAATACCACCAACAACAAACCGGGCGGATCCAGGAATTCCGTAAATGAGGGGGGGGGGGATCTGTCATGGTGGCACTTCCGGAATTAAAGGAGGCGCACACGCCCATTTTCATTTTGTTTTCTTTTTATTTATTTATTCTATTTTACCAAAATTAAAGAAGGGGCCCCCTGGATCTATCACTGCTGTAACATTAATCACTGCGATTGATTGATCTTATGCTTATTATGGTATAAAAGTGGTCAATGACAATCTCCAATAAGAAAACAAAGGAAAATATTGAAAAACAAAGAAATACATTTGAAATTCCAAAAACAATTATATACAAAAAGAAAAAAGGCTTTTGGTAGTCCAGTAGTGTCTGATGCATATACAGTTTTTAAATAATGTCAAATCAGACTTACAAATAACTAAGAAAGAGACTCTTAAATGCTTTTAATTAGGCTAAAATAAGATCATATGGGCCTAATTTGCACAAATAATTAATTAAGTGATCAATTCAAATTAGAAATTGATAATAAAAAAAAAACTTAAGACATATAAGACATAATCTTGTAGATTACGATGTGGTTGTCACACAGGCCAAATTTCGCAGCGATCGTAACACTAATGGTCAAGATCTCGTGGGGGGGGGGGGGAGGAGGCGAAATTCCCTCCCAAAATGCAGGTTTTAGCATTTATAGCCAAATAATGCCCGGCCCGTTAAAGATAAGCAAACCAATTAATTGTTATATAACAGTTCATTCATTTTGGAACTCACTGACATTGTGTTTCATCTCATACAAATTCCAGGCACTACCCAAAATATTATACCAAACCCCTCCGAAACGCACCCTCACAAGGGTGCGTTTCGGAGGGGTTTGGTATGTCTCCCTCTTACGTCAGGTTTGTAGAGGGATCATAATCGGGAGCTCAATGTTTTATGTCGGGATTGAGGACACCCCTACACAAAGGGCCAGACTGGACTAGGCAATTTGTCAATCAGTTGCAAAATCACAGCAGTACGGTAGTACGACTCCGTAATAGCTGATTACTTATGCATTTTTTTTTAAAGATTTTATTGACTCTTCCGACCCCATTCCGGGGTAAGAGAGTATACAACACATAAATATACGACTCCGTAATAGCTGATTACTTATGCATTTTTTTTAAAGATTTTATTGACTCTTCCGACCCCATTCCGGGGTAAGAGAGTACAACACATAAATACAAGATATGGTCATTACAATATCAAAGAACACATGTTTGTGATATATTACAATGATGTATATAAAATAGTCTATACCTACTAAACATATATACAGTGATATACACATTGGCAAGCAAGGTTAACTAATCGTATGAACCATTCGACCAAACAATCGTAACATACAACTACTATAGATCGAGTATCACTGGATGCTTAATTTTTCTACCACTACGAGTTACAATATTTTCTTTCTTGACTAAAGTACACTCAACTTGTTCAGGCTTCTGCAAATTTGCAAAATATGACATGATCAGACTCACAAATAATACTAATCTTTTAAGCTGTCCTAATGCGAACATGAAAATAATCTGGACATGTGTACTGAGCAAGGACGTTCAACCAAATAATAATTGCTTAAATATAACTGTCTTTCCTTTTCAAAGAACGGGCATACGAAAACATAGTGAAATTCATCACCTGTTTCATGTCTATCACAACAAGGGCATTGAACATCCCTTTCATCAAATGACTGTACAAATCTTCTATTATTAACTCAGTGGCAACTGATTTGACCTACATCTAAAACGGCTCGATGAAATTCTATCCCTCTTACTCAACTGGACTAAATACCTTTCACAGCGACTATTCGCCTTAAAGGGGAAGGCTAGTAACTGATCAGTGGGAATCAGTGGAAATGCTGGGAGATGATTGTTCCAATCCTTATGGGATTCATTCAAGAGTTCATTGAATATCTATTGTTGTGTGAAAATGATTTGCTTCAGAACGGTCTCATATTCAAGTAATGTGCAGATTAATGCTCCGTCACTGACCAGGGACGCTTACCTGGAAGCATTAAACTGCACATTACTTGAATATGAGACCGTGTTCTGAAGCAAATCATTTTCACACAACAATAGATATACAATGAACTCTTGAATGAATCCCATAAGGATTGGAACAATCATCTCCCAGCATTTCCACTGATTCCCACTGATCAGTTACTAGCCTTCCCCTTTAAAAATCCTATAATTCAAACATACCCCGGTACTCTATTTGACCAAACATTTGCCATCAAATCCTGTTTAGACATATCACTTAATCTCAGCTTCAAGGTGCTCAGATCCAGCTATTACCATTAAATCCTTCCCCTTTTCTTAGCCATACAACACCAAGACCAGCATGGTTTAAAATTTCCTCAATATAGGATATCCACTTAATACAAAGGTCGTGTCCTGTTGACTTATTAATCTTTGGAGTGTATAAAACCTGAATGACTATTTAGCAGAAGAACCCTTTACGATCCTCAGCCAGAAGCTAACCATACGATATTTAACAGTATTAGCCAGTCGTGTTCTCCCGGTTTCTGCATATACCATACAATCTGATGTAAATTTATTTACACATAAAAACGATTTCAAGAATTTCCTATGAAAAATTTCGATTTGACTCAAATCCTCAAAACCCCAAACTTCACATCCATACAATAGTATTGGCAACACTAACTGATCAAACAGTTCGCATTGAATATCCACTGGAAGCTTGAGTGTCTGAACATAGAAAAAATTACTTTCCTTGCCTGTGACACCTGCTTAGAAATAGCCTTCTTAAAACTTCCATTGTAATTAAATTGAATACCTAAATAAACAAAATAATCCACTTCATCAAGTTTGTCTTCACCAAAACTGAACAATGGAAAGTTACGTACTTTGCCTCTTGGAAAAATCAGGACCTTATAGTTTTTGTAGCATTGACACTTAATTTCAAATCTTGCATTGTAGATCAATGGGCAAATGCGGGGAAACTGCAACAAGGCGCATGGAATTTAGACTTGAGAAAAGAACTACAGTGTATATATATCATTACTTTTTTTATTCAAAATAAAATGATTCTTTGGACTAAAAACCCAAAATATCTTATATTACACTTCCAAAATATATAATGAATTATGAGGTATTTTTAATTGCAATTTTATGAAGAAATAGAATTATTACACAAATACAAATACTAGACGGGATGTAAAATAAAGGCTGATTTCGCCCCAAGAATCTGCAGCCCACCGTAATTGATGCATTCCTAACGTTCTTGCCACACTCTCATATCCACTTAATGCATGCACATGTTCGTATATACAGTACACACACTGGCGAATAGCTAGTTCACCGATCTCATTCCTGATCTCGTGCGAGAAAAACCTTCAAAGTGTAGAATTTCCTCTCAAAACTAAGCCAAACATGATTTTGGAACAGACATTACAGTGTCAAGACCTTTTCAGTGGATTTTGATTTCGCTATTTCTTTGTTTTAGCTCTTGAATGTACGACTTTTTACGTCCGATTCGTTTGTACCATGCCCCGTGCTGCGTGGTCTTTTAGCCCCACGTCCCCCCCCCCCCCACACACACACACACGCCATCGCGATCTAAGTTTGAGCGATAGCGATAACACGTGCACGATTGTAAAATAAATCTTTTTCTACGTCTCTGCAAATTTGAGTTAGGTTATCTAAGCATAGATAGATTATGATACATCATAAAATAGATTAGCCATACCAAGAACTTGCTTACATTAGAGTTATTTGACAACGTTGCCATATTAATAATAACCCCGTCATTGAATGGAATGGCGCTTGCATACATAGCTGTAAATTTACGGGAATTTCACATTCAGTGCAGTCGCCAAAGTCAGTCTTGGCTGCGAGAAATTCAGCTTCGGGTCAACTAGCCTAATTTGCGTATGAAAGTCGCTTGTACGCATGCGCATCTAATTTCAAGTCATAAAAAAAAAAAAAGAAGCCCTGTGCGCTCTGGCGTCTGTTTTTCAGTACCACAGCAAGGCAGGAAACCAACGGGCTCATTAATATTCATGATGTAGCTATCTTTGCACATGCGCACTACCTTTACCAAAAAACTCCGGTTGTCATGAATATACATGAATGGAGTGGTGCTCTAGCATCGGAATAGCATGGCTGTGGTTGAACTGGGAGGCTATATGTATGCCTAACAAAACATCATTTATGCACTGACATAGCAACGCACCTGGCTCATTGCATAACGCAATGAATCACCTTTAATTTATTATGCTCTTCTTTGTAAGCCCCCCAGTTTAATATGGCCGACACGAGTGTACAAATACAGTGTTTTGAAACTGAATGCGTATTAATCATGAAACATACACACACATACACATTCGTCATACAAATAGCTAGCTCTCTCTTCTCTCTCTCTCTCTCTCTCTCTCTCTCTCTCTGTCTCCCTCTTTCCGCGCCAACCCTCCAACCTCTGATCCCCCTTTTTTCTCCCCGTCTCTCTTTCTGAAATCTGACTCTCCTTGCATGGTCCTATAACAAAATGAATGCATGCATTGGTCTAATAAGGAATAGACCTGTTTACTAATTTTATGCATACCTCTTGAACAAAAGTTTCTCTTGACGACTCAAAAGCTTGTCCGAGGCTTGCCTGACATAGCAGCAAGTAATGAATGCAAAATGGATTCCATCCATAGAGATGCCATGAATGCATAGCATGTGCACTTAATAGTTGGTAACTAAGGATTCTGGAGAGAAACATGCATAAATTGAAATACATTAACAGGTCTATTTTACAGTGTAAAAAAGAAAAAGAATGTAAGAAAGAAAAATTGTGGAAAGAATATCATAATCACATCACATGTCACAAATCACTTTTAATACAGAATAGAAGACAAGTGAAGGAAAATCATATCAATTAAAGAATAATGAAATTCCTTTTTTTTTTAATTCTTCAGTGTGACATATTCTCCGACTTGTTGAACAATATGGAACTATATACAATAGCAAAACCATTTCAACAGCAATAACAAGAAAATTAAATTTGCTGGACCAAAGTCAATACTTTAACCTTCATGGCCATGGAAATTGTAATTTGGCAGTCATTTAGTGTTGATATAACACCGGCAAATAAATTAATCCAATGTGTATATGAGGAAAAAATATTTGTTAATTTAGAATAATTACTCTGTGAAATATGCCTGTGTTACTTTTTGTTGAGATTACTGCTTCTGTAACAGTACAAACTACCAACCTTTTTAAATTAAACATCTCTAATGATAATTTCAAAAGTCTTATGCTTAAGCAAAGTGAAATTTTTTTCTCTCACCAATTTCAAAAATCACTAAAATGATAATTGATCTCAAACGAATTAAGACGGAGAGTGGAAATGTGTTTTTTATATAAAAGCATAAGTGTGGCATATATTACCCCTGACACCACTGATGACATAACCACACAAACCAGTAAAGAAGCCGTGCAACATCTGCAATGCAGGTTTATCATGCAATTTAATGTAAACATGTAAACATTTGTTTAGTCATATATGTCTCCATTGTTATAACTCTTCTTTCATCATGAACTGATTATGATGTTTGAATTTGTCTTTTTTTTATTGGGTAGGGTTATAAAACTATAAACGCCATCAATAATATCACATTCAAATTCATAAAATTCTTCCGTCGAGATGCTTTCATTGCAACTGATTGACAAATTGCCCTGCATCGACGTAAATATTATTTACGTCGATGCAGGGCAAGAAAAAAAAAAAAAAAAAAAAAAGACGCCAGGGCGTACAGGGTGTCTTTTTTTTTTCCCCCGTACCACAGCGAGGCAGGAAAATATTCATGATGTAGCAATCTTTGCACATGCGCACTACCTTTACCAAAAAAAAAAAAAAAAATATTCCGGTTGCTCATGAATATACATGAATGGTGCTCGAGCATCGGAATAGCATGGCTGTATGAACTGGGAGGCTATATGTATGCCTAACAAAACATCATTTATGCACTGACATAGCAACCCACCTGGCTCATGGCATAACGCAATGAATCACCTTATGTTCTTCTTTGTAAGCCCCCCCCCCCCCCCCCCCAGTTATGGCCGACATGAGTTACAAATACAGTGTTTTGAAACTGAATGCATAATAATCATGAAACATACACACACATACACATTCGTCATACAAATAGCTAGCTCTCTCTTCTCTCTCTCTCTCTCTCTCTCCCTCTTTCCGCGCCAACCCTCCAACCTCTGATCCCCCTTCTTTCTCCCCGTCTCTCATTCTGAACTCTGACTCTCCTTGCATGGTCCTATAATAAAATGAATACATGTAATGGTCTAAGGAATAGACCTGTTTACTAATTTTATGCATACCTCTCGAACAAGTTTCTCTTGACGATTCAAAAGCTTGCCCGAGACTTGCCTGACATAGCAGCAAGTAATAAATGCAAAACGGATTCCATCCATAGAGATGCCATGAATGCATAGCATGTGCACTTAATAGTTGGTAACTAAGGATTCTAGAGAGAAACATGCATAAACATAGATATAAAAGCCTAATTGTGGCATATAACCCCTGACACCACTGATGACATAACCACACAAGCCAATAAAGATACCGTGCAACATGTGCAATGCAGGTTTATTATGCAATTTAATGTAAACATATAAACATTTGTTTAGTCATATATGTCTCCATTGTTATAACTCTTCTTTCATCATGAACTGATTATGATGTTTGAATTTGTCTTTTTTTTTTATTAGGTAGGGTTATAAAACCATAAACGCCACCAATAAAATCACAGTCGTATTTGTTGATTCAAAATAATTTTTCTGTGAAATATGCCTGTGTTACTCTTTGTTGAGATAACTGCTTCTGTAACAGTACAAACTACCATCCTCTTTAAATTAAACATCTCTTATAATAATTTTAAAAGTCTTATGCTTAAGCAAAGTGGAAATATTTTTTTCTCACCAATTTCAAAAATCACTAAAATGATAATTGATCTCAAACGAATTAAGACGGAGAGTGGAAATGTGTTTTTGATATAAAAGCATAAGTGTGGCATATATTACCCCTGACACCACTGATGACATAACCACACAAACCAGTAAAGATGCCGTGCAACATCTGCAATGCAGGTTTATTATGCAATTTAATGTAAACATGTAAACATTTGTTTAGTCATGATGTCTCCATTGTTATAACTCTTCTTTCACCATGAACTGATTATGATGTTTGAATTTGTCTTTTTTTTATTGGGTAGGGTTATAAAACCATAAACGCCACCAATAAAATCACAGTCAAATTCATGAAATTCTTCCGTTGAGATGCTTTCATTGCAACTGATTGACAAATTGCCCTGCATCGACCTAAATAATTTGTCAATCAGTTGCAAAATCACAGTCGCTCTCAATTACAATCTAACAGGAGCAATACGGTAGTACGACTCCGTAACAGCTGTGATTACTTATGCATTGTATCCATGGGCAAATGCGGGGTAACTGCAACAAGGCGCATGGAATTTAGACTTGAGACAAGAACTATATATATATATATATATATATATATATATATATATATATACATATATATATATATATATATATATGAAACATTTGCATTTTTAATTCAAAATAAAATGATTCTTTGGACTAAAAAACCCAAAAATATCTTATATTACGCTTTCAAAATATATAATGAATATATGAAGTATTTTTAATTGCGATTTTATGAAGACTTGAATTAGAATTATTACACAAATATAAATACTAGACGGGCTGTATAATAAAGGCTCCAAGAATCTGCAACCATCCGTATTTGATGCATTCATAACGTTCTTGCCACACTCTCATATTCACTTAGTGCATGCACATGTTCGCATAATATTATGACACTGGCGTATAGCTAGTTCACCGATCTCATTCCTGATCTCGTGCGAGAAAAACCTTTAAAGTGTAGAATTTCCTTTAAAAACTAAGCCAAACATGATTTTGGAACATACATTACAGTGTCAAGACCTTTTCAGTGGATTTTGATTTCGCTATTTCTGTATTTCTTTGTTTCAGCTCTTGAACGTACGACTTCTTACGTCCGATTCGTTTGTACCATGATTCCAGCGGCAGAGATTCTAGTAAGTGACATTTCAGATCACTTTCCTGTATTTGCTAGTTTATCTCTAAAGATGAAACGGTATGAATTATGCAAAGAGTATGTACGAAGTTTCAGCCCTGAGAATGAACAGAAATTTAAGGACGACATAGCTGCGGAAGAATGGACCTCTGTTTTGAGTGAAACTGATGTGAACAAATCTTTTGATAATTTCATGCAGATAATAACTTTGTTACTCAATAAAAATTTCCCTGTGCTAGAAAAGAAATCCTGTAATTCTAAGAAAACTCCTCGCATGCCTTGGATTACACGTTCTTTATTGATATCAATAAATAAGAAAAATAGGCTTTTTATCAATATAATTATTAAAAAAACCACCAGAATCAAAGCAAAAGTACACTCGATATATGAATATTCTTACTACTACTTTGCGTAGTGCTAAGAGAGAGATTTTTTTTTTGTAACCAATTCAAAGCTACATCTAATGACAGGAAAGGACCTTGGAAAGTTATAAGACAATTACATGATACAAAATCAAAACCCACAGGACCCACAAAACTTACGATTAATGGTCTCCAAACTGGAGACAAATCAATTATTAGAGAATCATTCAATGAATACTTTGTGAATGTAGGGAAAAGGTTGTCAGAAAATGTTCCACACAGCACAAAGAAATTTTTCGACTTTTTAGAAAGTTCGAATTCTGAAACATGTTTTTGATTCCAGTTACGGAAGAGGAGGTAATTGATATTATCAGTAACCTCAAGATAAACAAGTCCCCAGGGTGTGATGGCCTCACAAACAAGCTAGTGAAGAAAGTCGCTGCATTTTTCGTGAAACCTCTCACTCATGTATTCAATTTATCTATTTTTAACGGTGATGTACCACAAAATATGAAAATTGCAAAAGTAGTACCTATCTTAGCTCATATATGTTCGTTTGATCAAATTTTTCAAGTCATGTGAAATATTAACTAATGTACAATTTGGCTTTCGTGAAAAGCATACAACATCACATGCGATACTACATTTTATTGATAAGGTTGCCTCGGCAATTGAGAAGGACTTACATACTCTAGGTAGGCCTATATTCTTAGACTATTCTAAAGCTTTTGATACCATTGATCATAATATTTTATTGTACAAACTATCCTATTATGGAATCAGAGGAAAAGCTCTGGAATGGTTTAGAAGTTACCTAACTAATAGAAAACAATTTGTTTCTTTAAATGGTGCAGAGTCTACTTTGCGTTCTATTTCTTGTGGTGTTCCACAGGGGCCGCTGCTTGGTCCCCTATGACAACAGCTTGTACTTTTTATTTTGTATATAAACGATTTCCCCAAATCGTTACAACTTCTTTCTTTCATATCATTTGCCGACGATTCTAGTATTTTCTTCTCTCACAAAAATCCACATCAACTGCTGAATATTATAAATTCAGAACTGAAATCTGTAGATACATGGATCCATGCAAACAAGTTATCTTTAAATTTCTTGAAAACCAACTATATGCTATTAAGCAATTCATTATCATCTTTACCAGGCCATATACTCTTTAATGATGTGCAAATAGACAAAGTCACGAATACAAAATTTCTTGGCCTACATATAGATGACAAATTGAATTGGAAAGTGCATATATGCTACTTAAGTAAACTTCTTTCCAGAAATGTTGGCGTTATCAATAATATAAAATCTATATTTCCAAAGAATATTGCGTATACTACTCAACCCTTGTACTACCCTATCTCAATTATGGCGTTCTTGCCTGGGGAAACTCAGCAAAATTATACTTGGATAAATTATCATTACTTCAAAAACGGGCAGTGATAATTATTTCTGGTGCAACATCACGTTCTCACACTAATGAACTCTTCTATGAAAATAAATTTCTAAAAGTACAGGATATATACTTTATGAATTTAGGATCCATTATGCACGGCTCGAAGGATTCTGAATTTCCACAGGTTATTTCGTCACTTTTTGTTATGAATGAACAAGTGCACACAACTATTACTACACTCGGCAGTCTTCTTCTTACCACCTGCCATCCATTAGAACCAATTTTAAACACATTACACTTGCTTTAGCTGGACCAAAATATTGGAATTCTTTAGCCTATTCTCTTCAACAAACCACAATCCTCAAAACATTCAAATACAAATTAAAACTAAGTCTTCTGAGTAAATATGTTACGATGTAAGTAGCCTTTGTATTCTATACCAGATATCTGGACACTTTTACCCTATGAGGTAATCTTATATCAACTTTTGCATGGTATTATTCATGTGGAATTCATATTCATTTTAATTTCACTGTTTATTTTTCTCTTTCCTTCTTTCTTTATTTTTCTTCCTCCTCTCTCCCCCTTCGGTTCTCACTTTATTTCCTCTATTTCTCTCCTTCTCTCCCTCTCTTTCTCATTCATGTTTACTACATTTAAGATGTATATATGTACAAGTTATGTAATGTGTTTCAGGAGTCTGTATATATGTTATATTCTCAATAACTCTGTACATAATTATGAATATTACTTGTCATGGTGACCTACAAATTTTACAAGCTATATGCTTTTAGTTGGGTCACCCAATTTCCGTTTGTATAAGTACCCTATATTCTGTCAATTCATGCTGATATATTACTGTAATATTATGTGTCAACATTTAAACAACGAAGCAATGTAAATGGAATGTAAATGGAAGTGAAACGAACAAATTCAATTCAATTCAATTCAATTCAATTCAATCAGTTGCAATGAAAGCATCTCGACGGAAGAATTTCATGAATTTGGCTGTGATTTTATTGGTGGCGTTTATATTTTTATAACCCTACCCAATAAAAAAAAGACAAATTCAAACATCATAATCAGTTCATGATGAAAGAAGAGTTATAACAATGGAGACATATATGACTAAACAAATGTTTATATGTTTTCATTAAATTGCATAATAAACCTGCATTGCAGATGTTGCACGGTATCTTTATTGGTTTGTGTGGTTATGTCATCAGTGGTGTCAGGGGTAATATATGCCACACTTTACTTTTATATCTAAAACACATTTCCACTGTCAGTCTTAATTCGTTTGAGATCAATTATCATTTTAATGATTTTTGAAATTGGTGAGAAAAACAATATTTCCACTTTGCTTAAGCATAAGATTTGTAAAATTATCATAAGAGGTGTTTAATTTAAAGAGGTTGGTAGTTTGTACCATACCTCGTGCTGCGTGGTCTTTCAGCCCCACGTTTCCCCACATACACACACGCCATCGCGATCGAAGTTTGAGCGATAGCGACAACACGTGCGGAGCATGACATGCGGATTTCAGCACATGGTAAGTAAGTAGTTGAACGTATCACGATTGTAAAACAAATCTTTTTCTATGTCTCTGCAAATTTGAATTACGTTATCTAAGCATAGATAGATTATGATACACCATAAAATAGATTAGCCATACCAAGAACTTGCTTACATTAGAGTTATTTGACAACGTTGCAAAATAATAACCCCGTCATTGAATGGAATGGCGCTTGCATACATACCCGTAAATTTACGGGAATTTCACATTCAGTGCAGTCGCCTAAGTCCATCTTGGCTGCGAGAAATTCAGCTTCGGGTCAACTAGCCTAATTTGCGTATGAAAGTCACTTGTACGCATGCGCATCTACTTTCAAGCCATACTTTTTCATGAATATTAATGAGCCCATTGGTTTCCTGCCTCGCTGTGGTACGGAAAAAAGAAAAGACGCCCCGCTCCCTCCTCCTTCATAGAATTTATACATTAATTTATAGGGGATTGGTAATTATTCAAATATTCCACCAAAAGGCAGATATTAGATTTTCAATCATTTGATTTCATAGCAAATGAGACAGTCGCCCCGCCCAGAATTGCAGAATTTTATAGTAGGGGCCTATATATTTAGGGCTTTTCCTTGTGGCTTAAATGCATAACCACCGTATCGTCTTACTTTTTATAGAAAATTCTACAATAATATTCTACCAAAAGTGTGCACCACGTCGTTGAATTTCAAGTCTAAAATTCAAAAAAAAAAAAAAAAAAAAAAAAGGTCCTTGTAAGGGAATTTGCGCGGATGCTTCCCCCTCAATGTGATCAGAGAGAATCGCCGATCGCAAACGCATCTTTCTGTGCGTTTTGAATCTGGATTTTGAAACGACGTTTATGTTGCTTTGCCCTATAATTACGTTTCAAAATGCTGATTATGCCCCCCCCCCCCCCCAAAAAAAAAGAATAAAAAAAAAGAAAGTCATGCATAAACCCTCAAACGTTGTGTTTGTTTGGGGTTTTTTTTTCAACCGTCGGTGGGCATGTTTCTTCGACGTTCTCTGATTGTAAAGGGAAATAGGGCCGAGGTCACAAGTCACCATCTATTCGTATCCCACTACTTTGCTAAATTAAATAAGCAACCAGACTAGCCAGAGCATTTTGGGCATGGGATTGTGTTTGGAACTTCTTGGGCTTCAGTGACGCCTGCAAATCCATTATAATACTTAAAAATATTTCGGTCTCTCTTATTTTGATTGAGCAGTTCGGAATACAGTTATCCCAATTGAAGTTGAGGGACGCTCAGTGGCAGGCGCGCCGGAAGCAGTTTTGGATTGGGGGGGCAAATATTGGAGGGGGCTCACTATAGACCATACATATGTTACACAATATACACATATATATATATATATATATATATATATATATATATATATATATACACACACACACACACACACACATCTTTTATATATATATATATATATATATATATATATATATATATATATATATATGTGTGTGTGTGTGTGTATGTGTGTGCATATAAAGTGGCGTACGATGGGTCGAAACATTGGGGGTGGGCACCTTGTGGAAAAGTAATTTTGACGGTGTGTATGCTTATGCGTGTGTGCATGCGCAATAATGGGACTACAATACATTACGGAATGTGATACATTCAACAACGCAGTCATTGAGGAACATTGCAAATTTTCCTTACATGGATTATGGAATGACGGTGTGAAACCACAACTTATATACTGTCAGCAACATCAGGAGAATTGCATAACAATAAAATGCGAGCGAGCGGAGCGAGAGAGCTTGAAAATTTTGACATTTTACAGTCCAAAAACTGCCGTTTGTAGCTATATCTTTCGCTTTGGAAATTAAGGGGGGGGGGGGGCTATCGGGCGCAACTGCTGGCAATTACTGGCGGCAACATTAGGAGAATGGCATAACCATTCAATGCGAGCGAGCGAAGCGAGCGAGCTTGAAAATTTTGACATTCTACAGTCCCAAAACTGGCGTTTGTAGCTATAACTTTCGCTTTAGAAATTAATGGGGGCGCATCGGGCGCAACTGCTGGCAATTACTGGCAGCAACATTAGGAGAATGGCATAACCATTCAATGCGAGCGAGCGAAGCGAGCGAGCTTGAAAATTTTGACATTCTACAGTCCCAAAACTGGCGTTTGTGGCTATATCTTTCGCTTTGTAAATTAATGGGGGGCGCATCGGGCGCAACTGCCGGCAATTACTGGCAGCAACATTAGGAGAATGGCATAATGATTCAATGCGAGCAAGCGAAGCGAGCGAGCTTGAAAATTTTGACATTCTACAGTCCAAAAACTGCCGTTGTAGCTATGTTTTTCGCTTTGGAAATTAAGGGGGAGGCGCACCGGCCTCAACTCTTGGCAATTACTGGCTGCAACGTTAGGAAAATGGCATAACGAATAAATTTGACGATTAATTTTGACATTTTACAGTCCCCAAACTGCCGTTTGTAGCTATATTTGTTTTTTCGCTTTGGAAATTAAGGGGGGGGGGGCGGCCCAGGCGCAACTGCTGGCAATTACTGGCAGCAACATCAGGAGAATGGCATAGCGATTGAATGCGAGCGAGCGGAGCGAGCGAGCTTGGAAATTTTGACATTTTACAGTCCAAAAACTGCCGTTTGTAGCTATGTTTTTTCGCGTTTATTCATTTATATACATATCTTTCTTATTTTATCTATTTTTATTTATTTGTTTATTTATTCATTTTTTTGGAGTGGGGCTTTTTGGGGGGGCAAAAATGCGTTTTGCCCCCCCACTTTTTGGATTGGGGGGGGCGGCCGCCCCCCCCTGCCCCCCCACTTCCGGCGCCTATGCTCAGTGGACCTTTTGTTCTGACATCATGCAGGTTTCTTGGACATTGAAAGAGAAAATGCGGGTTCATAGGTAGCCTTATGCAAAGGCAGCTTGCAATAATTTGTGGACGTGCACAGTCACCAGCGAGTGTAGAGAGATGAGAGCAGAGCGAGCATCGCTCCGCTCGCTTTTTGCGAGTCCACAAGCTGCCTTTGCAAAAGACCTGTTCATCAGGAAGACGTGAATGTAATAAAAGGGGAAAGAATGACATTTTGGGTATGTTTCTTTACACTGCATTAGTGCCACTGAGCAGAGCTATCAGAGTTTTGCCACTTGGAGCTTAAGGAGGAATTTACTCTTAAAATAGACCCAAAGAATGCAGTAAATTTAAAACACATTATTAAAGTTCGAGGATAATCGCACAATCCGTTCAAACGTTTAATATGCGTTATTAAATTTATTACATACTACAATAGTGGAACGGGGAAAGAAGCACAACAAAGAGAAAACCATATTAATTCTTATGCTATAGAAAATGTAAATAGGTCTACATCGCAAGTGGTAGTATTACCTACCTGTAGGAAGCCTCCAGTAAAGACCCTCGAATGAATACATAATTAGCTGTACAAATGAGTTTTTGTTCGTTTGTTCCGAAATTGTTCGTTTCATTTCCATCTGAGAAGATGGCTGGATAGCCCATATTCAGCTGCAATAGCTGTTCTTCCGTGGGGTCCAGTTGGATGTGAGGTGGGAACACTTTACCGGGTTAAACACCCTGCTCTTTGCGATAAATAAATGAAGCGGGATCTTTTACGTGCATGAGTTGTAACTCTCACACACACGGGACCTCCATTATTTTTATGTCCTATCCGAGGGACAGAGTGTTTTGCATCTTACGAGAGGGGACGGTATGATTACACACAACATTGCTCAGTGGGACTCGGGAATCAAACCGGGGCCCGTTGGATAGCGAGGCAGACGTGCTATCGACTGAGCCAACTCAACACCCACGTAAATAAATGTGTCACGAATCAAGAGTACAGTGAGCTCCCTCCGAGTCACACGAGTATGGAATCCAACAACAACAAAAACAAAAACAACAACAACAACAACAGCAGCAGCAGCAGCAGCAGCAGCAGCAACAGCAACAAACAACAACAACAACACAGTAGTAATGATTTTCCCCAGGTCAACCCTGTAAAAAGAAAAAAAAAAAGAAAAAAAATAAAATTTCTGGAACCAATATGACATCCAGGTGGAGAACTATAAGCCCTCTTCATTATTTTGAAGTACAAAGTTGATTTAAATTTTGAATTAAACAATAATGAAATCTTGCCAGTTGAACCAGAAACATCATTTTGCCAGATATAACAATCGCCTAAAGCATGGCTCGACACTAACTTTTTTGTTTGGTGGCCCGATGGGGCCACCAAAATCCTAAATTTCAAATTTTTGGTGGCCCGAGAGAAAAATTTAGTGTCCTGAAAAAAAAAAACAATAAAAAACATTAAAAGTCCTTTTTTTAATGAGTTAAATATTTAAGATTTATGATAGTAAGAATTAGAAGTTGGACATATCTACTCATAAATAAACTTAAACAAACTTGCAACACTCTCTCTCAGGCATTCATTCAGTCCTTTTCATCCATCCTTTGAACAAATTTAACTGCTAATTTTCGGCAAAAAGTTACGAATTTATTGATATACTTTTCAAAAAATTTTGGTGGCCAGAGGCGGGCCACCAAATTTGCCCTTTTTGAAATTTGGTGGTCCAACTTTCATTTTTGGTGGCCCCGGGCCACCGGGCCACCGTTAGTGTCGAGCCCTGCCTAAAGTCAGCTAGTGAGTGGGAGTGGCCGTCTTCCCCCGTTAGTATGATCACGCAAACATGCATCACACTTAAAGGACAAGTTCACTTTCATATACATGTGGATTGAGTGAAAGCAGCAATATTAGTAGAACACATCAGTGAGAGTTTGAGGAAAATCGGACAATCCGTTGAAAAGTTATGAATTTTTTAAGTTTCTGCTCAGTCGCTGCTGGATGAGAAGACTAATACAGCTGATGATGTCACATGAGTACAACCATATAAAGAAAATATAAAGAAAATTCAACATATTTTCACTTTTCTCGCATAATAAGAGAATGCTTGACTTCCCCCTTTCAGAAGGCAGGGGGAATAATATTACCCTTTAACATACGTCAGTGACAAGTCGAGGATATGTGCACTTTTTTCAAAAAGTATCATTTTGTGAAATTCTCTTTGATTTTCCTTATGCTGTTGTACGGATGTGACATCATCAGCTGCAGTAGTCTCCTCATCCAGCGGTGACTGCACAAAAACTTCAAACATTCATAACTTTTGAACGGATTGTCCGATTTTCCTTAAACTTTCAATGATGTCAATGATGTGTTCTACTAATATTGCTACATTCTCTCAATCCTTATGTTAATGAAGGTGAACTTGTCCTTTAACTACCTCGACCGCTACACATCACTATCCTTGCTCTATCCTTTGTTGTTGTCATTTTCACGCTTATGTCTGTCCAATTTGAAAACAATGTGAAGAATTAGATGGTCTGATTTGAAGTAAATCTTGTATAGTGAGGATGTTTGTACATATGTTTTGATATAAGGGAGCAATGCTCATTGGTAAGTGTATTCGTTTCTGCTATTTGTTTGTTTTTTCTTGTGTGCCTCCATGTGTAATACTCTGCAGATTTTAACCATGAAAACAATGAATTTTCGATGATTGTAATGACAGCTGGTTTGATGAGGTATAGCTCGTTGGGTGTGGTTCGCTGCTACATGTTACTTTGCCTTGGAAAACAGTAATGATCTACAAGCATACAAATAAAACACATCTGTGAGGTCATTAGTAAGAATTACCCACACAAGGTACATCTGGAACAGTCAAAAAGGCCCGAGGCGATAGCCGAGGGCATTTTGACTGTTTGGAAGGTACCATGTGTGGGTAATTATACTAATGCCCAAACAAGATAATGTGTATCATTTGCTTTATAAAGTGATGAAGCAGATCCGTGTCTTTTGATAAAGCAACCTCACTGCGAGTAAATGAATGAAACGAAAAATCTCTCCCGTTCACCATTGTGACATGCAAGAGCTAATGACCGGTCATTATACTTTATTATATACCTCATATATAGAATCCTCTCATCTGATTGGTTAAAAGGGGAGTCATGAAAATAGCTGTGCCCCATTGTTGATTAAAATGACGTCGTGATTTACTGTGCCCGAGGCACAGTTGATTGACTGTGCCCTGTAACATGTTAAATAGGTTTGGAGACAGTCATAACACCGTACACATAGATCGCTCATATGTATGCACCAATGATGCGACCGCCGCGCATTCGATCAGCGTGCTGTAAAAGAGACTAGCGGTCACTGTGCCCTGTAAAATAGGTTTGGAGACAGTCACAACCCTGCACACTGTACACATAGATGATCACTCATGTACGCACCAATGATATGACCGCGCCGCCGCGCTGTCGATCAGCATTGATTACGAGTGCTGTAAAAGAGACTAGAATCTATATTTTTGGTATCTATATTTCGGAAACTATATTTTCGGTATATAAAACAAATAATGACTGCTTGATATTCGGGGCACAGTTTAAATTATGTAGGCCCTCGGTGATGTGAAAACCATAACCATGCCCTCAGCTTCGCTTCGGGCATAGTTACAGTTTTCACATCACCTTTTTTAACTGTGCCCCTCATAGCAGTCATTATTTGTATACTTATGACCAGTCATAAGCACAATTACGTGTTGAAAGGCGAAACAAATGCCGGATCACTTGCATGCTCTCAAAATCATCTCTCTCCCAGAATTTCTCTGATCCTCTGATTTTCACATCAATTTGTGAGGCTGGGTGAAGCTTTCCATACAAACAGAAATTCACAAACATAGCATCTTCTGGAAAATGACAAAGTTTTATTGTTAAAACTGAAGCAGTTCATTTCCTCCTTATTTGGAATACTTACATTTATACAATTCTTTTTACAAACTGGAAAATATGAATTGTGTTTCATAACCTGATTGTGTCAGCAAACACTAATTCAACCCGGGACATGATTCTGCTACAATAAACATTTGTCCCTCTTTGACAGTTGTCCCGTTTCCTGCTAGTCCTGCTATCAGCCATACTTACTTTCCTCTTCCAATAGTACTATCTAGTCAGGCCCTGCTATTATTTCTGTCCCTGCCTTACTCTGTTCCAATTCCTGCCTTGCCTTTATTCCTGTCCCTGCCTTACCCAGTTTCCATTCCTGCCATGCCCTGTTCCTATTCCCCTCTTGCCCTGCTCCCATTCCCGCCTTGTTTTGTTCCCATTCCCGCATTATTCCCACTCCCATTCTCGCCTTGCCCTCATTCCATTCCCGCATTCTTGTCCCTGTCTTACCCCTTTCCCATTCCCGGCTTGCCCTTATTCCTGCCCATGGCTTATCTTATACCAATTCCCGCCATGCCCTCATTTCTACCCTTGCTTAACCCAGTTCCCATTTCCGCCTTGCCCTCATTCCTAACCCTGTCTAACCCTGTTCCCATTCCTACTTTGCCTTTAATTCTGTCCCTGACTTACCTTGTTTCAATTCCCACCTTGCCCTCATTCCTATCTCTGCCTTACTCTTTTCCCATTCCCGCCATGCCCTCATTTCTACTCTTGCTTAACCCTCTTCCCATTCTCGCTTTGCCCTCATTGCTGTCCCTGCCTAATCCTTTTCCCCTTCCCGCCTTGCCTTGCTCTTGTTGCCCTCTCCTGTCTGACTGATTCCCATTTCCACGATATCACCATGATCCACATCAGAATTGGACTTGTCTCGGTCACAAACCATCTCTGAATACTCCTTATATTTTGCGAGGTTTCTATTTTCACAAACTTGGCAAGTTGGGGTGCTACTTCTGAATTCAACAGCACATGAAAATATCAACCATGCTCTCGACACAACTTTGACGTACAAACAAACAATTCTTAGTTCACTACTGTACTCCTCAATTGCACATTGTACTATTCACCAAATTGTCGGGGAGTCCCAATTCGCAAAGAATTTTAGCCTAAATGAATATAAGATGCATACAGTATCCCTACCTGACAACTAATCTGCATCATGACAGTCAATGGGTATTTATACTATACAGTGACATACACCTGTACATAACTTTCACTTTTCATCCATTTCCACTTTCACTATACCTCCCTCTTTTCAATCTCTTGCAAGCAGCACTGAGAGCATTGTACCAAGCAATAACTATACTGCTCAGATCTGATTGGTCACTTCCTGATCGCTGCCATGGCAACCACATCTATGGCAGCTTGCAGTAATTGTAAGCCTCTTGAAGCAAGGTGGCCTGAGATTGGTTCCCAGTATGCACTGTAACAACAATAACCATAATAGCAATAATAAAAACAATAATAATATGGTCCTCTTTATCCAGGGTAGCCTTTTCAGTGTTGCCACTGCTCTACCAGAGGACCCTGCCATTATTATTACCCTAACGTAGCTAGGTACCCATTTATACACCTGGGTCGACAGACCCATGGTTGGTAGAAACATCTTGTCTAAAGACATAAGCAGTGGGCAGGAATCAAACTCGGGTCCTCCGATTGGGAGTCGGGAGTCTTATCCACTATGCCACAGCACGCCCAAAGTGCCCCCACATCTTCCCCTCTTTCCTTGACCTCCCTCCCCCTCCCTCCCACCTACCCCCATCCCTCCCTGTCCATCTCCCTTCCAGGACCTCACTCGGAACCAGGGACCTTCCACTTGAGTTTGCGCCCCTCCTCGTACATCTTCTTCAGCTGCCCCTCCCACTCCTTCTCATCCTGCGCCTGGCTGCGTAGGTCCTGGTACTTCTTGTAGAGCCGCAGCGCCGTGTAGGCGTCCTCTATGCTATCGTGGGTCTTGGACTGGATGATGGAACCTGGGAATAGCAAAGAAAGACGGTCACTTGATTACCACAGCTGAAAGGGAGGAGTTGAATCAGTTATAGAGGGCAAAAATAGAATATTTTACACAGCAGAGGAAGCTTAGTCCAATCTATCAACAAGAACAATACTATAAATCCAAAAACATTCACAGCATAAAACTTTCTCAAATTGCCACTGGGATTCATTGCCTTGTGTAGACAAAACCTACAGTCAGACCATTATGTTATGTTACTCCCGCACGCACTGCGCACGGGGCTGCTTCGTGCGGCTGCGTGCAGGTTCGTGCGATCTCGCACGGGAGCGTATGGCTCCGTGCGCCCCTGTACGCGCCCGTGCGTAGTCGTGCACCTCCGTGCGGATCTGCACGCCCCCGTGCAGATCCGCACGCCTGCGTGCGGATCCATACTCCCTCGCACGCTGTCGCACGGACCCGTGCGGGTCTGGCGCACGGGCCCGTGCGGGTCGGGCGCACGGACCCGTGCGGCTTTGGGGTGCGATTTCGCACGGCCCCGTGCCGCCAGTGCTTGGTTCCCGCATGATCCCATCTCACCTCCCTGGTTCCCGCTGTGCTTACACGGTACGTGTGTATCAGGTGTATACCGCGTGCGAGTCCATGCGCCATTCCCCGGCCGACAGTTTCAGTGCAAGCGTGAAATGAGACGATTCCCGACAATACAAGGCTTGTTACTTGCGCCAAGGAGCTTCAAACCCTTGCTTGCGCATTGCCAGTCAGTCGGCAAGCCGAAAAACCTCGTCTACAATATCCAAGTTCTCGCACGGGTAACATCAAGTTGACCCCGCAGATCATGATCACTGAATTACGTTTTCACATGATTTTTTTTTTTTTTTTTGACAGGTTAAGGCTAAAACCTGAATGCAATATTGTTTAAATTTTCCAAGAGCGACATGAAAGGTCATCGACTTCGTGCATGACTAATTCATTACCGATGTCCCGGAAATAATGGGTTCACATAGTACTCGTCTAAAATTCCCCTAAGAGTCTTCTTTTTCATTGTAGGGCACTAACGAACGCATACCATGTAAAAGGAAAATTATTATCCAGCTATAAGATGATACCTAAGGTGTAACGTGATGATTAGATGGGTCAGCAGCGCGCGCCAGCTGAAATCATAAGGATATCATTCCTTTACTCGGCACGAAATCGCGAAAATATTGTACTGTCCCACATATAGAAATTGACGTGTTCCATGGATGCCCTTTGTGTGTTATGAGCGACCCCAGCGTAACTGACGTGGTCAATTATAAGCGTCTACTAGCTGTGATATACTGTGCTTGTGTCTGTCGGTGGGCATTATGTACAAGTAGCCTATTGCCTCTTGCTTGGCCTCTCTCTCTCTCTCTTCTCTCTCTCTCTCAACAAGTCATGAATTCACTTTACCCATCATGCCTAATCGAGCTACGACATGATTGAGGTAACCACGCCTTTTTATTCTCATAGTCAAAATCAAACTAATTCTATACATAATTAAAAAAAATCTTCATGTAATTTCTCAAAATACTCAAAAGATAGCCTCAGTCAAAACTTTCTACAAAGATTGCATACGGCAATCTTTACGGCCTAAACAAGTATTTTAGAGCTATTAGTTCACCCTGTGACGATGACTTCGATTGCGTTTTGAACTTGTACCGAACTACTTTCAACACAACTATTACCTTTATAGTTCGATTGATGAACTAGTCTTTTGAATTCATAACCGACATTCGTAATCGTAAGCATACAGTAACAAAATACTGTCAATAACAGTTGGAAAATGCAAATGCTATAATAATAGCGCGAAATACACGAGTGATCATCTTCATACATTCTAATTCCCAAGTGATGTCGCTTCGAAAATGACACATGGTTTGACTACTGCTTCAAGCAAAGAAAAGGAAAATGAATGGGATATACTTCTAATGATAATATCACGCCGTACAAGGCATTCCACTGTATACGGTAATGTCGGTTACGTTTTTGTGCGCTTTACATACGGAAAATAAAAGGCAGATTGATGGTATTAAATCCTAACACAACGCATTCAAATGATTTCTTTTTTCTTTTTTTTTTCTTTTTTGTAAATAGACCGTGTACAATGTAATGTTTTAGTATTCGGTTTGAAACTTTAAATTTGCGAGTCCTTTATAAAGTTATATGGGTTATTACATTATCAAGCAAAAATTACAGTACTTTAAGGATTCGGATTTGCTCAGAAGATTAACAATGCTATCTTTGGCAATAGTTTGCAACAGAGACAATCCGCGTCAATAGATATACAATGTAATTCTGTTTTCATAAATAGAAAGGAAAACGTAAATAAGTCAACTTTATAACTTCAATTTGCTTTCTCACCAGCTGAACTTGATTTGATCTGCCGTGCATGATATCGCTGTGTGTTCGTTTAATTCTATGATATTGTTTAATTTGATATTGTTTAATTGGCACGCGTGTTTTTTTTATGCAGAATATTTCAGGTAAGTATAATTCATTGAAGCTAATAATGTTTGTACATAATATGACTTGTTCGTTGTTTTGTATTTTCATTTTTATAATATATCACGTGTCCATTATCTGATTATGACTACGAAAATATGACAACTGTTTAAGTGCGGAGTATGTACTGGAACACTAATGTCTCCCACCAGTATAGACAAACTAATTTCTAGTCGTCTATCCCCGCTTGAAATGGAAATGAAATTACACACTCAAAAAAAAAAAGAAGAAAGAAAACGAAGTTCAATTTTCAGCAGATTTCAACCGTTTTGTTTAGTGCCTGATACATGTAATGGACAAAATTCTTTAGCGCATAAGCAATCACACAACTTTTGGAAATAAATGTATGCCTTAATGATTGTATCTTATGGAAGAAAACTCGTCTCCCCACCTGAATTTTAGCTTCTTCTTTTTCAAGCTTACGGGAAAGAAATAGTTGAACATCAATCGCAATCATAAAGAGAAGCCACATCCTTAGAAATAAACACAGGAGTACTGAGACGCACTACGAAATAAAAACTGGCCTTTTATCACTATTGACAACGTATGACAATGATATGCTTCCTTTTGTTGGGGGGGGGGGGTTATTGATTACTCTGAAGGTTCATAGATCACAAAATTTATATGGTTCGCTGTTAGCTTAGGTTCGTTAAGAAAAAAAAAATAAACAGATAAATGCGTTCCTTTTCCGGTGGTTCCTTTACCCGAAAGTAATCAAGCAATCACTTATTTCAGTATAAGATTTGTGAATACAAAACGAAACGAGGACGGCCTTTCAAGTATTAATTCCGAATATAATTGTAAATATGATTATTGGTCTATACTCAACTTCTCAAATGCAGAAAGATTACAACTGTAAATGTGGTGTTCTGTAAAAAAAATAAATAAATAAATAAATAAATAAATAAAGATAGGTTTAAGCTACAAGTTAATGGTTCTATATAATGATATGGTATCACAAAAGTGACCGAGAATAAGAAGTACTATAATTTTAAATCAATATGATACAATCATAATTATAAAAAACAACATGAAGCTCTCAGGCCTATACATCAACATTTTGCTTCTGATACGTATAGTATAAACTATGTGCAGCTTTGGCAAGCGCGATAAAAGCGATAAATAATGTGGACGCAACGCCTGTAAGGGAAATGTGCCTAATATGGCGGGAAGTCAGAATGTTACGGCTGTATACAGCTGCAGCAGAGCAGGCACGAAAGCAGTCGTTGATGCTCTGCAACATTACGACCATGTGTATTATTAGAGGGGTTTTAGTACACACAAAGAACACGATCTGAAAAGACGACTATCGTTAATTAACTTCATTGACTTTCTCTACTGATGCTGTCGTTTGAATCCCCGCCTACAATGGGTTCTCAGGTTCTTTTCACTCTAGTAGTCCATGGGCCAGGCCAGATATTGGTACCATCTGAGGTGGCAATACCTTTTTGGTGTCATTTTGTTTGTCGGGCATAGATATGCCTAATCAAGCTATGATAGCATTTCCAAATGAGTAGCTTAGTCATAGTAAATGAATTTTAAACCAATTTGGTCTCGTTGTTATATCCCTCTACTTCTGAATCGAGACCAACCGCTAAACAAAGAAGAGCGATGTCTTCTGTATGTTCACAGGTGTTCTGTTGTAAACGCGGTGCGCTTAGTCTTTATTCAAGGCAGCGAAGGGAATATCCAAGGGTTATGATGTCCACGGCGCTTAGTCTAATATTCAAGACGGCGAAGGGAATATCCAAAGCTTATAATACAGTGTATATCCCTTTATCTAAAAACAACAACAACAACAAAGCAATTTCTCGTGAATTTAAGCGTATTTTTCAATTATTTATCATTTTCCGCTGAAAACGCTACGGTGAAAACGCTAATACCATGCCAATGTCGATTTATTTCCATTCAACAATGAAAGATTATGCAAAAACGATGTACCGGTACACTACAATACATTATAGTTAATAATGTTGTAAATGAACAGAGTGATATTTGTTTATAACTGATGTATTTGTTGAGAGGGTGGTATAAAAACAGTATAGATACTCCCTTTTATTAGGAACTTTAGATAATGATAACGGTACATTGTTCTAGATAAAGACTAAGCGCACCGTGTGACAGCTGTGGACATCATAACCCTTTGGATATTCCCTTTGCTGCCTTGAATAAAGACTAAGCGTACCGCGTACCGCAGTGCTCTTCTTTGTATAGCGTTAGTTTCGATTCAGAAGTATAGGGATTTAAAAACGAGACCAAATTGGTTAAAAATTCATTTATTATGACTAAGCTAATCATTTGGAAATGCTATAGCTTGATAAGCGTATCTATGTCCGACAAACAAAATGACACCAAAAAGGTTTTGCCACCTCGAGTGGTACTAACAACCCATTTTTCGGCTCTTGGCCCATGGACTATAGGTATTGGTACTTGCTAAACGCATCTCCTTTAGTTTCCATTGACAACAACATGGGTGGAGAATGGAAGCGATCAAGGCCCTCGCTAAAAGACGCTTGTTGTAATACACATTGCGTGCCTTTCTTTCTACTGTTTCCTATTGTTTGTGAGTTAAAAACTTGCGGCAACTAAGTCACCGTTAAGCCTTTAAGCCTGTGTGGCACGTGTTCACCATTCTTCCATGGTCATGCCGACTTCTTCATCTTCCAGGTGGCAATCCTTTTGTTGCTAAATTGAGTGAACTTCTCTGACGAACTCGGAAATGCTCACCTTCGACTCTGTTTGAAAAAAAAACAACCCAAAACCGCTCTCTCATATAGAGACGAAAGTAAGTTCTCGATTGGCATTCTAATAGTCCATGGGCCAGGCCAGATATTGGTACCACCTGAGGTGGCAAAACCTTTTTGGTGTCATTTTGTTTGTCGGGCATAAATATGCTTGTCAAGCTATGACAGCATTTCCAAATGAGTAGCTTAGTCATAATAAATGAATTTTTAACCAATTTGGTCTCGTTGTTATATCCCTATACTTCTGAATCGAAACTAACCGCTATACAAAGAGGAGCGCTGTTTTCTGTATGTTCCGTAGAGCTGCAAAATGCAGCTCTATGCAAAATGCAGCTCTATGGTATGTTCACAGGTATTCTGCTGTAAACGCGGTGCGCTTAGTCTTCATTCTAGACGGCGAAGGGAATATCCAAAGCTTATGATACAGTGTACAACGTGTATATCCTTTTATCTGAAAACAACAACAACCAAAAAAAAAAAAGATTCCTCTTGAATTTTACCGTATTTTGCAATTATTTATCATTTTCCGGCAAAAACGCAAGTGTGAAAACGCTAACACCACGCCGATGTCGCTTTATTTTCATCCAACAAAAAAGGATAATGCAAAAACAATGAACCGGTACACTACAATACATTATAATGAATAATATTGTAAATAAACAGAGTGATTTTTGTTTAAAATTGATTTATTTGTTTAGAGGGTAGTATAAAAATAGTATAGATGATCCCTTTTATGAGGAACTTTAGATATGATAAAGATTAAGCACACCGCGTGACAGCTGTGGACATCATAACCCTTTGGATATTCCCTTCGCTGCCTTGAATAAAGACTAAGCGCATCGCGTTTACAACAGAACACCTGTAGACATAAGGAAGACAGTGCTCGTCTTTGTATAGCGGTTAGTTTCGATTCAGAAGTATAGGGATATAAAAACGAGACCAAATTGGTTTTTAAAAAATCATTTTTTATGACTAAGCTACTCATTTGGAAATGCTATCATAGCTTGATAAGCATATCTCTGCCCGACAAACAAACTGACACCAAAAAGGTTTTGCCACCTCAGGTGGTACCAACAAATATAGATATTTTACCCGTATATACAATCTAAAAAGATATTGCCATAACATAGATAGGCAAACCTGACCGGATGTAACATTACATTTCGATTGCTAAAGTGTGATCGGATTACCATCCATCAAAAAGAATTTAGAAGACCATCATATTTCTCCCCCACCCTCTTTGCTCCCTCTCTTTCCAGTTATGCAATTCTTTGATTGAATAGTATCATTAGTGAAGATCACTTCTCGATGATGCTTTGCCTGTATCTATATATATAATAGGCGAAGTTGTTGTTGTTGTCGCGGCCTTATGTATTTCCTGTTTTATTCCGGCGTTGCTGGATTGTCTATCTCCTCCCGAGCCGTCGGCTCCGGGCAGCTGCGACCGGTGCCGTCGGCCGCGGGAGAGTATCCTGCATCGAATGGCGCGGGTTTCGTCCCCGCTCCGCCTCCGTGTCGACGTCGAGGACGAAAAAGAAAAATTAATTAGATAGATGCATAATGCATTTTTGTGCGTGACGTCAGAGCCGAGCGTTTAAATATTCACCGATCATGCGCTAGACTCCTGCTTTCTCGATCGTCCATCTTTTAGCTTGCAGAGACAATGGGGATACTAAAGTCAAAAAGATGATGGCATGCAGCGAAATCTCTGTCATATTCCGGCGGACACGCACGCACACACACAATGTACTCTCGGGTACGGTATGCCAGTGTGTGGCCTGAGCCTGTGTATGTATTGACGATGGTTACACGAAACACTATCTGCGTGCGCGTGATATGGACACTCATTATGGTATATCAAGGAGGTATACCTCCTTGGGTATATCAATACACGGCGCGGTCATTGTTAGTACAAGGGCATTTACGTACAGCGACGTTCGCCATTGGCGTGCCCAAATGAAAACAACGAATGCTGTTATTTTATTGTATTTTGCACAACTGCAGGATACTGCAGCTCAGGTATGTCATTTAATTTACTCTAAAGTCGGGTATCATTGTACTCAGACTGTTCAGGACGGCTAAATATCCACTTAAATTTTGTCCTTGCCGATCGTACCCTTCCACATCAGCGTACACGCACCGCTGTTCATTCGTTTACTATGGCTGCTGTAAACATGAATATTCATAAGACGAGCGGACGCGGGGGAAACCCTCGCTTTGCTGACCGCCAATTTTTGAAGTTACAAGTGGACATCAAATGTGTGGTTCTATGGTGCATCGAACCAAGTTTTGGTGATAAAAATAAAAAAGAGGGAGCAAATGACGACAAAAATATTCTTTCTCCTATTACGTGGGAAAAGAAATATTAAAGAAAAAATACGAGGCCCTGAGACCCATGGATTCCCACGGTTGCCTACTTATTAAAGCTGTAATGACTATCATCACCCCTCCCAAAAAAAATTTATTTAATGAAATTAAATGTAATAATAGTATTCATAATAATAACAATAATGATAATGTACAGTCTGAAGCAGATAAACGGGTGATGATTATGTAAACATATTGTCGTTGTGTGGGATTTCTTTTTTTAAAATGATGTGTTAAAAAATAAATATTATTCATGACATACGCCATTTTTTAGCTTTTTCATGAAGAGAAAAGATGTGTACGTGCGTTGGGGCCAGAAAGGGCTCATGTATTTTTTTTTTTCCAACGGGCGTCGAGACTGAGGGTAAATGGCATGGGGGAGGGGAGATATGCAGGGCGAAATGTCAATGGCACCCCCTTCCCCCGTGCTTCGACGGGAAGAATCTTTGGGCAAAGAAGACAACCCTCTAATTTCCATGGGTGCTGCTAAGTTGATCTGTGATAACAGCAAGCGGGGTTATTTTAAAGTCCCATTCCATGGACCGGCTCCTCAGCTCATGTGTTAGGAGGGGATGGCCATGGGTAGAAGAGGGTGCAAAAGAAGGAAGGAGAAAATAATAAAGTTCTTTCTTTCTGACTACTAAAAACGTGGCGAAAAATGATATGAATAAATACCCACGGATGCCTGCTTATTAAACCTATAATGACTATATCATCTCCCCTCCCAAAATAATATTTATTAAATGATGATACAATAATAGTATTCATAAAATAATGAAAATAATGATAATGTGCAGTCTGAAGCAGATAAACGGGCGAGGATATGTAAACATATTGTTGTGTGGGTTGTATTTTTTTTTTTGAATGACGTACGTGGTAAAATGAATATTATTCATGACATACGCCACTTTTCAGCTTTTTCATGAAGAGAAAAGATGTGTGTGCGTTGGGGACAGATAGGGCTCATGTATTTTTTTTTTCCAACGGGCGTCGAGACTGAGGGTAAATGGCATGGGGGAGGGGAGATATGCAGGGCAAAATGTCAATGGCACCCCCTTCCCCCGTGCTTCGACGGGAAGAATCTTTGGGCAAAGAAGACAACCCTCGAATTTCCACGGGTGCTGCTAAGTTGATCTGTGATAACAGCAAGCGGGGTTATTTTAAAGTCCCATTCCATGGACCGGCTCCTCAGCTCATGTCAGTGCATGTGTTAGGAGGGGATGGCCATGGGTAGAAGAGGGTGCAAAAGAAGGAAGGAGAAAATAATAAAGTTCTTTCTTTCTGACTACTAAAAACGCGCCGAAAAATAATATGAATAAATACCCACGGATGCCTACTTATTAAACCTATAATGATTATATCATCTCCCCTCCCAAAATAATATTTATTAAATGATGATACAATAATAGTATTCATAAAATAATGATAATAATGATAATGTACAGTCTGAAGCAGATAAACGGGCGAGGATATGTAAACATATTATCGTTGTGTGGGTAGCATTTTTTTTTTAATGACGTACGTGGTAAAATGAATATTATTCATGACATACGCCACTTTTCAGCTTTTTCATGAAGAGAAAAGATGTGTGTACGTTGGGGACAGATAGGGCTCATGTATCTTCTTTTTTTTTTTCAACGGGCGTCGAGACTGAGGGCGAATGGGGAAGGGGGAGATATGCAGGGCAAAATGTCAATGGCACACCCCCCCCCCCCCCCGGTGCTTCGACGGGAAGAATCTTTGGGCAAAGATGACAATCCTCGAATTTCCACGGGTGCTGCTAAGTTGGTCTGTGATAACCACAACAGCAAGCGGGTTTTTTTTTTTAAAGTCCCATTCCATGGACCGGCTCCTCAGCTCAGGTGTTAGGAGGGGATGGCCATGGGCAGTGCCGTATATACGGCACTGGCCATGGGTATATAGAAGAGGGTGCAAAAGAAGAAAGGAGAAAATAGTAAAGTTCTTTCTTTTTGACTACTAAAAACGCGGCGAATAATATGAATAAATTCAAAAAAATATGAGGCCCTCAGACCCGTGGATTTCCACGGGTGCTGCTAGTCTATATATATAATAGGCGAAGTTGTTGTTGTTGTCGCGGCCTTATGTATTTCCTGTTTTATTCCGGCGTTGCTGGATTGTCTATCTCCTCCCGAGCCGTCGGCTCCGGGCAGCTGCGACTGGTGCCGTCGGCCGCGGGAGAGTATCCTGCATCGAATGGCGCGGGTTTCGTCCCCGCTCCGCCTCCGTGTCGACGTCGAGGACGAAAAAGAAAAATTAATTAGATAGATGCATAATGCATTTTTGTGCGTGACGTCAGAGCCGAGCGTTTAAATATTCACCGATCCTGCGCTGGACTCCTGCTTTCTCGATCGTCCATCTTTTAGCTTGCAGAGACAATGGGGATACTAAGGTCAAAAAGATGATGGCGTGCAGCGAAATCTCTGTCATATTCCGGCGGACACGCACGCACCGGCACACACACAATGTACTCTCGGGTACGGTATGCCAGTGTGTGGCGCCTGAGCCTGTGTATGTATTGACGATGGTTACACGAAACACTATCTGCGTGCGCGTGATATGGACACTCATTATGGTATATCAAGGAGGTATACCTCCTTGGGTATATCAATACACGGCGCGGTCATTGTTAGTACAAGGGCATTTACGTACAGCGACGTTCGCCATTGGCGTGCCCAAATGAAAACAACGAATGCTGTTATTTTATTGTATTTTGCACAACTGCAGGATACTGCAGCTCAGGTATGTCATTTAATTTACTCTCAAGTCGGGTATCATTGTACTCACACTGTTCAGGACGGCTAAATATCCACTTAAATTTTGTCCTTGCCGATCGTACCCTTCCATATCAGAGTACACGCGCCGCTGTTCATTCGTTTACTATGGCTGCTGTAAACATAAATATTCATAAGACGAGCGGACGCGGGGGAAACCCTCGCTTTGCTGACCGCCAATTTTTGAAGTTACAAGTGGACATCAAATGTGTGGTTCTATGGTGCATCAAACCAAGTTTTGGTGATAAAAATAAAAAAGAGGGAGCAAATGACGACAAAAATTTTCTTCTTTCTCCCATTACGTGGGAAAAGAAATATTAAAGAAAAAATACGAGGCCCTGAGACCCATGGATTCCCACGGGTGCCTACTTATTAAACCTAATGACTATGATCTCCCCCTCCCCAAATATAACAATGATGATTATAATGATAATATAATGATAATGATAATAACAATAATAATGATAATAATAATAGTGTTAGTTATAATACTAATAATAACAATAATGATAATAATGATGATAATGTACAGTCTGAAGCAGAAGAAGGACATTAATGATTATGATAATAATGATAATATAAATGTACAGTCTGAAGCAGATAAACGGGTTATTCTATGATCCATCAAACCAAGGTTTAGTGATAAAAACAAAAAGAAGAGAGCAAACGAAGACGAAAATATTTAATTTCTCTCAGCACAATAGTAACAAAAACACTAGGGGTCTATATATGAAGTAGTCCTACCCAGCACAAGATTACGTATATTAGTGCAGTGAAGCAGTTTTTGACAGTTTGCGCAGGGCTGTCTTCAGAAATGCTTTTTAGGGTCATTTCACGTTAAGTGTACACTTTTTTTCTCACGGGGGGTCAAAAATGAAAGTTGTTGTTCGGGGAAAAAACATACAGATTCTAAAACCTTAGGGTCTATTCCATCTATATCTGAAATTAAAGAGCGTCAAGTCCATGTTTACATCTTTAAATAGTTTCCTAAAATATAGTCACAAAAACAGGCGTCTGGAGAGGACATTTTGTTTAACAAGAAACACATCAGCTTTATCAAGCCTGTAACTGCTACAAAAATGGTTCTCTGTGTATCTATATGTATCTGTATTACTGATCCAATGTCAATGTACTCATTTAAACTTCAGTCTAGCCATATTTTGCCACAAAACTGATGTATCATGTGGCAAACTGAGATATGGAGGGGTAAATTGTATTTAGTGACAAAAAAAAAATATAATTTTTCTTCGTATATAACTTCAAATTTGATGCACAGTGTTTTATTTAAGTCTAAATTATTTGTTGTTGTGTATAATGATTAAGTAATTGCAAGAACCAATCAGCTGTGAGCTTATAAACCTTAGTATATTCAGGGGTGTTGGAGAGGACAATTATTTAACAACAACCTCTACAATAATGAACACCAACTATATGAGCTAATATGTGAATTTATACGATGCATCAATCAGTTTTAACATTTCTGCATAAATACTCCAGATGTTATTGCAATGCTCAAGAGCCAAATCACATTAAACAGTAAAAAACTTCAGAGTGGACACCCAAGTACAGCTCCAATTACTTATAAGAAAATATTGCCTGAAAATTTTGAAGTTAACGCATAATAACACGTTTATTAAGCAATGTTTTACTATAAAAGGAATGCTGTTGTTGTTCATTGATACATCATTGTTAATATTGTGGTCTTATTATCTACCCAATGGGAACTCTCAAAGAATGAATAACTGATAAGTTCTGGAGAGGATATTTTGTTTAACACTAAAATTTGGAAGCAAGACTGCTGAAAGACCATGAAACTTGTTTGATCTCTCTATGGTCTTTCAGTGCACTTCTCTGAGGTCTTTCACAATTCCTGATTGATCTGTCAGGGGTCTTTGTGGTCTCCAAAACTTCTTGAAATGGTTCAAAGCAGTCTTTTAGTAGTCATTCACGAATATGGTCTGCTGGTGATCTGTCAGGGACCTCTCAATTAAATTGCAAAGGTATTATTATTGTCTCTCCATGATCTTGTGACAGTCTCTCTTTTCTTTTCTTTTTTGTTTTGTTGTTGAGATCATTGAAAGACTGCTGAGAGATCATTGAGAAATCATTGGAAGACCAGTGAAAGTCCATAGAAACCAGTGATAGACATGCGTGGAAATTGCGAAAAGATCTTTTTTGAATCCAAGATCCCTTAAAGACTGTTTAAAGACTGTTGTAGGACTAGTGTCAGTTCCGCAAGACAACAAATATCATCATAAACATAACTGCACTGCAATATTCCGATTCATATTACAGGGATTTGTTATCTTGTTCTTTCACAATTCTTGCAGTAGTCTCAGTCTTTCTATTAGAATTCTCTCCGTGGTCTGCGGCAGTGCTTTAGATATCTTGATTGATCTTTCAAAGATCTCTGGCACTGTAAGAGATCTCTCAATAGTCTTATTGGTCTTGATAAACTTTTAGCTGTCTGCAAGATCGGAGCAGGGATCTTGCTGGAAAAGTTGTTTTTAGTCTTTTGATGGTCTTGCAGGGGTTTCAGGAACCACTCCAAAGAGACAGCAAATTTCACTGATCCTGAAGCATTACTGAAACAGCTTGGCAATTTTCAGTCTTTCAGTGGTCTTTCAATGGTTTCCATTCTGTGGAACAATTAAGGGCTAATGGCAGTCTTGACTTTTGATTTTCATGTAAAGTTATTATTAGGCAAGACAAATCTGGCTTTGCTTTTTCTGCTGTTGTTTAAAACTCAGTCAATATATTTCAGAACAAATGCTGGTAGCATAGTTAGCATCCAAGAATATTAACCTATTGAAAACAAACATGAAACACTAGACTGGGTAGCCTGTAATAAGAGGTTATACTGATTAGAGTTCTCTGTCAAATCACAAATGGAAAAGACAAATTCGAAGCTGAGATTTTCAAATTTCACAAATGTAACAGAATGTACATGATATTGTGAATTAGAATGTTTCAAGTGATATGACACTTTAAACAACAAATTTTGAATGACACACATGGCGTGCAATTGATGGACCAAGAAATTCATGCCACGGGGAATCACCATGTACTTGCATAATTATATATTACCTGCACATAAAGGCCTTTAAGAGAAAGGAAAGGAAATCAAACCGAAGGTGCAAATCAGGAAAGCATGGGTAGCAGGGTAGCATGGAGGAGAGCCATCAAGGAAATACATACTGTCTCATCCTACAATAACACTGGTAGAAAATGGTCTTTAAATGATGAATACCCCATCAATTTGTTGCAAAACGTAACTCTCTTAAGGGAGCATACTTCTAAGTGGAGTACAGCATATTAAAAAAAAAATGAATAGGCCAACTTATTTTGTACACAACATGAAAATGGGGAGTGAAACAGTGATGTATAGTGTTCCGGATTCGATTACCTGCACAAAAATCATTTATCTCTTGATTAAAGTGACCAAATTGTAAATGCAATCATGTGTTAAAATATGTGTCCTCTCCAGAACAACATGAAGGCATGCAGTATATTATTTTCCAGGCTAGTAAATAATTGCCATGATCAGTAGATTTTGTCAGTTACACAGTTACAAACAGTATCACATTAATTTTTCTTGACTATCAAAATATGGTGTGAGAGTATTGCCGCCACTGACTTCCGATATTGCTCAATTACATACATGAACTAATGAAAATCAATTCTAGAATAAAATTCTAGCAGTTGAAATGTTAGTTTATGATTTCTGTTACAGTATGCAACAACAGACCATGATTTTCTTACATAAAAGAAGGAGTTTTACTGTTAAAATTTTTGTTTCTGTACATTGTTAAAAGATGAACTACCTTTGTTCTGGAGAGGACATGCTGTTTAACGCTGCATTAATGTGAGATACTGACCATCTATAAGAATTTAGGAAGAAAATCATATTTCATTATGTTGAATTGAAGTACACAATTATTTCTATACCACAATAATAGATATCAAAATCCTTAGTGCTTCAAAAAATGAAAAATGTACCTGTTCTGGAGAGGACACACTTTTAACGGAAAATTTATATATCAAAATAACCAAGCAGTAAAATAAATCCAACACATTATGTTCATTGATGTGTCATATGTTTTCACTTACAAACATTCTGAAGATTAAATCAGCAGCATTTTGGCACATCTTTATCGCTTTCATTCACTGCTAGTGACTTATATGTTCTGGAGAGGACACAATTTTTTTGTTTAACGGAAAAGATACCTTTTACAAAAACATTCATAAGTTCCACATTTATGGGTCAAATTTCATCAAATAAGCTTCAAAATGCTGAATAATGGTTGTACTTATATAATAAGAGGAATATTCAGCACAACTTTCATTAAATTCATTTAAGATAGCAATGAACTTTATCAAAAATGTCGAATGAGAATCCATTTTCCGTTAAAAATACACAAAAAATCCAAAATTTAAGAGAAATAATACTTGAACTGTCCTGAAATTGCAACTCGTAGGTTGGTGTTGATAAGGTCCATCAAACAATACCGCCAGTACAATAATGGAAATTCTAAAAATGGGCCAAAATAGGGAAAAATCAGTTTTTACAAAAGTGTACACTTAATGTGAAATAGCCCTTTATCAAGAGCAGAAAAATGGGGGAAACAGATTTTTACAATTCTTAGCATTTCCGCCTCCCTTGGTTGGTCATCCCTATAATTATGACTCTACTCTCTCCTCTCACCTAAATAATAATAATAATGTTAGTAATAATAATAATAATGATAATAACAATAACAATACACTGAAATAATGATAATAATACAATAGGCCAATGCAAATGAATGGGGAGGGGGTGCTGTGATCCATAACATAAGAGTGGGCGGAATAGACACAAACAGGTACTGGATTGTTTTGATGTTTAAAATGAAATAACAATGATAATGAAGCTTTTTGAAACGTCTATCAGTCGTAGAGAAACCTTGACATGACGGGAAAAAAAGATATTCACTATCCTTGACCGATTAACTTTTTTCCTTAATTCCCTTGATTCATCCCCTTGTCAATGAATAATATGAAATAATAATAAAACTGAATGACTATGATCTCCCCTCCCACAAAATAACAACAACAATAATAATAATAATAATAATGATAATGTTATTTATTATGATAATAAAAACAATGAACAGTATCAATGAGATAAACGGGTGGTTCTAGATCCATCAAACCAAGTTTTGATTATGAAAACAGAAATGAGAGAGCAAATGAAGACGAAAATATTCTTTGTGTATTTCTTCTCTCATAACGTGGTTGAAGAAATATTAAAGGAAAAATACGAAGCGCTGAGACCCGTGGATTCCCACGGGTGCCTAATACTTATGAAACCTAATGACTATGATCCCCCTCCCCAAATAACAATAATAATTATAATAGCAATATAACAATAGGGGCCTAATGAGAATAATAATATGATAATAATGATGATGTATAGTCTGAAGCAGATAAACGCGGATGGTTCTATGATCTATCAAACCAAGATTTGGTGATTAAAAACAAAAAGGAGGGAGCAATTGAAGACGATCAAAAATATTATATTTTTCTCTCATAACGTGGGAAAAGAAATAGGAAAGAAAAAAAAAATGCTAGGCCTTGAGACCAGCCGTGGATTCCCTCGAGTGCCTGCATGGATGCAAGAGCAGGGGGTATAATTAATATCAAAGTCATCTCCCCATTCCGACGGGAAGAATCTGCGGACAGAACTTCCGGAGAATCTCATAAGCGTTTTTGATAATTTTTCCCTGAATGTTTGTTTTGGGGTTTTGTTTTGTTTTTTGTTTGTTTGTTTTTTTATTTTTTATTTTTGGTTCTGCGGTGGTGGAAATGTGTGTGTGTGTGTGTGGTGGCGGGGGGGGGGGGGGTGGTGGTCATGGGTAGAAGAGATCGAGCACAAGTAACGAAAGAATGAGAAAAAAATATTTTTATTTCATCAATAAAAATGTGCAAAATCGTATCTATGAGAAAAAAACAAACAAATAAAACCGCTCAGACCCGTGGATTTCCACGGGTGCTGCTAGTCTATATATATAATAGGCGAAGTTGTTGTTGTTGTCGCGGCCTTATGTATTTCCTGTTTTATTCCGGCGTTGCTGGATTGTCTATCTCCTCCCGAGCCGTCGGCTCCGGGCAGCTGCGACCGGTGCCGTCGGCCGCGGGAGAGTATCCTGCATCGAATGGCGCGGGTTTCGTCCCCGCTCCGCCTCCGTGTCGACGTCGAGGACGAAAAAGAAAAATTAATGAGATAGATGCATAATGCATTTTTGTGCGTGACGTCAGAGCCGAGCGTTTAAATATTCACCGATCCTGCGCTGGACTCCTGCTTTCTCGATCGTCCATCTTTTAGCTTGCAGAGACAATGGGGATACTAAAGTCAAAAAGATGATGGCGTGCAGCGAAATCTCTGACATATTCCGGCGGGCACGCACGCACACACACAATGTACTCTCGGGTACGGTATGCCAGTGTGTGGCCTGAGCCTGTGTATGTATTGACGATGGTTACACGAAACACTATCTGCGTGCGCGTGATATGGACACTCATGGTATATCAAGGAGGTATACCTCCTTGGGTATATCAATGCACGGCGCGGTCATTGTTAGTACAAGGGCATTTACGTACAGCGACGTTCGCCATTGGCGTGCCCAAATGAAAACAACGAATGCTGTTATATTAATGTATTTTGCACAACTGCAGGATACTGCAGCTCAGGTATGTCATTTAATTTACTCTCAAGTCGGGTATCATTGTACTCAGACTGTTCAGGACGGCTAAATATCCACTTAAATTTTGTCCTTGCCGATCGTACCCTTCCATATCAGAGTACACGCGCCGCTGTTCATTCGTTTACTATGGCTGCTGTAAACATGAATATTCATAAGACGAGCGGACGCGGGGGAAACCCTCGCTTTGCTGACCGCCAATTTTTGAAGTTACAAGTGGACAGTGGTTCTATGGTGCATCAAACCAAGTTTTGGTGATAAAAATAAACAAGAGACCCGCGGGTCTAGCGCTCACCTGAGTATCGTAAGTTCACCTTTCACGCAGTCACTAATCTAAATTATTCACAGCTCTACTAAAATTTGACCAGGCATTCTCAAGTAGAAGATAAAAATGTATAATAAAAAAAAGGGCCCCAATATTTTAAGATTCCTTAATTTGGGGGGATTGGGGGCCCCTGGGGCCCTCTGGGTGGGGCATGGTGCCCATTTCGATAAAGTGAGATCCTGACCCCCTAGGGATGCTACCTGCCAAGTTTGACGAAAATCCATCATGAGGTTTTCAGGAAGAAGATGAAAATGTACAATTCAGGCCCCAATTTGGACCTTCCCAACCCCCCCCCCCCCCAAGAAGGGCACCCCTGGATCTGCTATGAACAAACTTGAAACTACAGTCATTAATGTACTCACTCATAGTATTATCTTAGCTCTATAACTTCTGATTCTAGAGAAGATTTTTAAAGATTTCTTCATTTTGGGGGGTTTGGGGCCCCCTGGCGGCCCCCTGGGTGGGGCATGGTGCCCATTTTAACAAATTGAGATCCTAACCCCCTAGGGATGCTACCTGCCAAGTTTGGTGAAAATGGGTCATGGGGTTCTCAAGAAGAAGATGAAAATGTACAATTTAGGCCCCATTAGGACCACTCCCCACCCCCCCTCCCCTGGGTCCCAAGGAGGGCACCCCTGATTCTGCCATGAACAAACTTGAAACTACAGTCATCAATGTACTGACTCATAGTATTAACTTAGCTCTATCACTTCTGGTTCTAGAGAACAAGATTTTTACAGATTCCTTAATTTTGGGGGGTTTGGGCCCCCCTGGGGGCCCCCTGGGTGGGGCACGGTGCCCATTTTAACAAATTGAGTTCCTAACCCCCTAGGGATGCTACCTGCCAAGTTTGATGGAAATCGGTCTTGGGGTTTTCAAGAAGAAGATGAAAATGTAAAAAGTTTACGCACGACGGACGACGCACGACGCACGACGGACGACGCACGACGGACGACGCACGACGGACGCCGGACGAACGGCGATCGCAATAGCTCACTTGAGCCTTTGGCTCAGGTGAGCTAAAAAGAGGGAGCAAATGACGACAAAAATATTCTTTCTCCCATTACGTGGGAAAAGAAATATTAAAGAAAAAATACGAGGCCCTGAGACCCATGGATTCCCACGGGTGCCTACTTATTAAAGCTATAATGACTATCATCTCCCCTCCCAAAATAATTTTATTAAATGAAATTAAATGTAATAATAGTATTCATAATAATAACAATAATGATAATGTACAGTCTGAAGCAGATAAACGGGTGAGGATTATGTAAACATATTGTCGTTGTGTGGGATTTCTTTTTTTAAATGATGTGTTAAAAAATAAATATTATTCATGACATACGCCATTTTTTAGCTTTTTCATGAAGAGAAAAGATGTGTACGTGCGTTGGGGCCAGAAAGGGCTCAAGTTTTTTGCTCATGTATTGTTTGTTTTTTTTTTTTTTTCAACGGGCGTCGAGACTGAGGGTAAATGGCATGGGGGAGGGGAGATATGCAGGGCAAGATGTCAATGGCACCCCCTTCCCCCGTGCTTCGACGGGAAGAATCTTTGGGCAAAGAAGACCACCCTCAAATTTCCACGGGTGCTGCTAAGTTGATCTGTGATAACAGCAAGCGGGGTTATAGACCAGCTCCTCAGCTCATGTGTTAGGAGGGGATGGCCATGGGTAGAAGAGGGTGCAAAAGAAGGAAGGAGAAAATAATAAAGTTCTTTCTTTCTGACTACTAAAAACGTGGCGAAAAATAATATGAATAAATACCCACGGATGCCTGCTTATTAAACCTATAATGACTATATCATCTCCCCTCCCAAAATAATATTTATTAAATGATGATACAATAATAGTATTCATAAAATAATGAAAATAATGATAATGTACAGTCTGAAGCAGATAAACGGGCGAGGATATGTAAACATATTGTTGTGTGGGTTGTATTTTTTTTTTTTTGAATGACGTACGTGGTAAAATGAATATTATTCATGACATACGCCACTTTTCAGCTTTTTCATGAAGCGAAAAGATGTGTGTGCGTTGGGGACAGATAGGGCTCATGTATTGTTTGTTTGTTTGTTTGTTTTTTTTTCAACGGGCGTCGAGACTGAGGGCGAATGGCATAGGGAAGGGGGAGATATGCAGGGCAAAATGTCAATGGCACCCCCTTCCCCCGTGCTTCGACGGGAAGAATCTTTGGGCAAAGAAGACAATCCTCGAATTTCCACGGGTGCTGCTAAGTTGACCTGTGATAACAGCAAGCGGGGTTATTTTAAAGTCCCATTCCATGGACCGGCTCCTCAGCTCATGTGTTAGGAGGGGATGGCCATGGGTAGAAGAGGGTGCAAATGAAGGAAGGAGAAAATAATAAAGTTCTTTCTTTCTGACTACTAAAAACGCGGCGAAAATAATATGAATAAATACCCACGGATGCCTACTTATTAAACCTATAATGACTATATCATCTCCCCTCCCAAAATAATATTTATTAAATGATGATACAATAATAGTATTCATAAAATAATGATAATAATGATAATGTACAGTCTGAAGCAGATAAACGGGCGAGGATATGTAAACATATTATCGTTGTGTGGGTTGCATTTTTTTTAATGACGTTCGTGGTAAAATGAATATCATTCTTGACATACGCCACTTTTCAGCTTTTTCATGAAGAGAAAAGATGTGTGTGCGTTGGGGACAGATAGGGCTCATGTATTGTTTTTTGTTTTTTTGTTTTTGTTTTTGTTTTCAACGGGCGTCGAGACTGGCATGGGGAAGGGGGAGATATGCAGGGCAAAATGTCAATGGCACCCCCCCCCCCCCCCCCCGGTGCTTCGACGGGAAGAATCTTTGGGCAAAGATGACAATCCTCGAATTTCCACGGGTGCTGCTAAGTTGATTTGTGATAACATCAAGCGGGGTTATTTTAAAGTCCCATTCCATGGACCGGCTCCTCGGCTCAGGTGTTAGGAGGGGATGGCCATGGGCAGTGCCGTAGGCGGCACTGGCCATGGGTATATAGAAGAGGGTGCAAAAGAAGAAAGGAGAAAATAGTAAAGTTCTTTCTTTTTGACTACTAAAAACGCGGCGAATAATATGAATAAATTCAAAAAAATATGAGGCCCTCAGACCCGTGGATTTCCACGGGTGCTGCTAGTTATATATAGTAATCGCGTAAGGATGGCCCCGTGCCTTCCCGTGCTTTATTTTGTGGAGCTATCTCCTCCGAAGCCGCCGGCTCCGGGCCCCCCGGACCGGTGCCGTCGGCAGTGGGAGGGTCTCTTCTATCGAGTGGGCCGGGTTTCGTCCGCGCTCCTCCTCCGTGTCGACGTCGAGAGCGGTACAGAAAACAAAGAAAAACAAAAGACAAGCGCCGACGTGCAGCTTTTGCGCGATGGTATCCCGCGTCGGTGCGTGGCGAAAGCTCTATTATTGTACTTGGACGCACACACGCGAACACGATGTATACGGGTTATATTATACAGCTCGCGCCAGCTCGCAGGCTCAGGTTGCACGACACACAGAACCCTATACAATCTGTGGTAGCACAGTGAGCATTCTCGCTCGCCAAGCTGATCGTTCGGGGAGACATGATACACGCACTATAGGTACGGCAATATATCGCGAAGAGTTTTTGTGTGTATGCCTGTCACTGTGTTGCATTGCATATCATGATGCGTTCTCGGTACACGGGAAGCTACGAATGCCGTATTTTATTTCGCGAAACTATGTACAGGATCCTGTGCAGCTAAACTACGTCATTCAGTTTACTCTTAAGTCGGGTATCATTGTACTCAGACTGTTTAGCAGTGATCTCGATGGCTAAATATCCACTTAAATGTTGTCCTTGCCGATCGTGCCCTTCCATATCAGATAGCCTAAGCCTGTGTATGTATTGACGATGGTACACGAAACACTATCTCCTTTATACGCTCCGTCGTGCGGGCTCTCATACAGATGGCCATACAAGGGCATTTACGTACAGTTCGCCATTGGCGTGCTCAATGAAAACAACGAATGCTGTTATTTTATTGTATTTTGCACAATTACAGGATACTATGCAGCTCAGGTACGTCATTTAGTTTGCATTCAAGTCAGGTATCATTGTACTCGGACTTTTCAGGACGGCTAAATATCGACTTCAATTTTGTCCTTGCCGATCGTACCATTCCATATCAGAGTACACTGCACGCGCCGCTGTTCATTCGTTTACTGCATGGCTGCTGTAAACATGAATATTCATGAGACGAGCGGACGCGGGGGAAACCCTCGCTTTGATGACTGCCAATTTTTGAAGTTACAAGTGGACATCAAATGGGTGATTCTATAGTGCATCAAACCAAGTTTTGGTGATAAAAATAAAAAAGAGGGAGCAAATGACGACAAAAATATTCTTCTTTCTCCCATAACGTGGGAAAAGAAATATTAAAGAAAAAATACGAGGCCCTGAGACCCATGGATTCCCACGGATGCCTATACTTATTAAAGCTATAATGACTATCATCTCCCCTCCCAAAATAATTTCATTAAATGATGATGTAATAATAGTATTCATAATAATAACAATAATGATAATGTACAGTCTGAAGCAGATAAACGGTTGAGGATTATGTAAACATATTGTCGTTGTGTGGGATTTTTTTTTTGAATGATATGTTAAAAAATAAATATTATTCATGACATACGCCATTTTTTTTAGCTCTTTCATGAAGAGAAAAGATGTGTACGTGCGTTGGGGCCAGAAAGGGCTCATGTATTTTTTTTTTCCAACCGGCGTCGAGACTGATGGTAAATGGCATGGGGGAGGGGAGATATGGAGGGCAAAATGTCAATGGAACCCCCTTCCCCCGTGCTTCGACGGGAAGAATCTTTGGGCAAAGAAGACAACCCTCGAATTTCCACGGGTGCTGCTAAGTTGATAAAATTATGTGATAACAGCAAGCGGGGTTATTTTAAAGTCCCATTCCATGGACCGGCTCCTCAACTCATGTGTTATAGGAGGTGATGGCCATGGGTAGAAGAGGGTGCACAAGAAGGAAGGAGAAAATAATAAAGTTCTTTCTTTCTGACTACTAAAAACGCGGCGAAAAATAATATGAATAAATACCCACGGATGCCTACTTATTAAACCTATAATGACTATATCATCTCTCCTCCCAAAATAATATTTATGAAATGATGATACAATAATGATAATAATGAAAATGTACAGTCTTAAGCAGATAAACGGGCGAGGATATGTAAACATATTGTCGTTGTGTGGGTTGTATTTTTTTTTTTTTTTAATGACGTACGTGGTAAAATGAATATTATTCATGACATACGCCACTTCTCAGCTTTTTCATGAAGAGAAAAGATGTGTGTGCGTTGGGGACAGATAGGGCTCATGTATTGTTTTTTTTTTCCAACGGGCGTCGAGACTGAGGGCGAATGGCATGGGGAAGGGGGAGATATATGCAGGGCAAAATGTCAATGGCAACCCCCCCCCCCCCCCCCCCCCCCCGTGCTTCGACGGGAAGAATCTTTGGGTAAAGAAGACAATCCTCGAATTTCCACGAATGTTGCTAAATTGATCTGTGATAACAGCAAGCGGGGTTACTTTAAAGTCCCATTCCATGAACCGGCTCCTCAGCTCAGGTGTTAGGAGGGGATGGCCATGGGTATATAGAAGAGGGTGCAAAAGAAGATAGAGAAAATAGTAAAGTTCTATCTTTTTGACTACTAAAAACGCGGCGAATAATATGAATAGATTCAAAAAAAATATGAGGCCCTCAGACCCGTGGATGTCCACGGGTGCTGCTAGTCTATATATATAATAGGCGAAGTTGTTGTTGTTGTCGCGGCCTTATGTATTTCCTGTTTTATTCCGGCGTTGCTGGATTGTCTATCTCCTCCCGAGCCGTCGGCTCCGGGGAGCTGCGACCGGTGCAGTCGGCCGCGGGAGAGTATCCTGCATCGAATGGCGCGGGTTTCGTCCCCGCTCCGCCTCCGTGTCGACGTCGAGGACGAAAAAGAAAAATTAATTAGATAGATGCATAATGCATTTTTGTGCGTGACGTCAAAGCCGAGCGTTTTAATATTCACCGATCCTGCGCTGGACTCCTGCTTTCTCGATCGTCCATCTTTTAGCTTGCAGAGACAATGGGGATACTAAAGTCAAAAAGATGATGGCGTGCAGCGAAATCTCTGTCATATTCCGGCGGACACGCACGCACACACACAATGTACTCTCGGGTACGGTATGCCAGTGTGTGGCCTGAGCCTGTGTATGTATTGACGATGGTTACACGAAACACTATCTGCGTGCGCGTGATATGGACACTCATTATGGTATATCAAGGAGGTATACCTCCTTGGGTATATCAATACACGGCGCGGTCATTGTTAGTACAAGGGCATTTACGTACAGCGACGTTCGCCATTGGCGTGCCCAAATGAAAACAACGAATGCTGTTATTTTATTGTATTTTGCACAACTGCAGGATACTGCAGCTCAGGTATGTCATTTAATTTACTCTCAAGTCGGGTATCATTGTACTCAGACTGTTCAGGACGGCTAAATATCCACTTAAATTTTGTCCTTGCCGATCGTACCCTTCCATATCAGAGTACACGCGCCGCTGTTCATTCGTTTACTATGGCTGCTGTAAACATGAATATTCATAAGACGAGCGGACGCGGGGGAAACCCTCTCTTTGCTGACCGCCAATTTTTGAAGTTACAAGTGGACATCAAATATGTGGTTCTATGGTGCATCAAACCAAGTTTTGGTGATAAAAATAAAAAAGAGGGAGCAAATGACGACAAAAATATTCTTTCTCCCATTACGTGGGAAAAGAAATATTAAAGAAAAAATACGAGGCCCTGAGACCCATGGATTCCCACGGGTGCCTACTTATTAAAGCTATAATGACTATCATCTCCCCTCCCAAAATAATTTTATTAAATGAAATTAAATGTAATAATAGTATTCATAATAATAACAATAATGATAATGTACAGTCTGAAGCAGATAAACGGGTGAGGATTATGTAAACATATTGTCGTTGTGTGGGATTTCTTTTTTTTTAAATGATGTGTTAAAAAATAAATATTATTCATGACATATACGCCATTTTTTAGCTTTTTCATGAAGAGAAAAGATGTGTACGTGCGTTGGGGCCAGAAAGGGCTGATGTTTTTTGCTCATGTATTGTTTTTTTTTTTTTTTTTTTTTTTGCTTCGACGGGAAGAATCTTTGGGCAAAGAAGACAACCCTCGAATTTCCACGGGTGCTGCTAAGTTGATCTGTGATAACAGCAAGCGGGGTTATTTTAAAGTCCCATTCCATGGACCAGCTCCTCAGCTCATGTGTTAGGAGGGGATGGCCATGGGTAGAAGAGGGTGCAAAAGAAGGAAGGAGAAAATGATAAAGTTCTTTCTTTCTGACTACTAAAAACGTGGCGAAAAATAATATGAATAAATACCCACGGATGCCTGCTTATTAAACCTATAATGACTATATCCATCTCCCCTCCCAAAATAATATTTATTAAATGATGATACAATAATAGTATTCATAAAATAATGAAAATAATGATAATGTATACAGTCTGAAGCAGATAAACGGGCGAGGATATGTAAACATATTGTTGTGTGGGTTGTATTTTTTTTTTTGAATGACGTACGTGGTAAAATGAATATTATTCATGACATACGCCACTTTTCAGCTTTTTCATGAAGAGAAAAGATGTGTGTGCGTTGGGGACAGATAGGGCTCATGTATTGTTTTTTTTTTTTTCAACGGGCGTCGAGACTGAGGGCGAATGGCATAGGGAAGGGGGAGATATGCAGGGCAAAATGTCAATGGCACCCCCTTCCCCCGTGCTTCGACGGGAAGAATCTTTGGGCAAAGAAGACAATCCTCGAATTTCCACGGGTGCTGCTAAGTTGATCTGTGATAACAGCAAGCGGGGTTATTTTAAAGTCCCATTCCATGGACCGGCTCCTCAGCTCATGTGTTAGGAGGGGATGGCCATGGGTAGAAGAGGGTGCAAAAGAAGGAAGGAGAAAATAATAAAGTTCTTTCTTTCTGACTACTAAAAACGCGGCGAAAAATAATATGAATAAATACCCACGGATGCCTACCTATTAAACCTATAATGACTATATCATCTCCCCTCCCAAAATAATATTTATTAAATGATGATACAATAATAGTATTCATAAAATAATGATAATAATGATAATGTACAGTATGAAGCAGATAAACGGGCGAGGATATGTAAGCATATTATCGTTGTGTGGGTTGCATTTTTTTTTAATGACGTACGTGGTAAAATGAATATTATTCATGACATACGCCACTTTTCAGCTTTTTCATGAAGAGAAAAGATGTGTGTGCGTTGGGGACAGATAGGGCTCATGTACTGTTTTTTTTTTTGTTGTTGTTTTTTTCAACGGGCGTCGAGACTGAGGGCGAATGGCATGGGGAAGGGGGAGATATGCAGGGCAAAATGTCAATGGCACCCCCCCCCCCCCCCCGGTGCTTCGACGGGAAGAATCTTTGGGCAAAGATGACAATCCTCGAATTTCCACGGGTGCTGCTAAGTTGATCTGTGATAACAGCAAGCGGGGTTATTTTAAAGTCCCATTCCATGGACCGGCTCCTCAGCTCAGGTGTTAGGAGGGGATGGCCATGGGCAGTGCCGTATATACGGCACTGGCCATGGGTATATAGAAGAGGGTGCAAAGGAAGAAAGGAGAAAATAGTAAAGTTCTTTCTTTTTGACTACTAAAAACGCGGCGAATAATATGAATAAATTCAAAAAAATATGAGGCCCTCAGACCCGTGGATTTCCACGGGTGCTGCTAGTCTATAATAGTAAAAGGCGAAGTTGTTGTTGTTGTCGGGGCCTTATGTATTTCCTGTTTTATTCCGGCGTTGCTGGTTTGTCTATCTCCTCCCGAGCCGTCGGCTCCGGGCCCCCGAGACCGGTGCCGTCGGCAGCGGGAGGGTCTCCTACGTGCCTTGCACCGGGTTTCGTCCGCGCTCCGCCTCCGTGTCGACGTCGAGGACGACAAAGAGAAATTAATTAGATAGATGCATAATGCATTTTTGTGCGTGACGTCAGAGCCGAGCGTTTTAATATTCACCGATCCTGCGCTGGACTCCTGCCTTTCTCGATCGTCCATCTTTTAGCTTGCAGAGACAGTGGGGATACTAACGTCAAAAAGATGATGGCGTGCAGCGAAATCTCTGTCATATTCCGGCGGACACGCACGCACGCACACAATGTACTCTCGGGTAGGTATGCCAGTGTGTGGACGGCCTGCGCCTGTGTATGTATTGACGATGGTTACACGAAACACTGTCTGCGTGCGTGTGATATGGACACTCATAATGGTACAATACACGGCGCGGTCATTGTCAGTACAAGGGCATTTACGTACAGCAGCGACGTTCGCCATTGGCGTGCCCAAATGAAAACAACGAATGCTGTTATTTTATTGTATTTTGCACAACTGCAGGATACTATGCAGCTCAGGTATGTCATTTAGTTTACTCTCAAGTCGGGTATCATTGTGCTCAGACAGTTCAGGACGGCTAAATATCCACTTAAATTTTGTCCTTGCCGATCGTACCCTTCCATATCAGAGTACACGCGCCGCTGTTCATTCGTTTACTGCATGGCTGCTGTTAACATGAATATTCATAAGACGAGCGGACGCGGGGGAAACCCTCGCTTTGCTGACCGCCAATTTTTGAAGGTACAAGTGGACATCAAATGTGTTGTTCTGTGGTGCATCAAACCAAGTTTTGGTTATAAAAATAAAAAAGAGGGAGCAAATGACGACAAAAATATTCTTCTTTCTCCCATAACGTGAGAAACGAGTTAAAGAAAAAATACGAGGCCTTGAGATCCATGGATTGCAACGGGTGCCTACTTATTAAACCTAATGACTATTTTGATCTCCCCCTTCCAAAATAATAATGGAGATTACAGTGGTAATATAATGATAATAATAATAATAATAATAATAATAATAATAATAATAATAATAATAATAAAATAATATAATAATAACATAATAATAATATTGATAATAAAAATGTACAGTCTGGCGAAGCAGATAAACGGGTGGTTCTATGATCCATATCAAACCAAGGTTTGGTGATAAAAACAGAAAGAAGAGAGCAAACGAAGACGAAAATATTGTATTTCTCTCAGCACAATAGTAACAAAAACACTAGGGGTCTATATATGAAGTAGTCCTACTCAGCACAAGAATACGTATGTTAGTGCAGTGAAGCAGTTTTGGACAGTTTGCGCAGGACTGTCTTCAGAAAAGCTTTTTATCAATAGCAGAAAAATGGGGGAAACAGATTTTTACAATTCTTAACAAATTAACATTTCCGCCTCCCTTGGTTGATCATCCCTTTATCATGACTCTACGCTCTCCTCTCCCCTAAATAATAATAATAATGTTAGTAATAATAATAATAATAATAACAATGACAATAATACACTGAAATAATGATAATAATATAATAGGCCAATGCAAATGAATTGGGAGGGGGTGCTATGATCCATAACTTAAGAGTGGGCGGATGAGACACAAACAGGTACTGGATTGTTTTGATGTTTAAAATGAAATATCAATGATAATGAAGCTATTTGAAACGTCTATCAGTCGCAGAGTAACCTTGACATGACGGAAAAAAAGATATTCACTACCCTTGACTGATAAACTTTTTTCCTTAATTCCCTTGATTCATCCCCATGTCAATGAATGATATAAAATAATAATAAAACCGAATGACTATGATCTCCCCTCCCACAAAATAACAATAACAATAACAATAACAATAACAATAACAATAACAATAATAATAATAATAATGATAATGCTAATTATTATGATAATAAAAACAATGAACAGTATCAATGAGATAAACGGGTGGTTCTAGATCCATCAAACTAAGTTTTGATTATGAAAATAGAAATGAGGGAGCAAATAAAGACGAAAATATTCTTTGTGTATTTCTTCTCTCATAACGTGGTTGAAAAAATATCAAAGGAAAAATACGAAGCCCTGAGACCTGTGGATTCCCACGGGTGCCTTATAATTATAAAACCTTATAATTATGATCCCCTCAACAAATAACAATAATAATTATAATAGCAATATAAGAATAGGGGCCTAATGAGAATAATGAAATGGTAACAATAATGATGATGTATAGTCTGAAGCAGATAAACGAATGGTTCTATGATCTATCAAACCAAGTTTTGGTGATTAAAAACAAAAAGGAGGGAGCAATTGAAGGCGATCAAAAATTGTTCTCTCATAACGTGGGAAAAGAAATAGGAATGAAAATAAAAAAATGCTAGGCCTTGAGACCAGCCCAGGATTCCCTCGGGTGCCTGCATGGATGCAAGAGCAGGGGGTATAATAATATCAAAGTCATAGTGTCAATAGTGTCTCCCCATTCCAACGGGATGAATCTGTGGGCAGAATTTCCGGACAATCTCATAAGCGTTTTTGGTAATTTTTCCCTGAATGTTTGTTTTGGGTTTTTTTTTTGTTTTGTTTGTTTGTTTGTTTGTTTTTTTTTTTGCTCTGTGGGGGTGGAAATGTGTGTGTGTGTGTGTGGGGGGGGGGATGGTGGTCATGGGTAGAAGAGATCGAGGACAAGTAACGAAAGAATGATAAAAATTTTCTTTTTATTTCATCAATAAAAATGTGCAAAATCGTATCTATGAGAAAAAAAAAAAACCCTCAGACCCGTGAATTTCCACGGGTGCTGCTATCTATATATATAATAGGCGAAGTTGTTGTTGTTGTCGCGGCCTTATGTATTTCCTGTTTTATTCCGGCGTTGCTGGATTGTCTATCTCCTCCCGAGCCGTCGGCTCCGGGGAGCTGCGACCGGTGCCGTCGGCCGCGGGAGAGTATCCTGCATCGAATGGCGCGGGTTTCGTCCCCGCTCCGCCTCCGTGTCGACGTCGAGGACGAAAAAGTAAAATTAATTAGATAGATGCATAATGCATTTTTGTGCGTGACGTCAAAGCCGAGCGTTTTAATATTCACCGATCCTGCGCTGGACTCCTGCTTTCTCGATCGTCCATCTTTTAGCTTGCAGAGACAATGGGGATACTAAAGTCAAAAAGATGATGGCGTGCAGCGAAATCTCTGTCATATTCCGGCGGACACGCACGCACACACACAATGTACTCTCGGGTACGGTATGCCAGTGTGTGGCCTGAGCCTGTGTATGTATTGACGATGGTTACACGAAACACTATCTGCGTGCGCGTGATATGGACACTCATTATGGTATATCAAGGAGGTATACCTCCTTGGGTATATCAATACACGGCGCGGTCATTGTTAGTACAAGGGCATTTACGTACAGCGACGTTCGCCATTGGCGTGCCCAAATGAAAACAACGAATGCTGTTATTTTATTGTATTTTGCACAACTGCAGGATACTGCAGCTCAGGTATGTCATTTAATTTACTCTCAAGTCGGGTATCATTGTACTCAGACTGTTCAGGACGGCTAAATATCCACTTAAATTTTGTCCTTGCCGATCGTACCCTTCCATATCAGAGTACACGCGCCGCTGTTCATTTGTTTACTATGGCTGCTGTAAACATGAATATTCATAAGACGAGCGGACGCGGGGGAAACCCTCTCTTTGCTGACCGCCAATTTTTGAAGTTACAAGTGGACATCAAATGTGTGGTTCTATGGTGCATCAAACCAAGTTTTGGTGATAAAAATAAAAAAGAGGGAGCAAATGACGACAAAAATATTCTTTCTCCCATTACGTGGGAAAATAAATATTAAAGAAAAAATACGAGGCCCTGAGATCCATGGATTCCCACGGGTGCCTACATGTACAGTCTGTACTTATTAAAGCTATAATGACTATCATCTCTCCTCCCAAAATAATTTTATTAAATGAAATTAAATGTAATAATAGTATTCATAATAATAACAATAATGATAATGTACAGTCTGAAGCAGATAAACGGTTGAGGATTATGTAAACATATTGTCGTTGTGTGGGATTTTTTTTTAATGATGTGTTAAAAAATAAATATTATTCATGACATACGCCATTTTTTTAGCTTTTTCATGAAGAGAAAAGATGTGTACGTGCGTTGGGGCCAGAAAGGGCTCATGTATTTTTTTTTTCCAACGGGCGTCGAGACTGATGGTAAATGGCATGGGGGAGGGGAGATATGCAGGGCAAAATGTCAATGGCACCCCCTTCCCCCGTGCTTCGACGGGAAGAATCTTTGGGCAAAGAAGACAACCCTCGAATTTCCACGGGTGCTGCTAAGTTGATATGTGATAACAGCAAGCGGGGTTATTTTAAAGTCCCATTCCATGGACCGGCTCCTCAGCTCATGTGTTAGCAGGTGATGGCCATGGGTAGAAGAGGGTGCACAGGAAGGAAGGAGAAAATAATAAAGTTCTTTCTTTCTGACTACTAAAAACGCGGCGAAAAATTATATGAATAAATACCCGCGGATGCCTACCTATTAAACCTATAATGACTATATCATCTCTCCTCCCAAAATAATAATTATGAAATGATGATACAATAATAGTATTCATAAAATAATAATAATAATGAAAATGTACAGTCTGAAGCAGATAAACGGGCGAGGATATGTAAACATATTGTCGTTGTGTGGGTTGTATTTTTTTTTATGACGTACGTGGTAAAATGAATATTATTCATCACATACGCCACTTTTCAGCTTTTTCATGAAGAGAAAAGATGTGTGTGCGTTGGGGACAGATAGGACTCATGTATTGTTTTGTTTTTTTCCAACGGGCGTCGAGACTGAGGGCGAATGGCATGGGGAAAGGGGAGATATGCAGGGCAAAATGTCAATGGCAACCCCCCCCCCCCCCCCCGTGCTTCGACGGGAAGAATCTTTGGGTAAAGAAGACAATCCTCGAATTTCCACGAATGTTGCTAAATTGATCTGTGATAACAGCAAGCGGGGTTACTTTAAAGTCCCATTCCATGAACCGGCTCCTCAGCTCAGGTGTTAGGAGGGGATGGCCATGGGTATATAGAAGAGGGTGCAAAAGAAGATAGAGAAAATAGGAAAGTTCTATCTTTCTGACTACTAAAAACGCGGCGAATAATATGAATGAATTCAAAAAAATGTGAGGCCCTCAGATCCGTGGATTTCCACGGGTGCTGCTAGTCTATATATATAATAGGCGAAGTTGTTGTTGTTGTCGCGGCCTTATGTATTTCCTGTTTTATTCCGGCGTTGCTGGATTGTCTATCTCCTCCCGAGCCGTCGGCTCCGGGCAGCTGCGACCGGTGCCGTCGGCCGCGGGAGAGTATCCTGCATCGAATGGCGCGGGTTTCGTCCCCGCTCCGCTTCCGTGTCGACGTCGAGGACGAAAAAGAAAAATTAATTAGATAGATGCATAATGCATTTTTGTGCGTGACGTCAAAGCCGAGCGTTTTAATATTCACCGATCCTGCGCTGGACTCCTGCTTTCTCGATCGTCCATCTTTTAGCTTGCAGAGACAATGGGGATACTAAAGTCAAAAAGATGATGGCGTGCAGCGAAATCTCTGTCATATTCCGGCGGACACGCACGCACACACACAATGTACTCTCGGGTACGGTATGCCAGTGTGTGGCCTGAGCCTGCGTATGTATTGACGATGGTTACACGAAACACTATCTGCGTGCGCGTGATATGGACACTCATTATGGTATATCAAGGAGGTATACCTCCTTGGGTATATCAATACACGGCGCGGTCATTGTTAGTACAAGGGCATTTACGTACAGCGACGTTCGCCATTGGCGTGCCCAAATGAAAACAACGAATGCTGTTATTTTATTGTATTTTGCACAACTGCAGGATACTGCAGCTCAGGTATGTCATTTAATTTACTCTCAAGTCGGGTATCATTGTACTCAGACTGTTCAGGACGGCTAAATATCCACTTAAATTTTGTCCTTGCCGATCGTACCCTTCCATATCAGAGTACACGCCGCTGTTCATTCGTTTACTATGGCTGCTGTAAACATGAATATTCATAAGACGAGCGGACGCGGGGGAAACCCTCTCTTTGCTGACCGCCAATTTTTGAAGTTACAAGTGGACATCAAATGTGTGGTTCTATGGTGCATCAAACCAAGTTTTGGTGATAAAAATAAAAAAGAGGGAGCAAATGACGACAAAAATATTCTTTCTCCCATAACGTGGGAAAAGAAATATTAAAGAAAAAATACGAGGCCCTGAGACCCATGGATTCCCACGGGTGCCTACTTATTAAAGCTATAATGACTATCATCTCCCCTCCCAAAATAATTTTATTAAATGAAATTAAATGTAATAATAGTATTCATAATAATAACAATAATGATAATGTACAGTCTGAAGCAGATAAACGGGTGAGGATTATGTAAACATATTGTCGTTGTGTGGGATTTTTTTTTTTAAATGATGTGTTAAAAAATAAATATTATTCATGACATACGCCATTTTTTAGCTTTTTCATGAAGAGAAAAGATGTGTACGTGCGTTGGGGCCAGAAAGGGCTCATGTTTTTTGCTCATGTATTGTTTTTTTTTTTTTTTTTTTTTTTTGCTTCGACGGGAAGAATCTTTGGGCAAAGAAGACAACCCTCGAATTTCCACGGGTGCTGCTAAGTTGATCTGTGATAACAGCAAGCGGGGTTATTTTAAAGTCCCATTCCATGGACCAGCTCCTCAGCTCATGTGTTAGGAGGGGATGGCCATGGGTAGAAGAGGGTGCAAAAGAAGGAAGGAGAAAATAATAAAGTTCTTTCTTTCTGACTACTAAAAACGTGGCGAAAAATAATATGAATAAATACCCACGGATGCCTGCTTATTAAACCTATAATGACTATATCATCTCCCCTCCCAAAACAATATTTATTAAATGATGATACAATAATAGTATTCATAAAATAATGATAATGTACAGTATGAATCAGATAAACGGGCGAGGATATGTAAACATATTGTTGTGTGGGTTGTATTTTTTTTTTTTGACTGACGTACGTGGTAAAATGAATATTATTCATGACATACGCCACTTTTCAGCTTTTTCATGAAGAGAAAAGATGTGTGTGCGTTGGGGACAGATAGGGCTCATGTATTGTTTTTTTTTTTTTTTTCAACGGGCGTCGAGACTGAGGGCGAATGGCATCGGGAAGGGGGAGATATGCAGGGCAAAATGTCAATGGCACCCCCTTCCCCCGTGCTTCGACGGGAAGAATCTTTGGGCAAAGAAGACAATCCTCGAATTTCCACGGGTGCTGCTAAGTTGATCTGTGATAACAGCAAGCGGGGTTATTTTAAAGTCCCATTCCATGGACCGGCTCCTCAGCTCATGTGTTAGGAGGGGATGGCCATGGGTAGAAGAGGGTGCAAAAGAAGGAAGGAGAAAATAATAAAGTTCTTTCTTTCTGACTACTAAAAACGTGGCGAAAAATAATATGAATAAATACCCACGGATGCCTACCTATTAAACCTATAATGACTATATCATCTCCCCTCCCAAAATAATATTTATTAAATGATGATACAATAATAGTATTCATAAAATAATGATAATAATGATAATGTACAGTATGAAGCAGATAAACGGGCGAGGATATGTGAGCATATTATCGTTGTGTGGGTTGCATTTTTTTTTAATGACGTACGTGGTAAAATGAATATTTTTCATGACATACGCCACTTTTCAGCTTTTTCATGAAGAGAAAAGATGTGTGTGCGTTGGGGACAGATAGGGCTCATGTATTTATTTTTTTTTTTGGTTTTTTTTTTTCAACGGGCGTCGAGACTGAGGGCGAATGGCATGGGGAAGGGGGAGATATGCAGGGCAAAATGTCAATGGCACCCCCCCCCCCCCGGTGCTTCGACGGGAAGAATCTTTGGGCAAAAATGACAATCCTCGAATTTCCACGGGTGCTGCTAAGTTGATCTGTGATAACAGCAAGCGGGGTTATTTTAAAGTCCCATTCCATGGACCGGCTCCTCAGCTCAGGTGTTAGGAGGGGATGGCCATGGGCAGTGCCGTATATAAGGCACTGGCCATGGGTATATAGAAGAGGGTGCAAAGGAAGAAAGGAGAAAATAGTAAAGTTCTTTCATTTTGACTACTAAAAACGCGGCGAATAATATGAATAAATTCCAAAAAATATGAGGCCCTCAGACCCGTGGATTTCCACGGGTGCTGCTAGTTATATATAGTAATCGCGTAAGGATGGCCCCGTGCCTTCCCGTGCTTTATTTTGTGGAGCTATCTCCTCCGGAGCCGCCGGCTCCGGGCCCCCCGGACCGGTGCCGTCGGCAGCGGGAGGGTCTCTTCTATCGAGTGGGCCGGGTTTCGTCCGCGCTCCTCCTCCGTGTCGACGTCGAGAGCGGTACAAAAAACAAAGAAAAACAAAAGACAAACGCCGACGTGCAGCTTTTGCGCGATGGTATCCCGCGTCAGTGCGTGGCGAAAGCTCTATCATCGTTCTTGGACGCACACACACGAACACGATGTATACGGGTTATATACAGCTCGCGCCAGCTCGCAGGCTCAGGTCGCACGACACACAGAACTCTATACAATCTGTGGTATTGTAGCACAGTGAGCATTCTCGCTCGCCAAGCTGATCGTTCGCGGAGACATGATACACGCACTATGGGTACGGGCAATATATCGCGAAGATTTTTGGTGCGTGTGCATGCATTGAGCCTGTCGCTGTGTTGCATTGCATATCATGATGCGTTCTCGGTACACGGGAAGCTACGAATGCCGTATTTTATTTCGCGAAACTATGTACAGGATCATGTGCAGCTAAACTACGTCATTCAGTTTACTCTTAAGTCGGGGATTGTACTCAGACTGTTTAGCAGTGATCTCGACGGCTAAATATCCACTTAAATGTTGTCCTTGCCGATCGTGCCCTTCCATAACAGATAGCCTGCGCCTGTGTATGTATTGACGATGGTACACGAAACACTATCTCCGTGCGGGCTCTCATATGGTAATACACGGCGCGGACATACAAGGGCATTTACGTACAGTTCGCCATTGGCGTGCATGCCGAAACGAAAACAACGAATGCTGTTATTTTATTGTATTTTGCACAACTGCAGGATACTATGCAGCTCAGGTATGTCATTTAGTTTACTCTCACGTCGGGTATCATTGTAGTCAGACTGTTTAGGACGGCTAAATATCCACTTAAATTTTCATCCTCGCCGATCGTGCCCTTCAATTTCAGATTACACGCGCCGCTGTCCATTCGTTTATTGCATGGCTGCTGTAAACATGAATATTCATAAGACACGTGCGGACGTAAGGGAAAACCTCGCTTTGTTGACCGCCTATTTTGAAGTTACGAGTGGAAATTAAATGGGTGGTTCTATAGTCCGTCAAACCAAGTTTTGGTGATTGAAATAAAAAAGAGGGAGCAAATGAAGACAAAAATATTCTTCTTTTTCCCATAACGTGGGAAAAGAAGTATTAAAGAAAAAATACGAGGCCCTGAGACCCATGGATTCCCACGGGTGCCTAATTCTTATTAAAACCTGATGACTAACTCCCTCTCCCCAAATAATAATGTAATAATAATAATAATAATAATAATAATAACAAAATAATAATAATAATAATATAATGATAATAATGATAAAAATATCATTATTATTGATAATAATAATGTAATGATCGTAATAATAATAATAAAAGTGTACAGTCTGAAGCAGATAAACGGGTGGTTCTTTGATCTATCAAACCAAGCTTCTTTTTTTTTGTCAGCAAAAGGAGGGATCGAACAAATGAAGACGAAAATATTTTATTTTCTGTCAGGACAATAACAAAAACACTAGGGGGTCTATGAAGTAGCACAATATTACGTATGTTAGTGCAGTGAAGTAGTTTCTTTTTTTTCTTTTTTTCTTTTACAGTTTGCGCATGATTTTCTTCAAAAAAGCTTTTTATCAAGAGCATAAAAATGGGGAAAACTTATTTTTACAATTCTTAACAAATTAGCACTTCCGCCTTCTTTGTTTCATTCCTATATTATGACTCTACTCTCGATCTCTTCTCCCCTAAATAGTTGTTATGTTATAGTAATAATAATAATAATAATAATAAAAACAATAATATCAATGAACAGTAACAATGAAATAAACGGGTGGTTCTATGATCCATCAAACCCAGTTTTGATGATAAAAACAGAAATGAGGGAGCAATAGAAGATGAAAATATTCTTCGTGTATTATATGTTCTCTCATAACGTGGGTGAAGAAATATTAAAGAAAAAAATCCCACGGGTGCCTTGATACTTAAAAAAACCTAATGACTATGATCCCCCCAAATATCAATAATAATAATAATAATAATAATAATAATCTTAAGAATGATAATATGATGATAATAGTAATAATGGTGATGCACAGTGTGAAGCAGATAAACGGATGGTTCTATGATCTATCAAACCAAGTTTTTGGTGATAAAAACATATAGGAGGGAGCAAATGAAGACAAAAATATTTCATTCTTCTATCATAACGTGGGAAAAGAAGTAAAAATAAAAAAATGGGAGGCCTTAACAGACCAGCCATTGATTCCTGCATGAGGGCAAGAGCAGGGGGTGGTAAATATCAAAAGGGTATCTCCCCGTTTCGATGTGAAAATCTGTGGGCAGAACTTTCGGAGAATCTCATAAGCGTTTTTGGTAATTTTTCCCTGAATGTTTGTTGGCTTTTGTTTGTTGTTGTTGTTGTTGTTGTTGTTTTTTTTTTTGCGGGGATCGAATTGTGTGTGTGTGTGGGGGGGGGGGGGGAGGGGCGGATGGTCATGGGTAGAAGAGAGCATGTGCACAAGTAACGAAAGAACCAGAAAACTTTTCTTTTTATTTCATCAATAAAAATGTGCATTGCATTGCATGGCTGCTGCAAACATGAATATTCATAAGACACGTGCGGACGTAAGGGAAAACCTCGCTTTGTTGACCGCCTATTTTGAAGTTACGAGTGGAAATTAAATGGGTGGTTCTATAGTCCGTCAAACCAAGTTTTGGTGATTGAAATAAAAAAGAGGGAGCAAATGAAGACAAAAATATTCTTCTTTTTCCCATAACGTGGGAAAAGAAGTATTAAAGAAAAAATACGAGGCCCTGAGACCCATGGATTCCCACGGGTGCCTAATTCTTATTAAAACCTGATGACTAACTCCCTCTCCCCAAATAATAATGTAATAATAATAATAATAATAATAATAATAACAAAATAATAATAATAATAATATAATGATAATAATGATAAAAATATCATTATTATTGATAATAATAATGTAATGATCGTAATAATAATAATAAAAGTGTACAGTCTGAAGCAGATAAACGGGTGGTTCTTTGATCTATCAAACCAAGCTTCTTTTTTTTTGTCAGCAAAAGGAGGGATCGAACAAATGAAGACGAAAATATTTTATTTTCTGTCAGGACAATAACAAAAACACTAGGGGGTCTATGAAGTAGCACAATATTACGTATGTTAGTGCAGTGAAGTAGTTTCTTTTTTTTCTTTTTTTTTTTTACAGTTTGCGCATGATTTTCTTCAAAAAAGCTTTTTATCAAGAGCATAAAAATGGGGAAAACTTATTTTTACAATTCTTAACAAATTAGCACTTCCGCCTTCTTTGTTTCATTCCTATATTATGACTCTACTCTCGATCTCTTCTCCCCTAAATAGTTGTTATGTTATAGTAATAATAATAATAATAATAATAAAAACAATAATATCAATGAACAGTAACAATGAAATAAACGGGTGGTTCTATGATCCATCAAACCCAGTTTTGATGATAAAAACAGAAATGAGGGAGCAATAGAAGATGAAAATATTCTTCGTGTATTATATGTTCTCTCATAACGTGGGTGAAGAAATATTAAAGAAAAAAATCCCACGGGTGCCTTGATACTTAAAAAAACCTAATGACTATGATCCCCCCAAATATCAATAATAATAATAATAATAATAATAATAATCTTAAGAATGATAATATGATGATAATAGTAATAATGGTGATGCACAGTGTGAAGCAGATAAACGGATGGTTCTATGATCTATCAAACCAAGTTTTTGGTGATAAAAACATATAGGAGGGAGCAAATGAAGACAAAAATATTTCATTCTTCTATCATAACGTGGGAAAAGAAGTAAAAATAAAAAAATGGGAGGCCTTAACAGACCAGCCATTGATTCCTGCATGAGGGCAAGAGCAGGGGGTGGTAAATATCAAAAGGGTATCTCCCCGTTTCGATGTGAAAATCTGTGGGCAGAACTTTCGGAGAATCTCATAAGCGTTTTTGGTAATTTTTCCCTGAATGTTTGTTGGCTTTTGTTTGTTGTTGTTGTTGTTGTTGTTTTTTTTTTTTTTTGCGGGGATCGAATTGTGTGTGTGTGGGGGGGGGGGGGGGAGGGGCGGATGGTCATGGGTAGAAGAGAGCATGTGCACAAGTAACGAAAGAACCAGAAAACTTTTCTTTTTATTTCATCAATAAAAATGTGCAAAATCGTATATAATTATGAGGAAAAAAAATAAAACCCCTCAGACCCGTGGATTTCCACGGGTGCTGCTAGTCTATATATATAATAGGCGAAGTTGTTGTTGTTGTCGCGGCCTTATGTATTTCCTGTTTTATTCCGGCGTTGCTGGATTGTCTATCTCCTCCCGAGCCGTCGGCTCCGGGCAGCTGCGACCGGTGCCGTCGGCCGCGGGAGAGTATCCTGCATCGAATGGCGCGGGTTTCGTCCCCGCTCCGCCTCCGTGTCGACGTCGAGGACGAAAAAGAAAAATTAATTAGATAGATGCATAATGCATTTTTGTGCGTGACGTCAGAGCCGAGCGTTTAAATATTCACCGATCCTGCGCTGGACTCCTGCTTTCTCGATCGTCCATCTTTTAGCTTGCAGAGACAATGGGGATACTAAAGTCAAAAAGATGATGGCGTGCAGCGAAATCTCTGTCATATTCCGATGGACACGCACGCACACACACAATGTACTCTCGGGTACGGTATGCCAGTGTGTGGCCTGGGCCTGTGTATGTATTGACGATGGTTACACGAAACACTATCTGCGTGCGCGTGATATGGACACTCATTATGGTATATCAAGGAGGTATACCTCCTTGGGTATATCAATACACGGCGCGGTCAGTACAAGCTTCAGGGCATTTACGTACAGCGACGTTCGCCATTGGCGTGCCCAAATGAAAACAACGAATGCTGTTATTTTATTGTATTTTGCACAACTGCAGGATGCTGCAGCTCAGGTATGTCATTTAATTTACTCTCAAGTCGGGTATCATTGTACTCAGACTGTTCAGGACGGCTAAATGTCCACTTAAATTTTGTCCTTGCCGATCGTACCCTTCCATATCAGAGTACACGCGCCGCTACTGTTCATTCGTTTACTATGGCTGCTGTAAACATGAATATTCATAAGACGAGCGGACGCGGGGGAAACCCTCGCTTTGCTGACCGCCAATTTTTGAAGTTACAAGTGGACATCAAATGTGTGGTTCTATGGTGCATCAAACCAAGTTTAGGTGATAAGAATAAAAAAGAGGGAGCAAATGACGACAAAAATATTCTTTCTCCATTACGTGGGAAAAGAAATATTAAAGAAAAAATACGAGGCCCTGAGACCCATGGATTCCCACGGGTGCCTACTTATTAAAGCTATAATGACTATCATCTCCCCTCCCAAAATAATTTTATTAAATGAAATTAAATGTAATAATAGTATTCATAGTAATAACAATAATGATAATGTACAGTCTGAAGCAGATAAACGGGTGAGGATTATGTAAACATATTGTCGTTGTGTGGGATTTCTTTTTTTAAATGATGTGTTAAAAATAAATATTATTCATGACATACGCCATTTTTTAGCTTTTTCATGAAGAGAAAAGATGTGTACGTACGTTGGGGCCAGAAAGGGCTCATGTTTTTTGCTCATGTATTGTTTTTTTTTTTTTTTCCAACGGGGGTCGAGACCTGAGGGTAAATGGCATGGGGGAGGGGAGATATGCAGGGCAAAATGTCAATGGCACCCCTTCCCCGTGCTTCGACGGGAAGAATCTTTGGGCAAAGAAGACAACCCTCGAATTTCCACGGGTGCTGCTAAGTTGATCTGTGATAACAGCAAGCGGGGTTATTTTAAAGTCCCATTCCATGGACAGCTCCTCAGCTCATGTGTTAGGAGGGATGGCATGGGTAGAAGAGGGTGCAAAAGAAGGAAGGAGAAAATAATAAAGTTCTTTCTTTCTGACTACTAAAAACGCGGCGAAAAAATAATAATTTATGAATAAATACCCACGGATGCCTGCTTATTAAACCTATAATGACTATATCATTTCCCCTCCCAAAATAATATTTATTAAATGATGATACAATAATAGTATTCATAAAATAATGAAAATAATGATAATGTACAGTCTGAAGCAGATAAACGGGCGAGGATATGTAAACATATTGTTGTGTGGGTTTTATTTTTTTTCTTGAATGAC
>CM067075.1:1984647-2094647 GCA_033980235.1 Diadema setosum
GACAGATAGGGCTCATGTATTGTTGTTTTTTTTTTTTTTTTTTTCAACGGGCGTCGAGACTGAGGGCGAATGGCATGGGAAGGGGGAGATATGCAGGGCAAAATGTCAATGGCACCCCCCCCCCCCCCCCGGTGCTTCGACTCGAAGAATCTTTGGGCAAAGATGACAATCCTCGAATTTCCACGGGTGCTGCGAAGTTGATCTGTGATAACAGCAAGCGGGGTTATTTTAAAGTCCCATTCCATGGACCGGCTCCTCAGCTCAGGTGTTAGGAGGGGATATCCATGGGCAGTGCCGTATATACGGCACTGGCCATGGGTATATCGTGTATATAGAAGAGGGTGCAAAGGAAGAAAGGAGAAAATAGTAAAGATCTTTCTTTTTGACTACTAAACACGCGGCGAATAATATGAATAAATTAAAAAAAATATGAGGCCCTCAGACCCGTGGATTTCCACGGGTGCTGCTAGTCTATATATATAATAGGCGAAGTTGTTGTTGTTGTCGCGGCCTTATGTATTTCCTGTTTTATTCCGGCGTTGCTGGATTGTCTATCTCCTCCCGAGCCGTCGGCTCCGGGCAGCTGCGACCGGTGCCGTCGGCCGCGGGAGAGTATTCCGCATCGAATGCCGCGGGTTTCGTCCCCGCTCCGCCTCCGTGTCGACGTCGAGGACGAAAAAGAAAAATTAATTAGATAGATGCATAATGCATTTTTGTGCGTGACGTCAGAGCCGAGTGTTTAAATATTCACCGATCCTGCGCTGGACTCCTGCTTTCTCGATCGTCCATCTTTTAGCTTGCAGAGACAATGGGGATACTAAAGTCAAAAAGATGATGGCGTGCAGCGAAATCTCTGTCATATTCCGGCGGACACGCACGCACGCACACAATGTACTCTCGGGTACGGTATGCCAGTGTGTGGCTCGAAGCTGAGCCTGTGTATGTATTGACGATGGTTACACGAAACACTATCTGCGTGCGCGTGATATGGACACACATTATGGTATATCAAGGAGGTATACCTCCTTGGGTATATCAATACACGGCGCGATCATTGTTAGTACAAGGGCATTTACGTACAGCGACGTTCGCCATTGCGTGCCCAAATGAAAACAACGAATGCTGTTATTTTATTTTATTTTGCACAACTGCAGGATACTGCAGCTCAGGTATGTCATTTAATTTACTCTCAAGTCGGGTATCATTGTACTCAGACTGTTCAGGACGGCTAAATATCCACTTAAATTTTGTCCTTGCCGATCGTACCCTTCCATATCAGAGTACACGCATCGCTGTTCATTCGTTTACTATGGCTGCTGTAAACATGAATATTCATAAGACGAGCGGACGCGGGGGAAACCCTCGCTTTGCTGACCGCCCATTTTTGAAGTTATAAGTGGACATCAAAATTAATGTGTGGTTCTATGGTGCATCAAACCAAGTTTTGGTGATAAAAATAAAAAAAGGGAGCAAATGACGACAAAAATATTCTTCTTTCTCCCATTACGTGGGAAAAGAAATATTAAAGAAAAAATACGAGGCCCTGAGACCCATGGATTCCCACGGGTGCCTACTTATTAAAGCTATAATGACTATCATCTCCCCTCCCAAAACAATTTTATTAAATGAAATTAAATGTAATAATAGTATTCATAATAATAACAATAATGATAATGTACAGTCTGAAGCAGATAAACGGGTGAGGATTATGTAAACATATTGTCGTTGTGTGGGATTTCTTTTTTTAAATGTGTTAAAAAATAAATATTATTCATGACATACGCCATTTTTTAGCTTTTTCATGAAGAGAAAAGATGTGTACGTGCGTTGGGGCCAGAAAGGGCTCATTTTTTTTTTTCCAACGGGCGTCGAGACTGAGGGTAAATGGCATGGGGGAGGGGAGATATGCAGGGCAAAATGTCAATGGCACCCCCTTCCCCCGTGCTTCGACGGGAAGAATCTTTGGGCAAAGAAGACAATCCTCGAATTTCCACGGGTGCTGCTAAGTTGATCTGTGATAACAGCAAGCGGAGTTATTTTAAAGTCCCATTCCATGGACCGGCTCCTCGGCTCATGTGTTAGGAGGGGATGGCCATGGGTAGAAGAGGGTGCAAAAGAAGGAAGGAGAAAATAATAAAGTTCTTTCTTTCTGACTACTAAAAACGTGGCGAAAAATAATATGAATAAATACCCACGGATGCCTGCTTATTAAACCTATAATGACTATATCATCTCTCCTCCCAAAATAATATTTATTAAATGATGATACAATAATGGTATTCATAAAATAATGAAAATAATGATAATGTACAGTCTGAAGCAGATAAACGGCCGAGGATATGTAAACATATTGTTGTGTGGGTTGTATTTTTTTTTGAATGACGTACGTGGTAAAATGAATATTATTCATGACATACGCCACTTTTCAGCCTTTTCATGAAGAGAAAAGATGTGTGTGCGTTGGGGACAGATAGGGCTCATGTATTGTTTTTTTTTTTTTTTTTTTTTTTTTCAACGGGCGTCGAGACTGAGGGCAAATGGCATGGGGAAGGGGGAGATATGCATGGCAAAATGTCAATGGCATCCCCCCCCCCCCCCCCCCCGTGCTTCGACGGGAAGAATCTTTGGGCAAAGATGACAATCCTCGAATTTCCACGGGTGCTGCTAAGTTGATCTGTGATAACAGCAAGCGGGGTTATTTTAAAGTCCCATTCCATGGACCGGCTCCTCAGCTCAGGTGTTAGGAGGGGATGGCCATGGGCAGTGCCGTATATACGGCACTGGCCATGGGTATATAGAAGAGGGTGCAAAAGAAGAAAGGAGAAAATAGTAAAGTTCTTTCTTTTTGACTACTAAAAACGCGGCGAATAATATGAATAAATTCAAAAAAATATGAGGCCCTCAGACCCGTGGATTTCCACGGGTGCTGCTAGTTATATATAGTAATCGCGTAAGGATGGCCCCGTGCCTTCCCGTGCTTTATTTTGTGGAGCTATCTCCTCCGGAGCCGCCGGCTCCGGGCCCCCCGGACCGGTGCCGTCGGCAGCGGGAGGGTCTCTTCTATCGAGTGGGCCGGGTTTCGTCCGCGCTCCTCCTCCGTGTCGACGTCGAGAGCGGTACAGAAAACAAAGAAAAACAAAAGACAAGCGCCGACGTGCAGCCTTTTGCGCGATGGTATCCCGCGTCGGTGCGTGGCGAAAGCTCCATCATCGTTCTTGGACGCACACACACGAACACGATGTATACGGGTTATATACAGCTCGCGCCATAAGGCAGCTCGCAGGCTCAGGTCGCAAGACACACAGAACTCTATACAATCTGTGGTAGCACAGTGAGCATTCTCGCTCGCCAAGCTGATCGTTCGCGGAGACATGATAACACGCACTATGGGTACGGGCAATATATCGCGAAGAGTTTTTGTGTGTATGCACAGCTCGCAGGCTCAGGTCGCACGACACACAGAACTCTATACAATCTGTGGTAGCACAGTGAGCATTCTCGCTCGCCAAGCTGATCGTTCGCGGAGACATGATACACGCACTATGGGTACGCATACGGGCAATATATCGCGAAGAGTTTTTGTGTGTATGCATTGAGCCTGTCGCTGTGTTAGCATTGCATATCATGATTCGTTCTCGGTACACGGGAAGCTACGAATGCCGTATTTTATTTCGCGAAACTATGTACAGGATCCTGTGCAGCTAAACTACGTCATGCAGTTTACTCTTAAGTCGGGTATCATTGTACTCAGACTGTTTAGCAGTGATCTCGACGGCTAAATATCTACTTAAATGTTGTCTTTGCCGATCGTGCCCTTCCATATCAGATAGCCTACGCCTGTGTATGTATTGACGATGGTACACGAAACACTATCTCCTTACGCTCCGTGCGGGCTCTCATACAGATGGCCATACAAGGGCATTTACGTACAGTTCGCCATTGGCGTGCTCAAATGAAAACAACGAATGCTGTTATTTTATTGTATTTTGCACAATTACAGGATACTATGCAGCTCAGGTACGTCATTTAGTTTGCATTCAAGTCAGGTATCATTGTACTCGGACTATTCAGGACGGCTAAATATCGACTTCAATTTTGTCCTTGCCGATCGTACTATCCATATCGGAGTACACGCGCCGCTGTTCATTCGTTTACTGCATGGCTGCTGTAAACATGAATATTCATGAGACGAGCGGACGCGGGGGAAACCCTCGCTTTGGTGACCGCCAATTTTTGAAGTTACAAGTGGACATCATATGGGTGATTCTATAGTGCATCAAACCAAGTTTTGGTGATAAAAATAAAAAAGAGGGAGCAAATGACGACAAAAATATTCTTCTTTCTCCCATAACGTGGGAAAAGAAATATTAAAGAAAAAATACGAGGCCCTGAGACCCATGGATTCCCACGGATGCCTACTTATTAAAGCTATAATGACTATCATCTCCCCTCCCAAAATAATTTCATTAAATGATGATGTAATAATAGTATTCATAATAATAACAATAATGATAATATACAGTCTGAAGCAAATAAACGGTTGAGGATTATGTAAACATATTGTCGTTGTGTGGGATATTTTTTAATGATGTGTTAAAAAATAAATATTATTCATGACATACGCCATTTTTTTAGCTTTTTCATGAAGAGAAAAGATGTGTACGTGCGTTGGGGCCAGAAAGGGCTCATGTATTTTTTTTTTCCAACGGGCGTCGAGACTGATGGTAAATGGCATGGGGGAGGGGAGATATGCAGGGCAAAATGTCAATGGCACCCCCTTCCCCCGTGCTTCGACGGGAAGAATCTTTGGGCAAAGAAGACAACCCTCGAATTTCCACGGGTGCTGCTAAGTTGATATGTGATAACAGCAAGCGGGGTTATTTTAAAGTCCCATCTCATGGACCGGCTCCTCAGCTCATGTGTTAGGAGGTGATGGCCATGGGTAGAAGAGGGTGCACAGGAAGGAAGGAAAAAATAATAAAGTTCTTTCTTTCTGACTACTAAAAACGCGGCGAAAAATAATATGAATAAATACCCACGGATGCCTACCTATTAAACCTATAATGACTATATCATCTCTCCTCCCAAAATAATATTTATGAAATGATGATACAATAATAGTATTCATAAAATAGTGATAATAATGAAAATGTACAGTCTGAAGCAGATAAACGGGCGAGGATATGTAAACATATTGTCGTTGGGTGGGTTGTATTTTTTTTTTGAATGACGTACGTGGTAAAATGAATATTATTCATCACATACGCCACTTTTCAGCTTTTTCATGAAGAGAAAAGATGTGTGTGCGTTGGGGACAGATAGGACTCATGTATTGTGGTTTTTTTTTTTTCCAACGGGCGTCGAGACTGAGGGCGAATGGCATGGGGAAAGGGGAGATATGCAGGGCAAAATGTCAATGGCAACCCCCCACCCCCCCCCCCCCCCGTGCTTCGACGGGAAGAATCTTTGGGTAAAGAAGACAATCCTCGAATTTCCACGAATGTTGCTAAATTGATCTGTGATAACAGCAAGCGGGGTTACTTTAAAGTCCCATTCCATGAACCGGCTCCTCAGCTCAGGTGTTAGGAGGGGATGGCCATGGGTATATAGAAGAGGGTGCAAAAGAAGATAGAGAAAATAGTAAAGTTCTATCTTTCTGACTACTAAAAACGCGGCGAATAATATGAATGAATTCAAAAAAATATGAGGCCCTCAGATCCGTGGATTTCCACGGGTGCTGCTAGTCTATATATATAATAGGCGAAGTTGTTGTTGTTGTCGCGGCCTTATGTATTTCCTGTTTTATTCCGGCGTTGCTGGATTGTCTATCTCCTCCCGAGCCGTCGGCTCCGAGCAGCTGCGACCGGTGCCGTCGGCCGCGGGAGAGTATCCTGCATCGAATGGCGCGGGTTTCGTCCCCGCTCCGCCTCCGTGTCGACGTCGAGGACGAAAAAGAAAAATTAATTAGATAGATGCATAATGCATTTTTGTGCGTGACGAAAGAGCTGAGCGTTTTAATATTCACCGATCCTGCGCTGGACTCCTGCTTTCTCGATCGTCCATCTTTTAGCTTGCAGAGACAGTGGGATACCAAAGATGATGGGTGCAGCGAAGTCTCTGACATCTTCCGGCGGACACGCACGCACGCACACAATGTACTCCACAGAACTCAGAGTTCTGTGATGTACTCTCGGGTGGGTACGGTATGCCAGTGTGTGGCCTGCGCCTGTGTATGTATTGACGATGGTTACACGAAACACTATCTGCGTGCCCGTGATGATATGGACTCTCATATGGTATAATACACGGCGCGGTCAGCATGACAAGGGCATTTACGTACAGTGACGTTCGCCATTGGCGTGCCCAAATGAAAACAACGAATGCTGTTATTTTATTGTATTTTGCACAATTGCAGGATATTATGCAGCTCAGTTCCATCATTTAGTTTACTCTCAAGTCGGGTATCATTGTACTCAGACTGTTCAGGACGGCTAAATATCCACTTAAATTTTGTCTTTGCTGCATGGTCATTCGTTTACTGCATGGCTGCTGTAAACATGAATATTCATGAGACGAGCGGACGCGGGGGAAACCCTCGCGTTGCTGACCGCCAATTTTTGAAGTTACAAGTGGACATCAAATGTGTGGTTCTATGGTGCATCAAACCAAGTATTCTTCTTTCTCCCATAACGTGGGAAAAGAAATATTAAAGAAAAAATACGAGGCCCTGAGACCCATGGATTACCACGGGTGCCTACTTATTAAATCTTATGACCATGATCTCCCCCTCCCCAAATATAACAATGATTATAAGAATAATAATATAATAATAATAATAATAATAATAATAATAATAATAATAGTGATAGTTATAATACTAATAATAACAATAATGATGATAATAATGATGATAATAATGATGATAATGTACAGTCTGAAGCAGAAGAAGGAGGACATTAATGATTATGATAATAATGATAATAAAAATGTACAGTCTGAAGCAGATAAACGGGTGGTTCTATGATCCATCAAACCAAGGTTTGGTGATAAAAACAAAAAGAAGAGAGCAAAGGAAGACGAAAATATTTAATTTCTATAAGCACAATAGTAACAAAAACACTAGGGGTCTATATATGAAGTAGTCCTACCCAGCACAAGATTACGTATGTTAGTGCAGTGAAGCAGTTTTTGACAGTTTGCGCAGGGCTGTTTTCAGAAATGCTTTTTATCAAGAGCAGAAAAATGGGGGAAACAGATTTTTACAATTCTTAACATTTCCGCCTCCCTTGGTTGATCATCCCTATATTATGACTCTACTCTCTCCTCTCTCCTAAATAATAATAATAATGTTAGTAATAATAATAATGATAATAACAATAACAATAATACACTGAAATAATGATAATAATACAATAGGCCAATGCAAATGAATGGGGAGGGGGTGCTATGATCCATAACTTAAGAGTGGGCGGAAGAGACAGAAACAGGTACTGGATTGTTTTGATGTTTAAAATGAAATAGCAATGATAATGAAGCCATTTGAAACGTCTATCAGTCGTAGAGAAACCTTGACATGACGGAAAAAAAAGATATTCACTATCCTTGACCGATTCACTATTTTCCTTAATTCCCTTGATTCATCCCCATGTCAATGAATAATATAAAATAATAAAACCGAATGACTATGATCTCCCCTCCCACAAAATAACAATAACAATAACAATAACAACAATAATAATAATAATAATAACAATAATAATGATAATAATGATAATGTTATTTATTATGAAAATAAAAACAATGAACAGTATCAATGAGATAAACCAAGTTTTGATTATGAAAACAGAAATGAGGGAGCAAATGAAGACCAAAATAATCTTTGAGTATTTCTTCTCTCATAACGTGGTTGAAGAAATATTAAAGGAAAAATACGAAGCCCTGAGACCCGTGGATTCCCTCGGGTGCCTAATACTTATAAAACCTAATGACTATGATGACCCTCCGCAAATAACAATAATAATTATATTAGCAATATAACAATAGGGGCCTAATGAGAATAATAATATGATAATAATGATGATGTATAGTCTGAAGCAGATAAACGGATGGTTCTATGATCTATCAAACCAAGTTTTGGTGATTAAAAATAAAAAAGGAGGGGAGCAATTGAAGACGGTCAAAAATATTATATTTTTATCTCATAACGTGGGAAAAGATATAGGAATGAAAAAAAAAATGCTAGGCCTTGAGACCAGCCGTGGATTACCTCGGGTGCCTGCATGGATGCAAGAGCAGGGGGTATAATTAGTGTTAAAGTCATCTCCCCATTCCGACGGGAAAAATCTGTGGCCAGAACTCATAAGAATCTCATAAGCGTTTTTGGTAATTTTTCCCTGAATGTTTGTTTTTGGGTTTTGTTTTGTTTTTTGTTTGTTTGGGTGGTTTTTTTTTTCTTTTTTCTGCGGGGGTGGAAATGTGTGTGTGTGTGTGTGTGTGGTGGTCATGGGTAGAAGAGATCGAGCACAAGTAACGAAAGAATGAGAAAAAAATCTTTTTATTTCATCAATATAAATGTGCAAAATCGTATCTATCAGAAAAAAAAAAATAAAACCCCTCAGACCCGTGGATTTCCACGGGTGCTGCTAGTTATATATAGTAATCGCGTAAGGATGGCCCCGTGCCTTCCCGTGCTTTATTTTGTGGAGCTATCTCCTCCGAAGCCGCCGGCTCCGGGCCCCCCGGACCGGTGCCGTCGGCAGCGGGAGGGTCTCTTCTATCGAGTGGGCCGGGTTTCGTCCGCGCTCCTCCTCCGTGTCGACGTCGAGAGCGGTACAGAAAACAAAGAAAAACAAAAGAGAAACGCCGACGTGCAGCCTTTTGCGCGATGGTATCCCGCGTCGGTGCGTGGCGAAAGCTCTATCATCGTTCTTGGACGCACACACACGAACACGATGTATACGGGTTATATACAGCTCGCGCCAGCTCGCAGGCTCAGGTCGCACGACACACAGAACTCTATACAATCTGTGGTAGCACAGTGAGCATTCTCGCTCGCCAAGCTGATCGTTCGCGGAGACATGATACACGCAATATGGGTACGCATACGGGCAATATATCGCGAAGAGTTTTTGTGTGTATGCATTGAGCCTGTCGCTGTGTTAGCATTGCATATCATGATGCGTTCTCGGTACACGGGAAGCTACGAATGCCGTATTTTATTTCGCGAAACTATGTACAGGATCCTGTGCAGCTAAACTACGTCATGCAGTTTACTCTTAAGTCGGGTATCATTGTACTCAGACTGTTTAGCAGTGATCTCGACGGCTAAATATCCACTTAAATGTTGTCTTTGCCGATCGTGCCCTTCCATATCAGATAGCCTACGCCTGTGTATGTATTGACGATGGTACACGAAACACTTATCTCCTTACGCTCCGTGCGGGCTCTCATACAGATGGCCATACAAGGCCATTTACGTACAGTTCGCCATTGGCGTGCTCAAATGAAAACAACGAATGCTGTTATTTTATTGTATTTTGCACAATTACAGGATACTATGCAGCTCAGGTACGTCATTTAGTTTGCATTCAAGTCAGGTATCATTGTACTCGGACAATTCAGGACGGCTAAATATCGACTTCAATTTTGTCCTTGCCGATCGTACCATTCCATATCAGAGTACACTGCACGCGCCGCTGTTTATTCGTTTACTGCATCTTAAATGATGATGTAATAATAGTATTCATAATAATAACAATAATGATAATGTACAGTCTGAAGCAGATAAACGGTTGAGGATTATGTAAACATATTGTCGTTGTGTGGGATTTTTTTTTTAATGATGTGTTAAAAAATAAATATTATTCATGACATATGCCATTTTTTTAGCTCTTTCATGAAGAGAAAAGATGTGTACGTGCGTTGGGGCCAGAAAGGGCTCATGTATTTTTTTTTTTCCAACCGGCGTCGAGACTGATTGTAAATGGCATGGGGGAGGGAAGATATGGAGGGCAAAATGTCAATGGCACCCCCTTCCCCCGTGCTTCGACGGGAAGAATCTTTGGGCAAAGAAGACAACCCTCGAATTTCCACGGGTGCTGCTAAGTTGATAAAATTATGTGATAACAGCAAGCGGGGTTATTTTAAAGTCCCATTCCATGGACCGGCTCCTCAACTCATGTGTTATAGGAGGTGATGGCCATGGGTAGAAGAGGGTGCACAAGAAGGAAGGAGAAAATAATAAAGTTCTTTCTTTCTGACTACTAAAAACTCGGCGAAAAATAATATGAATGAATACCCACGGATGCCTACTTATTAAACCTATAATGACTATATCATCTCTCCTCCCAAAATAATATTTATTAAATGATGATACAATAATGATAATAATGAAAATGTACAGTCTGAAACAGATAAACGGGCGAGGATATGTAAACATATTGTCGTTGTGTGGGTTGTATTTTTTTTTTAATGACGTACGTGGTAAAATGAATATTATTCATGACATACGCCACTTTTCAGCTTTTTCATGAAGAGAAAAGATGTGTGTGCGTTGGGGACAGAGGGCTCATGTATTGTTTTTTTTTTTTTTCCAACGGGCGTCGAGACTGAGGGCGAATGGCATGGGGAAGGGGGAGATATATGCAGGGCAAAATGTCAATAGTATGGCAACCCCCCCCCCCCCCCCCCCCTCGTGCTTCGACGGGAAGAATCTTTGGGTAAAGAAGACAATCCTCGAATTTCCACGAATGTTGCTAAATTGATCTGTCATAACAGCAAGCGGGGTTACTTTAAAGTCCCATTCCATGAACCGGCTCCTCAGCTCAGGTGTTAGGAGGGGATGGCCATGGGTATATAGAAGAGGGTGCAAAAGAAGATAGAGAAAATAGTAAAGTTCTATCTTTGTGACTACTAAAAACGCGGCGAATAATATGAATAAATTCCAAAAAATATGAGGCCCTCAGACCCGTGGATGTCCACGGGTGCTGCTAGTCTATATATATAATAGGCGAAGTTGTTGTTGTTGTCGCGGCCTTATGTATTTCCTGTTTTATTCCGGCGTTGCTGGATTGTCTATCTCCTCCCGAGCCGTCGGCTCCGGGCAGCTGCGACCGGTGCCGTCGGCCGCGGGAGAGTATCCTGCATCGAATGGCGCGGGTTTCGTCCCCGCTCCGCCACCGTGTCGACGTCGAGGACGAAAAAGAAAAATTAATTAGATAGATGCATAATGCATTTTTGTGCGTGACGTCAGAGCCGAGCGTTTAAATATTCAACGATCCTGCGCTGGACTCCTACTTTCTCGATCGTCCATCTTTTAGCTTGCAGAGACAATGGGGATTCTAAAGTCAAAAAGATGATGGCGTGCAGCGAAATCTCTGTCATATTCCGGCGGACACGCACGCACACACGTACACAATGTACTCTCGGGTACGGTATGTCAGTGTGTGGCCTGAGTCTGTGTACCGTATGCATTGACGATGGTTACACGAAACACTATCTGCGTGCGCGTGATATGGACACTCATTACGGTATATCAAGGAGGTATACCTCCTTGGGTATATCAATACACGGCGCGGTCATTGTTAGTACAGGGGCATTTACGTACAGCGACGTTCGCCATTGGCGTGCCCAAATGAAAACAACGAATGCTGTTATTGTATTTTGCACAACTGCAGGATACTATGCAGCTCAGGTACGTCATTTAGTTTACTCTCAAGTCGGGTATCATTGTACTCAGACTGTTCAGGACGGCTAAATATCCACTTAAATTTTGTCCTTGCCGATCGTACCCTTCCATATCAGAGTACACGCGCCGCTGTTCATTCGTTTACTATGGCTGCTGTAAACATGAATATTCATAAGACGAGCGGACGCGGGGGAAACCCTCGCTTTGCTGACCGCCAATTTTTGAAGTTACAAGTGGACATCAAATGTGTGGTTCTATGGTGTATCAAACCAAGTTTTGGTGATAAAGATAAAAAAGAGGGAGCAAATGACGACAAAAATATTCTTCTCTCTCCCATTACGTGGGAAAAGAAATATTAAAGACAAAATGCGAGGCCCTGAGACCCACGGATTCCCACGGGTGCCTACTTATTAAAGCTATAATGACTATCATCTCCCCTCCCAAAATAGTTTTATTAAATGAAATTAAATGTAATAATAGTATTCATGATAATAACAATAATGATAAAGTACAGTCTGAAGCAGATAAACGGGTGAGGATTATGTAAACATATTGTCGTTGTGTGGGATTTCTTTTTGTAAATGATGTGTAAAAAAAAAATAAATATTATTCATGACATACGCCATTTTTTTTTTTTTTAGCTTTTTCATGAAGAGAAAAGATGTGTACGTGCGTTGGGGCCAGAAAGGGGTAATGTTTTTTTTTTTTTTTTTTTTTTCCAACGGGCGTCGAGACTGAGGGTAAATGGCATGGGGGAGGGGAGATATGCAGGGCAAAATGTCAATGGCACCCCCTTCCCCCGTGCTTCGACGGGAAGAATCTTTGGGCAAAGAAGACAATCCTCGAATTTCCACGGGTGCTGCTAAGTTGATCTGTGATAACAGCAAGCGGGGTTATTTTAAAGTCCCATTCCATGGACCGGCTCCTCAGCTCATGTGTTAGGAGGGGATGGCCATGGGTAGAAGAGGGTGCAAAAGAAGGAAGGAGAAAATAATAAAGTTCTTTCTTTCTGACTACTAAAAACGTGGCGAAAAATAATATGAATAAATACCCACGGATGCCTGCTTATTAAACCTATAATGACTATATCATCTCCCCTCCCAAAATAATATTTATTAAATGATGATACAATAATAGTATTCATAAAATAATGAAAATAATGATAATGTACAGTCTGAAGCAGATAAACGGGCGAGGATATGTAAACATATTGTTGTGTGGGTTGTATTTTTTTTTTTGAATGACGTACGTGGTAAAATGAATATTATTCATGACATACGCCACTTTTCAGCTTTTTCATGAAGAGTGTGTGCGTTGGGGACAGATAGGGCTCATGTATTGTTGGTTTTTTTTTTTCAACGGGCGTCGAGACTGAGGGCGAATGGCATGGGGAAGGGGGAGATATGCAGGGCAAAATGTCAATGGCATCCCCTTCCCCCGTGCTTCGACGGGAAGAATCTTTGGGCAAAGAAGACAATCCTCGAATTTCCACGGGTGCTGCTAAGTTGATCTGTGATAACAGCAAGCGGGGTTATTTTAAAGTCCCATTCCATGGACCGGCTCCTCAGCTCATGTGTTAGGAGGGGATGGCCATGGGTAGAAGAGGGTGCACAGGAAGGAAGGAGAAAATAATAAAGTTCTTTCTTTCTGACTACTAAAAACGCGGCGAAAAATAATATGAATAAATACCCACGGATGCCTACTTATTAAACCTATAATGACTATATCATCTCCCCTCCCAAAATAATATTTATTAAATGATGATACAATAATAGTATTCATAAAATAATGATAATAATGATAATGTACAGTCTGAAGCAGATAAACGGGCGAGGATATGTAAACATATTATCGTTGTGTGGGTTGCATTTTTTTTAATGACGTACGTGGTAAAATGAATATTATTCATGACATACGCCACTTTTCAGCTTTTTCATGAAGAGAAAAGATGTGTGTGCGTTGGGGACAGATAGGGCTCATGTATTGTTTTTTTTTTTTTTTTTTCAACGGGCGTCGAGACTGAGGGCGAATGGCATGGGGAAGGGGGAGATATGCAGGGCAAAATGTCAATGGCACCCCCCCCCCCCCCCCCGTGCTTCGACGGGAAGAATCTTTGGGCAAAGAAGACAATCCTCGAATTTCCACGGGTGCTGCTAAGTTGATCTGTGATAACAGCAAGCGGGGTTATTTTAAAGTCCCATTCCATGGACCGGCTCCTCAGCTCAGGTGTTAGGAGGGGATGGCCATGGGCAGTGCCGTATATACGGCACTGGCCATGGGTATATAGAAGAGGGTGCAAAGGAAGAAAGGAGAAAATAGTAAAGTTCTTTCTTTTTGACTACTAAAAACGCGGCGAATAATATGAATAAATTCAAAAAAAATATGAGGCCCTCAGACCCGTGGATTTCCACGGGTGCTGCTAGTTATATATAGTAATCGCGTAAGGATGGCCCCGTGCCTTCCCGTGCTTTATTTTGTGGAGCTATCTCCTCCGGAGCCGCCGGCTCCGGGCCCCCCGGACCGGTGCCGTCGGCAGCGGGAGGGTCTCTTCTATCGAGTGGCCCGGGTTTCGTCCGCGCTCCTCCTCCGTGTCGACGTCGAGAGCGGTACAGAAAACAAAGAAAAACAAAAGACAAACGCCGACGTGCAGGCTTTTGCGCGATGGTATCCCGCGTCGGTGCGTGGCGAAAGCTCTATCGTCGTTCTTGGACGCACACACACACTAACACGATGTATACGGGTTATATACAGCTCGCGCCAGCTCGCAGGCTCAGGTCGCACGACACACAGAACTCTATACAATCTGTGGTAGCACAGTGAGCATTCTCGCTCGCCAAGCTGATCGTTCGCGGAGACATGATACACGCACTATGGGTACGGGCAATATATCGCGAAGATTTTTGGTGTGTGTGCATTGAGCCTATCGCTGTGTTGCATTGCATTATCATGATGCGTTCTCGGTACACGGGAAGCTACGAATGCCGTATTTTATTTCGCGAAACTATGTACAGGATCATGTGCAGCTAAACTACGTCATTCAGTTTACTCTTAAGTCGGGGATTGTACTCAGACTGTTTAGCAGTGATCTCGACGGCTAAATATCCACTTAAATGTTGTCCTTGCCGATCGTGCCCTTCCATAACAGATTAGTAGCCTGCGCCTGTGTATGTATTGACGATGGTACACGAAACACTATCTCCGTCCGGGCTCTCATATGGTAATACACGGCGCGGACATACGAGGGCATTTACGTACAGTTCGCCATTGGCGTGCCGAAACGAAAACAACGAATGCTGTTATTTTATTGTATTTTGCACAACTGCACGATACTATGCAGCTCAGGTATGTCATTTAGTTTACTCTCACGTCGGGTATCATTGTAGTCAGACTGTTTAGGACGGCTAAATATCCACTTAAATTTTCATCCTCGCCGATCGTGCCCTTCCATTTCAGATTACACGCGCCGCTGTCCATTCGTTTATTGCATGGCTGCTGTAAACATGAATATTCATAAGACACGTGCGGACGTAAGGGAAAACCTCGCTTTGTCGACCGCCTATTTTGAAGTTACAAGTGGAAATTAAATGGGTGGTTCTATAGTCCGTCAAACCAAGTTTTGGTGATTGAAATAAAAAAAGAGGGAGCAAATGAAGACAAAAATATTCTTTTTCCCATAACGTGGGAAAAGAAGTATTAAAGAAAAAATACGAGGCCCTGAGACCCATGGATTCCCACGGGTGCCTAATTCTTATTAAAACCTCATGACTAACTCCCTCTCCCCAAATAATAATAATGTAATAATAATAATAATAATAACAAAATAATAATAATATAATGATAATAATGATAAAAATATTATCATTGATGATAATGTAATAATCGTAATAATAATAATAATAAAAGTGTACAGTCTGAAGCAGATAAACGGGTGGTTCTTTGATCTATCAAACCAAGCTTCTTTTTTTGTAAGCAAAAGGAGGGATCGAACAAATGAAGACGAAAATATTTTATTTTCTGTCAGCACAATAACAACAAAAACACTAGGGGTCTATGAAGTAGCACAATATTACGTATGTTAGTGCAGTGAAGTAGTTTCTTTTTTTCTTTTTTTTTTTTACAGTTTGCGCATGATTTTCTTCAAAAAAGCTTTTTATCAAGAGCAGAAAAATGGGGAAAACTTATTTTTACAATTCTTAACAAATTAGCACTTCCGCCTCCTTTGTTTCTTTCCTATATTATGACTCTACTCTCGATCTCTTCTCCCCTAAATAGTTGTTATGTTATAGTAATAATAATAATAATAATAATAAAAACAATAATATCAATGAACAGTAACAATGAAATAAACGGGTGGTTCTATGATCCATCAAACCCAGTTTTGATGATAAAAACAGAAATGAGGGAGCAATAGAAGATGAAAATATTCTTCGTGTATTATATGTTCTCTCATAACGTGGGTGAAGAAATATAAAAGAAAAAAATCCCACGGGTGCCTTAATACTTAAAAAAACCTAATGACTATGATCCCCCAAATATCAATAATAATAATAATAATAATAATAATAATCTTAAGAATGATAATATGATGATAATGATAATAATGGTGATGCACAGTGTGAAGCAGATAAACGGATGGTTCTATGATCTATCAAACCAAGTTTTTGGTGATAAAAACATATAGGAGGGAGCAAATGAAGACAAAAATATTTAATTCTTCTATCATAACGTGGGAAAAGAAGTAAAAATTAAAAAAAAAAATGGGAGGCCTTAACAGACCAGCCGTTGATTCCTGCATGAGGGCAAGAGCAGGGGGTGGTAAATATCAAAAGGGTATCTCCCCGTTCCGACGTGAAAATCTGTGGGCAGAACTTTCGGAGAATCTCATAAGCGTTTTTGGTAATTTTTCCCTGAATGTTTGTTGGCTTTTGTTTGTTGTTGTTGTTGGTTTTTTTTTTCTTTTTTTTTGCGGGGATCGAATTGTGTGTGTGTGGGGGGGGGGGGGAGGGGGCGGATGGTCATGGGTAGAAGAGAGCATGTGCACAAGTAACGAAAGAACCAGAAAACTTTTTTTTTTATTTCATCAATAAAAATGTGCAAAATCGTATATAATTATGAGGAAAAAAAATAAAACCCCTCAGACCCGTGGATTTCCACGGGTGCTGCTTTTATATACAGTAATCGCGTAAGGATGGCCCCGTGCCTTCCCGTGCTTTATTTTGTGGAGCTATCTCCTCCGAAGCCGCCGGCTCCGGGCCTCCCGGACCGGTGCCGTCGGCAGCGGGAGGGTCTCTTCTATCGAGTGGGCCGGGTTTCGTCCGCGCTCCTCCTCCGTGTCGACGTCGAGAGCGGTACAGAAAACAAAGAAAAACAAAAGACAAACACCGACGTGCAGCTTTTGCGCGATGGTATCCCGCGTCGTAGCGTGGCGAAAGCTCTATCATCGTTCTTGGACGCACACACACACTAACACGATGTATACGGGTTATATACAGCTCGCGCCAGGTCGCAGGCTCAGGTCGCAAGACACACAGAACTCTATACAATCTGTGGTAGCACAGTGAGCATTCTCGCTCGCCAAGCTGATCGTTCGCGGAGACGTGATACACGCACTATGGGTACGGGCAATATATCGCGAAGAGTTTTTGTGTGTATGCACAGCTCGCAGGCTCAGGTCGCACGACACACAGAACTCTATACAATCTGTGGTAGCACAGTGAGCATTCTCGCTCGCCAAGCTGATCGTTCGCGGAGACATGATACACGCACTATGGGTACGAATACGGGCAATATATCGCGAAGAGTTTTTGTGTGTATGCATTGAGCCTGTCGCTGTGTTAGCATTGCATATCATGATGCGTTCTCGGTACACGGGAAGCTACGAATGCCATATTTTATTTCGCGAAACTATGTACAGGATCCTGTGCAGCTAAACTACGTCATGCAGTTTACTCTTAAGTCGGGTATCATTGTACTCAGACTGTTTAGCAGTGATCTCGACGGCTAAATATCCACATAATGTTGTCTTTGCCGATCGTGCCCTTCCATATCAGATAGCCTACGCCTGTGTATGTATTGACGATGGTACACAAAACACTATCTCCTTACGCTCCGTGCGGGCTCTCATACAGATGGCCATACAAGGGCATTTACGTACAGTTCGCCATTGGCGTGCTCAAATGAAAACAACGAATGCTGTTATTTTATTGTATTTTGCACAATTACAGGATACTATGCAGCTCAGGTACGTCATTTAGTTTGCATTCAAGTCAGGTATCATTGTACTCGGACTATTCAGGACGGCTAAATATCGACTTCAATTTTGTCCTTGCCGATCGTACCATTCCATATCAGAGTACACGCGCCGCTGTTCATTCGTTTACTGCATGGCTGCTGTAAACATGAATATTCATGAGACGAGCGGACGCGGGGGAAACCCTCGCTTTGCTGACCTCCAATTTTTGAAGTTACAAGTGGACATCAAATGGGTGATTCTATAGTGCATCAAACCAAGTTTTGGTGATAAAAATAAAAAAAGAGGGAGCAAATGACGACAAAAATATTCTTCTTTCTCCCATAACGTGGGAAAAGAAATATTAAAGAAAAAATACGAGGCCCTGAGACCCATGGATTCCCACGGATGCCTACTTATTAAAGCTATAATGACTATCATCTCCCCTCCCAAAATAATTTCATTAAATGATGATGTAATAATAGTATTCATAATAATAACAATAATGATAATGTACAGTCTGAAGCAGATAAACGGTTGAGGATTATGTAAACATATTGTCGTTGTGTGGGATTTTTTTTTAATGATGTGTTAAAAAATAAATATTATTCATGACATACGCCATTTTTTTTAGCTTTTTCATGAAGAGAAAAGATGTGTACGTGCGTTGGGGCCAGAAAGGGCTCATGTATTTTTTTTTTCCAACGGGCGTCGAGACTGATGGTAAATGGCATGGGGGAGGGGAGATATGCAGGGCAAAATGTCAATGGCACCCCCTTCCCCCGTGCTTCGACGGGAAGAATCTTTGGGCAAAGAAGACAACCCTCGAATTTCCACGGGTGTTGCTAAGTTGATATGTGATAACAGCAAGCGGGGTTATTTTAAAGTCCCATTCCATGGACTGGCTCCTCAGCTCAGGTGTTAGGAGGGGATGGCCATGGGTATATAGAAGAGGGTGCAAAAGAAGGAAGGAGAAAATTATAAAGTTCTTTCTTTCTGACTACTAAAAACGTGGCGAAAAATAATATGAATAAATACCCACGGATGCCTGCTTATTAAACCTATAATGACTATATCATCTCCCCTCCCAAAATAATATTTATTAAATGATGATACAATAATACTATTCATAAAATAATGAAAATAATGATAATGTACAGTCTGAAGCAGATAAACGGGCGAGGATATGTAAACATTTTGTTGTGTGGGTTGTATTTTTTTTTTGAATGACGTACGTGGTAAAATGAATATTATTCATGACATCCGCCACTTTTCAGCTTTTTCATGAAGAGAAAAGATGTGTGTGCGTTGGGGACAGATAGGGCTCATGTATTGTTTTTTTGTTTGTTTGTTTGGTTTTTTTTTTTTCAACGGGCGTCGAGACTGAGGGCGAATGGCATGGGGAAGGGGGAGATATGCAGGGCAAAATGTCAATGGCACCCCCTTCCCCCGTGCTTCGACGGGAAGAATCTTTGGGCAAAGAAGACAATCCTCGAATTTCCACGGGTGCTGCTAAGTTGATCTGTGATAACAGCAAGCGGGGTTATTTTAAAGTCCCATTCCATGGACCGGCTCCTCAGCTCAGGTGTTAGGAGGGGATGGCCATGGGTAGAAGAGGGTGCAAAAGAAGGAAGGAGAAAATAATAAAGTTCTTTCTTTCTGACTACTAAAACGCGGCAAAAAATAATATGAATAAATACCCACGGATGCCTACTTATTAAACCTATAATGACTATATCATCTCCCCTCCCAAAATAATATTTATTAAATGATGATACAATAATAGTATTCATAAAATAATGATAATGTACAGTCTGAAGCAGATAAACGGTCGAGGATATGTAAACATATTATCGTTGTGTGGGTTGCATTTTCGTTAATGACTTACGTGGTAAAATGAATATTATTCATGACATACGCCACTTTTCAGCTTTTTCATGAAAAGAAAAGATGTGTGTGCGTTGGGGACAGATAGGGCTCATGTATTGTTGTTGTTGTTTTTTTTTTTCAACGGGCGTCGAGACTGAGGGCGAATGGCATGGGGAAGGGGGAGATATGCAGGGCAAAATGTCAATGGCACACCCCCCCCCCCCCCCCCGGTGCTTCGACGGGAAGAATCTATGGACAAAGATGACAATCCTCGAATTTCCACGGGTGCTGCTAAGTTGATCTGTGATAACAGCAAGCGGGGTTATTTTAAAGTCTCATTCCATGGACCGGCTCCTCAGCTCAGGTGTTAGGAGGGGATGGCCATGGGCAGTGCCGTATATACGGCACTGGCCATGGGTATATAGAAGAGGGTGCAAAGGAAGAACGGAGAAAATAGTAAAGTTCTTTCTTTTTGACTACTAAAAACGCGGCGAATAATATGAATAAATTCAAAAAAATATGAGGCCCTCAGACCCGTGGATTTCCACGGGTGCTGCTAGTCTATATAAGTAAAAGGCGAAGTTGTTGTTGTTGTCGGGGCCTTATGTATTTCCTGTTTTATTCCGGCGTTGCTGGTTTGTCTATCTCCTCCCGAGCCGTCGGCTCCGGGCCCCCGAGACCGGTGCCGTCGGCAGCGGAAGGGTCTCCTACGTGCCTTGGACCGGGTTTCGTCCGCGCTCCGCCTCCGTGTCGACGTCGAGGACGACAAAGAGAAATTAATTAGATAGATGCATAATGCATTTTTGTGCGTGACGTCAGAGCCGAGCGTTTTGATATTCACCGATCCTGCGCTGGACTCCTGCCTTTCTCGATCGTCCATCTTTTAGCTTGCAGAGACAGTGGGGATACTGAAGTCAAAAAGATGATGGCGTGCAGCGAAATCTCTGTCATATTCCGGCGGACACGCACGCACGCACACAATGTACTCTCGGGTAGGTATGCCAGTGTGTGGCCTGCGCCTGTGTATGTATTGACGATGGTTACACGAAACACTATTAACTTTGCGTGCGCGTGATATGGACACTCTATGGTATACTGTATACACGGCGCGGTCATAATACAAGTACAAGGGCATTTACGTACAGCGACGTTCGCAATTGGCGTGCCCAAATGAAAACAATGAATGCTGTTATTTTACTGTATTTTGCACAACTGCAGGATACCATGCAGCTCAGGTACGTCATTTAGTTTACTCTCAAGTCGGGTATGATTGTACTCAGACTGTTCAGGACGGCTAAATATCCACTTAAATTTTGTCCTTGCCGATCGAACCCTTCCATATCAGAGTACACGCGCCGCTGTTCATTCGTTTACTGCATGGCTGCTGGTAAACATGAATATTCATCAGACGAGCGGACGCGGGGGAAACCCTCGCTTTGCTGACCGCCAATTTTTGAAGTTACAAGTGGACATCAAATGTGTGGTTATATGGTGCATCAAACCAAGTTTTGGTGATAAAAATAAAAATGAGGGAGCAAATGACGACAAAAATATTCTTCTTTCTCCCATAACGTGGGAAAAGAAATATTAAAGAAAAAATAGGAGGCCCTGAGACCCATGGATTCCCACGGGTGCCTACTTATTAAACCTAATGACTATGATCTCCCCCTCCCCAAATATTTATAACAATGATTATAAGGATAATATAATAATAATAATAATAATAATAATAACAGTGGTAGTTATAATACTAATAACAACAATAATGATGATAATAATGATGATAATGTACAGTCTGAAGCAGAAGAAGGACATTAATGATTATGATAACAATAATGACTATGATCTCCCCCTCCCGAAATATTTATAACAATGATTATAAGGATGATATAATAATAATAATTATAATAATAATAATAATAATAACAGTGATAGTTATAATACTAATAACAACAATAATGATGATAATAATGATAATAAAAATGTACAGTCTGAAGCAGATAAACGGGTGGTTCTATGATCCATCAAACCAAGGTTTGGTGATAAAAACAAAAAGAAGAGAGCAAACGAAGACGAAAATATTTGATTTCTCTCAGGACAATAGTAACAAAAACACTAGGGGTCAATAGGCCTATATGAAGTAGTCCTACTCAGCACAAGATTACGTATGTTAGTGCAGTGAACCAGTTTTGGACAGTTTGCGCAGGACTGTCTTCAGAAAAGCTTTTTATCAAAAGCAGAAAAATGGGGGAAACAGATTTTTACAATTCTTAACAAATTAACAATTCCGCATCCCTTGGTTGATCATCCCTATATTATGACTCTACTCTCTCCTCTCCCCTAAATGATAATAATAATGTTAGTAATAATAATAATGATAATAACAATAACAATAATACACTGAAATAATGATAATAATACAATAGGCCAATGCAAATGAATGGGGAGGGGGTGCTATGATCCATAACTTAAGAGTGGGCGGAAGAGACACAAACAGGTACTGGATTGTTTCGATGTTTAAAATGAAATAGCAATGATAATGAAACTATTTGAAACGTCTATCCAGTCGTAGAGTAACCTTGACATGACGGAAAAAAAGATATTCACTATCCTTGACCGATAAACTTTTTGCCTTAATTCCCTTGATTCATCCCCATGTCAGTGAATACTATAAAATAATAATAAAACCGAATGACTATGATCTCCCCTCCAACAAAATAACAATAACAATAACAATAATAATAATGATAATGCTAATTATTATGATAATAAAAACAATGAAGAGTATCAATGAGATAAACGGGTGGTTCTAGATCCATCAAACCAAGTTTTGATTATGAAAACAGAAATGAGGGAGCAAATGAAGACGAAAATATTCTTTGTGTATTTCTTCTCTCATAACGTGGTTTTAAAAATATCAAAGGAAAAATACGAAGCCCTGAGACCCGTGGACTCCCACGGGTGCCTAATACTTTTAAAACCTAATGATTATGATCCCCCTCCGCAAATAACAATAATAATTATAATAGCAATATAACAATAGGGGCCTAATGAGAATAATAATATGATAATAATAATGATGATGTATATAGTCTGAAGCAGATAAACGGATGGCTCTATGATCTATCAAACCAAGTTTTGGTGATTAAAAACAAAAAGGAGGGAGCAATTGAAAGCGATCAAAAATATTATATTTTTCTCTCATAACGTGGGAAAAGAAATAGGAATGAAAAAAAAAGCTAGGCCTTGAGACCAGCCGTGGATTCCCTCGGATGCCTGCATGGATGCAAGAGCAGGGGGTATAATTAATATCAAAGTCATAGTGTCAATAGTATCTCCCCATTCCGACGGGAAGCATCTGTGCGCAGAACTTCCGGAGAATCTCATAAGCGTTTTTGGTAATTTTTCCCTGAATGTTTGTTTTTGGGTTTTGTTTTGTTTTTTGTTTGTTTGTTTGTTTGTTTGTTTCTGCGGGGGTGGAAATGTGTGTGTGTGTGGTGGGGGGTGGTGGTCATGGGTAGAAGAGATCGAGCACAAGTAACGAAAGAATGAGAAAATTTTTATTTTTATTTCATCAATAAAAATGTGCAAAATCGTATCTATTAGAAAAAAAATAATAAAACCCCTCAGACCCGTGGATTTCCACGGGTGCTGCTAGTTATATATATATATATATATATATATATATGTATAATATATGTATTATATATATATATATATATATATATATATATATGTATAATATATGTATTATATATATATATATATATATATATATATATATATATATATATATATAATATATATATATATATATAATATATATATACATTCATCAAACAACCTTTAGAAGACCATCCTATTTTTCTCCCTCTCTCTTTCTCTCCCTTTCAATCTTTCTTCTCATCGCATAGATTCCAGTATTTCGCCTGAAGACCGGAAGACCTCATAAATGTTCTATCAAATATACAAATTCCACAAAACAATAGTCTTTCCGGTTAGTGATGAGTTTTCATCATAATTATATTATAACAAATAACTTCTGTCTTGTGAAATCTTATTTCATGTGATTCGTAATGACAAATAATTCTTGGCAGTAGAGTTTAAGTCAATTATAACATTGTACATAAAATTGGCAGCATTTAACCCCCTACTGTTGAATCACAAATGAGCTCGTTGATCTCTTTTATTTATCCCATGGAAACCTTAAGTCATATCTGTAGGCAAACATAATGGATAATTCCAGAAAGCATACTTCTTATACAAAAAAAAGAAGAAACTTCTGTGTGGATGGCAGGTACCGCAATAGCATGGATTTTTCAGATTTAGTTATCATAAGTTGTCAAAGAAAGCAAGAAAGATGCAATGATTTATTTGAATATTGAAAATCCCATCAGGCTCTTGTCAACATTATGAAAGGGATAATTGCTGAAACAAAACCGAGAAATAAACTCAAATGAAAGATTGGTTTGCGAAACTCAACTTCGATGCTGCTTGAAGTTTTTTTTTTTTCCTTTCTCTCATACTTATGAATGACAGTCTAATTATGTCATTTAAAGATCGTTCAAATAATCTACTTGGCCAACAAACCAAATAGAGGATATTCTGTATAACATTCATGCAACGCAAGAGCCGATGGTTATTGCCTTTATGGGGTCCAGTATATTCATCATGGTGAAACACAGCCTAACATATGCGAATGTTTTACGCAAGAATACTTTGAATAGACCAGGTGGCCAGAGTATCAGGTTACATTGTACCTCATTGAATAGACAGGATGTTGATACAAAGACATTCCTGGACGCGCTCGTAGAAAAGTCGGGGATTATGAGCATAATAGAGAAGTTCAAAGGCCGATTACAGACGGTCTCTTTTTTCTGCACCGGTCCATAGAATGCATTTGCCTTCGTATAGAAAGCGCTCCAAATTTGCGAAGGGCAATTCAATTTTGCGAGAGATGGACCTGCGATAACCCATCGCTTCAATTGAACACTTTGTTTAGGAGCAAGGTATTTCGGGCAATAAAAGCATGAAGTGTTCTTGTCTCATCTCATGTGTATCGATGTAATCAAATGTTTTCATGCTGCTATTGAAGTGGTTTATTCACTTATCGTGCCAGTGTAACATATATATATATATATATATATATATATATATATATATATATGTAACATACATATATACATATATATATAAGCATATATCTGCATTTAGGTAGGACTACATTTTTTCATTCCATTAGACTTCGCGAACTCATGCACATTGCAGCATTTTCATATTCATAAACGATTGCAGCAAATGCTCATTTCCTTTATACATAATGCTTATTGAATGAGATTAGTTCTTCATTTCTTTCTTGTCTTTTATCGGGGGGAAGACTGGTATTGTATAAACAATAAAACAAATATTGATTTACACTCATGACATAAGAGAAGAACAATTCAGCAAAATTAGCCGTCTGTTATGAGAGATTGAAGAATGCCAGGAGAAATGTTGTTTGTTTCAACAAAAATATTGTCTTTTCCTTATTTTCTCAAGTGATGTAATGATTTTAGGCCTTCAAGCCTGTGTGGCTTGTGCTTGTCATACTTCTATGATCATGTCGGCTTCTTCTCACAGCTGCTGGAGTATACGCGATGGCCAGCTTTTTTTTTTTTTTTTTTTTTTTTTTTTTTTTGCTAAATTGAATTAACTTCTGCGTCGAATTCGGGAATGGTCACCTGCGACCCTGTTTGAAAAGACGCTCTCTCACATGGAGACGAATTTGAATTGTCTATGGACATTCTAATTTGAATACGTTTTTTGAAGTGATAGGATATAGTGAGAGGAAACTGAGATTGAATTATGAACATATTCATGGCGCTATCTTTTTTTTTCTTTTATTTTGTCGACGAGTTTGAATTACATAACTGTAAAATTAGAAAACAAACGTACACACACACAAACACAGAAAAAAAATGACTATGAAATCTTCGCATAATGTTAAACCATTTTGAACACTCGAATATGCCATTTTCTCTTCCTTTGTAATGCATTTGCCTCGATTCGTGCTCCTTCATTTTATCTTATTGCATCACATTACTTTCCTTTCCAGCTATCCACTATGTCTTCTTCATTCTCATCATCTTCAATTAGTCGTCTAGATTGAATATCCTCATCGATGGTGGCGATCACTTATCCAAGATACTTTGCCCGTATTATTATGTATAATCTAATAAGATATCACCATAACACAGATTATAGGCAAACCTAGCCGTGTATAATATTTCATTTCGTTTGCAAAAGTGTGTTCAGATTACCATTCATCGAACAAAATTTAGAAGATCAGCCTATTTTATTTTTCTCTCTCTATCTCTCAATCTTTCTTCTTATCGCATAGACTCAGATGTTTCATACGCAGACCGGAAGAGCTTATAAATGTTCCGTCAACTGACTTGAACATGTGTTTTATAAAATTATATAGTTGTAAGTGAACGTGGATATTCTCCTCCCTTTCTCATGTCTCTCTCTCACACACACACACACACACACACACACGCACACACACACACACACACACAGACACACACATATAGACAAAACAATAATCTATCCCGTTTGCTGATGACTTTTATCAAATATATCATATCACTGTGTAAGATTTAATCTCACTTGATGTGTAGTGAACAATATCTCATCCCGACATTGCGGTATATATAGGGTTGTAAGTGAATCGTGTTTGCACATAAACTTTGCAACATTAAACCCGACAGGAAACCTACGAAAATGCGCTCGTTGATCTCCTTTATTAATCCCAAGGAAACCTAAGTCATATAATTTTATACGGTCGAAATATGGAGGCAGTCATGATGGATAAATTCAAAAAGAAAACGTCTCTATACCAAAAAATGAAAAATAAAAAAAAATAAATGAATAGATAAATCGTCACGGTGGATTTCACAGGTTTAGTCATCATTAGTTGTCAAAGATTGCGAGAAAGGTGCAATGATTTATTTGAATATTGAACATCCCATCAGGCTTTTGTCAACATTATAAAAATTGTTGAAACAAAACCGAGAAACCAACTCAAATGCAGAGCTACCAAGTCTCACGCATTCTGCGTGAGACTCAAGCATTTAGGGGCCATCTCACGATCTCACGCATGACATCCATTTTTCTTACGCATCGCGCGAAGTCTGCAACTTGGGCCTATGATAACGAGCATAGCTCAAAATATTAAAGTGAGAGTTGCAATTGAAGGTATATTTCCCTTTTGTCTTTCAAAATAAGTAAAAGATAGTCACTTAATTTAATAAGTATGCACCTGATTGCACCATTAAGAGCTAAAAATTGAAAAAGCTCCCTACCGTGGGAGGCCACGGGGGGGGGGGGGAACCCCTCCCACACCCTCGCTCGCGCGCACATTCGCATGCCGAGATGCCGAGTCATGAAAATCTCACTCATAAAATTTTTTTGCACTTGGCATCCCTGCAAATGGAGGATTAGTTCGCGAAACTCAACTTCGATGTTGCTTGAAGTTGTTGTTTTTTCTGTCATACTTAAGAATGACAGCCTGCTTATAAGATCGTTAAAAGAATCTACTTGGCCAACGAACCAAATGGAGGATCCCTGTATAGCATTCAGACAACGCAACAGCCGATATTGCTATATGGGGTCCTATATATTCATCATGGTGAAACACAGCCTAACATAATTACGCGCGTGTACTACGCAAGAATACTTTGAATAGACCAGGTGGCCAGAGTATCAGGACAAGTTACATTGTACCTCCATGAATAATCAGAATGTTGATACAAAAACATCCCTGGACGCGCTCGTAGCCGCCATCTGAAAAGTCGGGGATTATGAGCATAATAGAGATGTCCAAAGGCCGATTACAGACAGCCAGTTTTTTTCTGCACCGGTCCATCGAATACATTATAATGAGGTGCTTCGTATGTATTATGTAACCTTTTTTTACGGACCCCAATGATTGAATGGTTGTTGGGAATCGAATGTGCAAGTTCTCATGTGGTTGTTACCAACATTATCATAGCATTTTATACTTCGACAATGACATACGCTGCAATAAAGCGAGAAACTTTTTGTTCTTTTCTATCTCTTCCTCTCATACGCTTAGCATTCACGGGAAATTGAGAAATTACGATGTTTGATATTTTGATGCTTGCAGCATTTTCAAAGAAACCTTGAGATATCTAGACCGGTGGTGTAATGTAAAACATTTTCTTGAGTAAAGAAACGATTCAATCAATATCTATATATATTTATGTATATGTATATGTATATATATATATATATATATATATATATATATATATACATATATATATACAAATGTATATTTATATTTATTAATCTATGTATTATATATACACATATGTATAATGCCCGTGTTTTGTTTCAAGCACAACAGCTAACAGCGCACTTGCTCCTATGTGGTCGTAGCCTTCTTGTGGGTAAGGGGATGTAGGGAGCGTTTACTCAACAACAACAACAAAAAAAAAAAACAAAAAAAAAAAACAAGAGGGGGGGGGGGGGTCAGTTCGTTCCTTGATTCTCATTTCAGGTAGACTAATGATTTTATCAAAACATTTGGCTGGAGTATGACCTCAGTACTGTATCGATACAAAAGACATTTCTAGAAGCCTGGTCGCGGATGATGGCTTTCAGAGGTGTAATCCGCCTTTTATGTGTGGCACAATGCGTTCTTTTAGTGAGGGTTACGTTATATTAATTAGTGGCGGAGTCAAGTCCAGAGCTAGAATAATGTTTTTCAGATGCCGATAGCCCAAAACAGTTTTGATTATCGTAACAATCTCCCGAGGTTGTTCTTCATGGATTAGTTCCCCCGTCAGCGCAATGGAACAATGCATGGTTAATAATAATCCGATACACCGGATGCGAGGTACAAGTTGTATGACAAAGAAGTATAAATATGACATGATTGTGCTTCATCATCAGAAAGTGCCAAAATAGGCTGAAAGCAAAACCACACCATACATAACACTATTCAATGCATCGATCGGCAAATCGTTGCAACCGCCATGATGGATGTTTATTTACCCACATTCCCACAATGCACTAAGCCAGCTTACCAATATCCAGTCAACATCCAACAATTACGCAAATACACATGCATGCGATAGGCGCGAATGTTATGGTGAACCAGTCAAAAATCGGATTTTCCCGAGGTATTTGTTCGTTTGTTTGTTTTTACGATACTCGCGGGTTAATCGATCATTATCAAAGGGGCATGTTGGTGCATAAGCCATCACAAGAAACGTTTTAAATCCACATGATGACTTCGCTCTCTTCTAGCAATCTAGTAGTTGTCAGTATTTTGCCAAGATTACAAACCAATCGAGACGGAAACTGTTAACCCTCTGAATGCCACATTGATTTCCTCTCCATAGGTTTGTGTGTTACATTTGTGTACATTTGACTTATTGGCACTGAAAGGATTAATATACCGACCTATCCTGCAGCGACGATGTTTGTTTTTTTTTTATCTCCTGCTTACGACAATGTGTAAGCTCTACATATATTTCAAGGCTTTGGGGGAATATCAGAAAGGACAAAGAATGTGTTTGTGTGTGTGTGTGTGTTTAATCCGTTCCTTACGGGAACCTGGTTTACCAGGTTCCCGTGGGAGCAACTGATATACGGGAACCTGGTTTACCAGGTTCCCAAAATGAAGACAAGGGTGCCTGCTTCAGTGGCCTAAATTCATTTTTCTTTGTGTTAGAATGCTCAGAAGAGTGGGTTTGATAAAAAGATCTGAGTTTATTCTATCAGGATTTGTTCTCCTGCTGTTTAAAAAAAGGGTGTTTTACAGTATTATGTACCTTTTCCTGATTTAGTTTTTATTGCTTGTTCTGCTGTAAACTCGTACGAACATGTACATAAAATGATCAAGGCTGAGATCAGTTAGAAATGCTGACCCCAGTCACCTCATTCAGGTACCTGGTTTTGTGTAGAACAAAAGATTCTGAGAGCTCATCAGCGCACGCTCTATTCATACCTCGCACCCGATCGATATTTCCATTGTTCACGGGCACATGTAGTTGACCGTAGAAAGGGGGACACAATGAACCGCTTGACTGCCTTCACACAGCTGGATTACCAACCTGTGTGCCTCTCTGGCCGCGTTCATGCGAATTTCGTAGCCAGAATCACAAACATGAATCATGATTCAAAACGGCGTTTCAAATCACGGTCTCCGCGGAAGAGCGTTCATGCGGGCTTTCGTCAATGCTGATTCTGGCTCATCTCACCCTCTGCCATTGCGCAGCGCACTGCGCAGTTTGACCATGTCTCTGCAACTCGAGCCTGACCTCCTGTTGGCCATCTGATCTGCGAGTTTATTGTAAACGGTTTTATTTCGGTGAAAACACCGTCCAATTTGCTGTGGCTCTGCCCACAGAACGAGGAATAATCTTATGATTGGTAGAACAGCTGGAGCCATTCAACTCGATCGGACAATAATTACATGTATTATCACAATAAACAGCCAAATACTAGCATAGAATCGGTGTATGGCGTTGATGTAAAACGAACTAGTGCAGGTATGGTACCGAAACACACGATTCATAAGACGTACATAAGCGCGCGAACAGAACCAGTGGGATACCCCGTGAGACACACATGCGCACAGCGCACAATGACGTCCAGAATCATGATTGAAATCACGGTTGCGTTCATGCGGTTTCTACGATTGTGATTCTGGCAGAATCATGATTCAAAACGCCCTTTTTTCCGCGTTTCAGATCGGCGTTTTGAAACGCGTTTAAATGGAAAAATCGCATGAACGCAACGCAACTAAACACGTTTAGCGACTAAACGCGTTTAGAAACGCAATTCTAGTTCCGCATGAACGCAGCCTCTGTCGACGGGCGAAAAGAATCTCGTTTGGGGGCATTAAAGGCACTCAGAGAATTGCGGAAGGAACGGGAGGCAAAAATAGTAAAAATACTAATACACCATACTGATAATGTAACAATATGGAACATCTACAATGTACATTTATTACTACCTTTTGAGTCATCATCAACATCATCATCATCATCATCAACAAATGGTTCCCTTAATGTAATAATACAATAGCTTTTTTCTGTTGTTGTTGTTGTTGTTGTTGTTGTTGTTAATTGTCATTATATTACCATAATTATTTCTACACTGTTCAAGTTATCGAGTGATAAAGACACACATACAACCACACAATTTTTCCAATTTCTTTTCAAGGAGAGATACATGTACACACGGTGGTGGTACTCCAAATTCTTAGAAAGATTGGCATTCTTAGAAAGATATGGTGTGTATGGTTTTAGCAATATTGCACACGGAAATACCGTCGTTGAGGGCGTGTAGTATAAGGAGAGACCAAGTGTAGATCATTTTTCTTTTCTTTTTTTTTTTCGGGAGCAGCAATTAGTGGACTCACGCGATGCGTGGACTGTCGCGATCGAGAAGACTTCGCGCGATCGAGAAGACCGCCAATGAGGACGTATGAGAGAGTGAAAAAAAAGATAAGAGTCCCGTATCGGGACTAGCAGGATGCTGGATTCGCACGGACTCGCACGGTAGCGTGCCAACACCACGCACGGTACCGTGCCAACATCTCGCACGGTACCGTGCCAGATGGTCCGCGCTCGACGGTGGCACGCAGCCGCACGGAGGCGCACTGACTGGCACGCAGCCGCACGGAGGCGCACGAGGTCGCACGGGGTCGCACGGGGGCGTACAGAAGCGCACGCACCCGCACGAGGCCGTACGAAATGGCACGGAGCCGCACGCACCCGTGCGAAACCGCACGCAGCCGCACGAAGCAGCCCCGTGCGCAGTGCGTGCGTGAGTAACATAACTTAATGGTCTGACTGTATCTCAGGCATTTTACTTTCGCGAATCTTTACTTCACAAAAAATGTATAAAAGTGCCATGTATGTCTAAATTCCTATGGTGTTTTTTTTTTCAGTATTTGGCCAATCATTCCACCTCGTAGTGGAATATGATGGCATACATGCTACCACAGTGTGGTTTTAAAACTTTCAGTTATTTGAACAAATATATCTTCAGCCTGCGTGGTACAACTTCCAGAGTGCAAAAAGAAAAGAAAAAAAGTAAGCACACAAAACATGTGACCGTCATTCAAGCAATGCAGAGTATAAACAACTGTGACATTATTGTTTATTTGTAATACCAGACTAATTTTTTTTTTTAACCTGTTGAGGACGAGTCCCGTGTATACTCGGGCAGGGGTCTGTGGAAAATGCATGTTGAAGCAAAATCAGTCCATTCTCAACGGGTCAAACATGCCGAGAACGACAGCCCTAAAAAAGAAAAATACTAAATCTCCTGCCCAGATATACAAAAGACACAAAACAATAACATCTTCTCCGATGGCTGATTACTGCTTCTTACCCAGGAAAAACCAGGCAAGAAATTTCAACGAGACGATTCGTTGCTTTGGCAGATTGTAGAGAGCAGCTGTGTCAACTATTTGCCGGTGATCCACCTGACAAGAGAGAGAGAAAAAAAATGTCAGTCTTCTCTTGTGAAATGAATGATACACACACTGCATGATGTACGATGAACACCTGACAACGAATAATCACAGCAGCTCACTTCAACCAGTCGGCTCAGGTAAGTTTAAAAAAAAAAAAGACAATGGAACCTAACATCTACATATCACAGAGGCATAGAGAGAACATGGGCTTTACCAATGCTTAACTGGATAGCATGGTTTTTGATGAAGTAGGAATACTTGGCAAAAGGATTCAAAAGAATGACAATTCCACATTTTTGCTGATAGTTGCCAGAAAGGAAGAATGAATTGAACGAGCAGCTCTCGTCAATCTTCACAAATTTTGTCTCTCTGAGGTCATATACCAATCTGTCTATCAAAAAAAGAATAAAGTCCTCTAGCTAGCAAACTCACCAGAAGATTGATGACACGGAAGTCTTTCCGCAGACCGTGACCGACGAAAATGGCGCCGACGTCCAGCAGGTATCGCAGCTTGAGGTACGTCGCCTTGAGGGTCGTCAGGTGTTTGGAGGAGATGGTGACATCCAGGTCCCCAGGTTTGATGCCAGAGAACCTAGTGAGGTAGTCTACCACCTAGACACAGCACAAATACAAGGAAATTCACAAGAAATCATGAGAGTAAGACCCTTTCATTCTCTCATAGCCAGAAACAGGTTATGTGCCATTGTTACAGATTCAAAGGCCATCATCATACAGAGCAAGATAAAATCTTTCTGGCAATACCTCACTTGTTAAAGTAACAAGGAATATTCTTGAAGTTATGATTTAAAATAACGCATATGTGACCCGCTACAACAAAAGGATCCGAAAGTCGGGGGAGGACAATTTTCTGAAAATGGCATGACATTATTCCCTTACCCTTCTACTTTAATTTCATGTATAGCACAACTCATAAAAGTACTCGGTTGCGGATATATCAATGATTTTATAAGCACATGTCAAGTGGTTGAGGAAATCAGAGTTTCGATAAAAATGCCTTCAAAGTTTTCCTTCCGACGCTATCATGATCAAGGGGAGGCGAGACAGTGTTCATCGCTTGTCGATTAGAAGGCATGCTCCTAGCGACCTCAGCGATGTTCATTCAAGCTTAGCGCCAGTGGTCTACGCATACCAATCTGTAAGCAGGATGCCTTGCACTGACCAATAAGATCACTCCCTTGTTACTAGGGGCGGAATCTAGCTGCGGCGCTAAATCCAAATCCTCGGACATGTTTCTGTTACGTTGAAAGTTGGAAAATCATGGCCAAGAAAAACGCTGATTTCTTGCCTTTCCTTTACTCATTTAGCTTTGAAATTTCAGCAGATGATAGACAAAACATTAGACTACAAAATTATGCCAAAAACAGAAATCCGATTGTTTTGACCAATTTTGATAATGTGACTTCAAACTCGATTTCCAGCTCAGCCGTCAGCGACTTTAGGATCCTTTTTGTAGCGGGTCACATATTTTCTCATAATTTTCTTTGTTGTTTTTTAGCAGCAATTATCACAAATATCTCAAACTACATGTATCTTTATATTAATACACAGCTTGCCAGTACTTATGTAAAGCACCCAGCGAGGTTTTCACAACAGAGCAGGGCATATTGTCATCGGTCTGTCTCATTAAACTTTCCATGATTTGTAAAGTAAACAGAGAGTTTTACCATAACATCTTACATTATTATCCATACAGAGGATTTTTAGAGCCCAAATACAAGTGTTATTTTGTCGACGCACCTCATAACCTCCGACCCACTTAGAAAGTTTGTTGACCTCGACCAATATTTTTTGCCGAGGCGACCAATATTTAAAATATTGGACGGCAAGAGGGGGATTCCCCAAAGTTTTTATAAACTGCAGCGTGATTGGTTGAGATATACGAGATGATCCGAAATATGAAGTAAAACGTCTGTGATTGGTCAATCAAGAATTAACTAAAATATCGTTTTTTCTAAAATTCTGTGTTTATACAAACAAATTTCATATATCAATTTGTTAATTCGACGTTGATCCAAGTTTCCTTTGGAATGTACATCAAAATACATATAGATCACATGTCAGGATCAAGTACAGTAGGAGAACATACAGCACTCAGAGACAGAAAGGGTAAGTGAAAATATTCTTTGCTAAAATCCTCTGTAGGATAATAATGACAATATTGGATGTCCTATTTTCGGTCAATACAAGGAAATATTGGACTCGCTCAGCAAAATATTGGACTCGTCTTCGACTCGTCCAATATTTGTGCATAGCTCATCCAATATTTCCTTGTATTAACCTCAAGGCCATCCAATATTATATAAGTATCAATCCCTGACAAGACTGTTGGGACAAGAAAAGAAGAGATGACTGGAAAGTTCAGAAAAAAAGAACAAAGTTTCTAAACTTTCCAGTGGATATCCCCTTCAATTTCAAGAGTCCTTTTTAAAGACTAATACCTCATGATGTTACCATAACACCTTCCATCTGCATATTTAGTGAAGTGCACAAACTTGCCCTGGGAACCAGGAAAGGTATCAAGCTACACTCCACATACACGTACTAAAAAAATCTTTAAGTAAAATTTTACTACATGTTCATGTTGCCTTCAACTCATAGAGTAAAAGTACACAAACAAAATGGCAGAAGTTTAAAAAAAGTCAGACATGAAGTTTAGATTATGGGATTCAATGTTTCACATCTTTTCATAAAGCAGCAACAACAGTCATACTCATATGTGTATATTGCATACCATCATTACATCATAGGTCTTCTGTGCACCAGCTCACAAAATTTATACAAACTTTCCTTCTCCGATACAATAATATCAAGGAGAAAAGATTGCATCACTCACATCATATCAGTGCATTGTACTAACCTCACAACGAAGACTTTAATAGGTGGAAGTGGTCGTAGCTGCTCGGCAATCAAACAAAACCATAAATTCTACAATACATTAGGGTACAACAAAATTGCAAAATCACGAGGTGATGACATCCTAGCCTCAAAATTTACACAAGCTGCGGTGAACACTACAGTATTCTATTCTATGACAATGTCGTTTCCTGGTTCTCACCTGTTCCTGTGTTGAGATGTAGTCATCAACGAAGGGCTCCCCCTCCAGGTCGCCCTGACCCCGCACACACGTGATCCTAGCAACGGACATCTGGCTGGGCTTGATGGTGGACCGCGTCCCATCGCTACGGATTTCAGCCTCTTCCTGATCCCAGAGAAAGGAGGAGAGATAAATAATAATAATAATACATTACATTTGTAATGCGCTTAATACAATGTTTCATAAATTAGTATGCATTATTAGGATAGTTATTGTGTGCACAGCACGCAAACAAGGGGCAATAGCATCATGTGAAGAGCTTCATTGTAAAAATGAGGTAACTCCATTCTTGTTAAGTTGAGATATTTGTGATTAAAGCTGCAACCCCCCCCCCCAAAAAAAAAAAAAAAAAAAAAAAAAAGAGAGGAAATAATAAGAAATTATGGGATATTCTTAATCACAACTTCAAGAACTTTCCTTTTTATATTACAAAGGAGGTATCACTGCAAATATTTCATTTTGCTCTATCTGATGATGGGTTTACTTTAAAATGTTTAAAATTGGCACTTAGCCCATTTTGCAATCAAACTCTTCACATGTTCACATGACATCTGGAAATACTTTTGGGAATGGCTCTATTATCAAGACAGGATAGGAGATATGAGACAGGATAAGCATCTATGAAGGTCACCAAGCAAAAAGCACAAATAATCTAAATCAGAACACTGTAACAGCAGCTCCTAGTGTACAATGAATCCTCTCCCAGCCTTCTCACAAAATCACATTTCTAAACAATCTATTTTAGTGACTTCTGACAGTTTTGCCTTGAAGTATTTGCCAAACTCCTAATCTGGAGCATACCAATTTTCATTGTTCTACTTTTCTCCACATTAGAGAAATTTCAAACAAAAAGTCATATCTCCACTCTGCAATTTTTTGGTGTCTTACAAGTCTATAAAACGTTATAAGTGAAATTTCTTAGGTAAAAGACACTACTGTAAACATGGGAATATACAGACCCATGTATTCATTTTTTTTTATTTTATCATGTTACATTCCATGCCACTTTTCTTACTTGTGATCAGTTTATCAGACATTTTCACCAAACTTATAGGATGCATGAAGATCATACTGATAGATTTCATAAATATTTTGATAAAAACTTATATGTCAGCAGGAGATGGCATCCATCCCCCTCCCACCTGATTAAGAGAGACAAACTCTGCATCCAGTCCAACAAGATACTTCTCCCCCAGATCCTCCTCTGTACTGAGGGGGGTGAAGGTCACGTGAGGTTTGAATCCTGTTGCCTTGGAAATCCCGCTGGGCTGCAGCACAGATGCTGTGATGGGACTCTGGACTGGTAGTAAGAAGAACAGGGTGAAAGTAAAACATTGCTCCGAACCATAGTGACATATATAATCAGGCTTTTCTGTACTCTTTAAATATATACATCTGCTCTCTTTGTTCATTGTTATGACTAGGCACCTGCTGTATTTTGTTAAACGCATCACAAATCACTTTGAAATTTTTTTGAAAAGGACCAAGTTATTCTAATCATGTTTATCACATAAGATCTGTACTATGATACCATACATATCTCTCTAATATCTTATTTCTAATATTTTGTAAATATCTCATTTCTGATATTTGTAAATGTGGTTGGCTTTATCAAGTGTGCACTGTGAAATAGCCACCTGGCTGGGATGCTCCCTGGGGAGGGGAATGAAGGTATGAGGTTGATTCCTGTGATTGAGGTATGAAAAGCTTGTCAACTGCTTCGAGCACCACCAGGTAGAGGGGTGCTATTGAGAAACAAGTATTAGTGTCCATATCCATTGGTCCCTGCTGGAACACCCCTGCAGTATCCCATCGGATCAGGACAATGAAACCCTTTTGGGCAAATAAGCCTCCAGCTAAATGGTGCCACTTAGTGATAGGGTCAGAGTGCTAGGATCAGGGTTGGGTTCAGGATTATGGGTATGGTCGGGTCAGGGGAAGGGGGGGGGGGGATGTAGTTGTCCAGGGGGTAATTGTCACAGAACCGTATCTCACGATGTGCCATACATGCATTATACATGGAATACTGTTATAATACTTTAATGTGTAAGGATTCTTACTTGTGATGTCATAACGGCTGGTGACATCATTCCTCATGTAGTACAGCACACAAGGCACCTTCCAGTCCAGGTTGAACTGAATGGCGTCCATCTTGTCAATCGGCTGGATCGAGAAGTCGTTAAAGATGTACCACTGCATGTGGGTCACACCCTGTGATAACAAGGACACACAATATGAAGATGTAAAGCAAAGATGTTCTCCAATTCATAATATGGTAAACCGTCAAAAGAAATCACATAGGTTTGATAATGGCTACGTGACTAAATATGACTCCAACTATAACTTAGCTTCATAAACATTAAGCAAAGGAGAACGCCTAATTTCTCATAATAATTCAGAACCCAAAAAATAATAATAGCATCATAATCTGTCCCTCATACTTTCCAAGTTTGCCTTGCAAATTTTTTTCCCTGTTCATACTCACATGATTGTTTGACTTTGAAACTATATGGCAAAAATCCATAAAGGTAGTTTCAAATTACTTGCAAGTCCATGGACTATGCAAATTTTGCCTGTGTAATTGTGCAGGATAGATCACATACACCACCTGACATCCAATGATGAACACAAGGAACAATGTAATAAGCACCTGTGAAGGGTATGCCTATTTCACCTTTGTTTGAGTCCATGGACTAGATCTACGCCATGGATTTGATATAAACTACCCTGGTGAATTTGAGCCTTCACTGCAAATCTCATTGGCGCTGCACTCTCTCCCCTTGAACCAAAGGTGGGGTGGGATGGAAGGTGGGGGGAAGGTTGGGAGGTGGGGTGGAGGAAGGGGAGGGGGTGAAACTGGTCTTACCTCTTTCCTTTTGTGGTAGGTCTTGCCAACATTGATGTGAGCCACCAGGTTACCCCCTGTCCTCGGGTCTCTCACATGGCCGACGCTGGCATGGAGGTAGTAAGTAGCATACCCCTCCTCATCCACATCGTCTACCCTGTCACTCTGTCAGACACAACATGGAAATCAGAATTAAGAAGTGGGTGAGCCTATTAGTTTACAGTTGTACATACTTACTGTAAAATGCACGCTAAATATCTTGTCTGCACTACATCCATTGAATGTACAAGGCAACTCGTGAAAATTTCATGCTGCAAATAAGGCTGTCATGCCATGAAAATATCATGTTTTACAGTATCATCGCTAGAGGGCGGACTATGTAAAACTTCTGTGATCACAAGGAGTGCTGTCTGCCACTACTATTAGCGGGACAAGATCACAGGGCAAGATGGACGCTACAAGAAAAGGTCATGTACGTGTAACCTTTTGAAAAGATTGGAGTTTGCTCATTTTCAGTCATGCTCACAGAGTTGGCATACAAAGTCTAAAAAATTACTGTCTATAGCAAGAAAAACAATAATTTGACAAAGAAAAAAAAGGCGGCAGCTCATATGATTTCAAGAGTGATCAGTCACACACTCCCTTGGTTTCTTACAGAATACTGGAATTATTTGATGCATATAAAGAATTTAAGTTTGTGTGAGTAATCCCTTTAAACTTTAAGACTCCCTGTCAAGTATCTGATTGAAAAGACTGATCGTATGAGAGATAAAGTCAGATGATTGCAGGATCCAAACCCACCTCTGGCTTCAATTCATGGATGTCCACCTTCTTCTCATCTGAGAGACGAACTTTGATGTACAGCGGGAGCCACGATGTCATCTCTGGCTCAGACCTAGACGAGACAAATGTAATAAACTATAAAAATTGAAGGAAAAAGATTTGAAACTAAATCTACTTACCAACAATGTCATTTTGCTTTCCCCCTATCAACCTTGTTGCTCTTTAACTCTGTCTGTCCGTCTGTCCCTCTTTCTCTCTCCGACTTTCTGAATCTCACACACAATATCTCAACGTTATGTAATGCCAGTGGACTTTCCCACCACATGGATTGACTTCTGTAGTCATAACTGAATTTAACCCTGAATGAAACTTCCATATTTCAATTCACAAAGCATAGTGTCCATTTCTGGACAGCACTTCTTGACTCAGCCATATTACACAACTCTCTAGTAAGATTCATATCATTTAGGCTAACAACTGACGTTGTTTCTAAGGTTTACATGGAAAATGGTTGACAATCAAAATTTGCATATTTATGAACTACAAAGTCATAGTGCATGGAACTCACTCGGTGCTGCTCTGAACATCGTGTCTGAATCGACAGTCTGCCCTGGTGCAGTTAGCTCCATAGCGACACGGCTTGACCTGGCTCTGGCTCGATTCCTTCACATCGTAGTTCACACCTGCCAGCTGTGTCACACCAAGACAAAGCAATAAAAAACTTTGCTTTAAAGTTGATGGGTGAGATTCAAAGCCACAGAATGACAGCATCTTGATGTAAATCACAATAGTAAATTGCTCCATCAGATTTTGATGTGAACACAAGGTGGCATAATCCCCCGTTGCTGGGCGAGGGGGTGGGTCAAGGGGGAAACAGAAGGCAGAAAAGTGAAGAAAAGGAAGAATTTTTCAGGCTATTTCAGGAGGGTCATAAGGTCTGCATCACTCAACATTATCCTTGAAGAACAAACTAACATAAAACATGTATACAGACACAGAGGATTCTACACATGCTGCTGAAATTCTACAGAATGCAAATCAAGTTGTCAAATTTACTCCAGTGAAACTACTTAAAACTAGAGGAATATGTCTGCAAGACAAATTTACTCTTGTGACACTGCTTAAAGCTAGTGAAATGCAGTATGACTGCCTGCAGTAGGTATATGTATGCCTGAAGATGGCCCTCTGTTTTTGATTTTGTTTTTGAAGGTCTCAATTTATTGTATACGCCATATATATTTACCAAGTCTAAATTTTTGCGAATCAAGACTTCCTGACGATTTCACAAGTGACAAAATACGCAATCGTGCAGTCCTGTACTTAACGGAGAAATGCTTATGTGTGCGTCACATTCATATCGGGATCAGAGTCATTATTTTCGTGTGTCTTTAATTTCGCAAATACCACCAAACTTGTGAAATTTGCAAAAATAAAAACCTCACCAAATATTCCGCGTATACAGTAGTTATTAAACCACTCTCCACCCTACCTCTTCCTGTTTCCTCCAGAAGTTCTCATCGGACTGCGTCTCCAGGTTACAGTTGATGGTGATGACATCAGGCAGTCTGTTGTAACTACGCACCTGCATCTGTATCGCCAAAAAACACACATGATGCCCATTAATACATCTTATGCAACATGAACTAGGAGAAGTAATTTACACCAGTGTCTCATATATTTATGTATATTCCAACACATGACAGCCAGTGCATTGAAGGATATGATGACATCAATGTTATAAAAATTGCAGTCTCCGCCCATCAAAAATACCAAGTCATTTTCAATTCAACCATAGTTCGAAAGAGATGAATTAACTTTCTACAATTACTGTAAATAAACTGAGGAGACCTATAGATGTAAATGTATGAACAAGTATACCAGGTACTAGAATCTTACAGGACTGCTTTCATTATCTTTAGGGTGGAGTGGAGGCAAATAAAGGCGCAGAATCTTCGGTCAATTAAGCAAAACCTTCACAACATTAAGTAGTCACAAAGTTTTAACATCTTGACTGACATAGTGAGGGATGGCTGAGGTGAGATTAATGATCAACGAAACTCCTTATTCAGGCGATGACATGAGTTAGAACCACCTTGTATATATGATAGTCAAACATCATGAATGATCCCAACATTTCAAATTCAAATCATCAGCTACATCATACGATTCAGTACAGGGCTCAACACTAACTTCTTTCCCTGGTGGCCTGTTCAGGTCATTAAAATCTTTAAATCAGAACTTTTGGTGGCCCGAATTAAAAGGAAACATAACATTCTGTTTTGAATCTTAAGTGCCTGATCGGGCCACCAATAGTTAGCTTTTCTTTTTCTTATTTTTTAACAAATTTTGTGGCCTGACATCATTTTTTAGTGGCCCCAGGTCTCCGGGCTACCACTAATGTCGAGCCCTGCACTAGACATCACATGTTTGGGGGATAAATTTGACCCCTGGGTCATTGGCTGCCTTACCGATGGCTGGTACCTCTGGCAGTCATCACACCAGGCCTGAGTGGATTGCTCAATATTCATACTGGCTTGTAGGACTGACACAAAGCTCTGCTGTCTAACCTCCTTACCCTGGGCAGCTGGTGACAAAATATCATCAATACAAGCAAGATATCAGCTACGTCACAACTACAATCAATGCGTTATCGTTTTCTGATACTAATTGACAAGAAAGATAAACACTTCTGAGGTCCAAACTTTTCGTGTATATTTAGAGCATTGAAATATCTTTGGTCTTCGTGGACAAACAATTCCTTGCTAAGAGAATTTCTGTACGAACCAAATGTAAGTTTCAACAAATGTAATTGATAGAAAACAAGTTATTTCAACAGTAGTCTCGCCAAAGTATTAACGAATGAATAAAAACATTTATCTTGAAAAACAGACATGTAGATAAATTGGAGATGTGCTTTACATGCATAACAGAACAAGAAAATATTCTTTGTGACATGAGTAAAAGAAGAAAAAAAAGACAAAAATCATACATCTACACTATGTTACACTGTCACCTTGGTTTACAACACTTGGTAGGGTCTTGCCTGAAGATTACAGGGCACACACAGTGACTTAGCATTCTGTGATTTCTACATCAAATATGAATCCCACAGGGTAACTGTGAAAGGAATGGAAATGCAGTCAACAGCCCAAAACACAGGCTGGTTCTGAAAGGGTGGAATCCCCACTCTGGCTTACCCGCTGCATGTGCCTCAGGGTAGGAGAGAGTGACCACCATCGTGGACGCCTCCCTGAAGGTCTCCTTGTTGCACATCTTACACATGTTGGCATTGGTCACCTTGGCCTCAAACAGCCGGCTGACCGCCTCGCCCAGGTGGGCAAGAGGAGAGGGCTTTTTCTCAGTCTTCCTTTCTGAGTCATCGTCAGTTTCCTGCTGCCCACTCTCGTCATCGTCGTCCGTTGCTGGGTCAGACGTCTCCTGTCAAACAGCACGTCAAAGTCACCAGAGTCATCACAGATACAATCACTTTTTTAAGTTCCATAAAAACAATGTGATGTCACCCACTAAAGTCAATTATACCAATGGGAATGTCAACCTCTGTCTATCTATAAAAAACAGACCCATGCAAAGAAAACAACAAACAAACATACAACTCACCCCCCCCCCCCCAAGAAAAAAAATAGCAATAAATAAATAAAGATATTTTGCAGACAATATCATATTTTGGGAGTGAAGTGGAAATATCGCATGCAATAAGCATTCTCAATCACATGTCATTTTAAAAAAGTACATATTTTTTAATCTCAAAGTATCTTTCCATTTTTCATGAAAAAAAACCCCACTTAATATTATACAACTATTGTCAATAGCAATTTTGATATTTGCTATCACAGATATCAAAAAGTTCATACATCCTTAAACTATACTTGATAATGAAAACCATACCCTTAACTTGGACCATACCTGCAGGACCTGGGCAAGAACAAACCGGTTCCAGCTCTGGATGAGTCGAGGGAAATTAGCTTTGCCTGCAGACTCCTCCGCGTCGCCTAGCAACAGCTCCAAGGCTGATACCTCCGGGATGGTGCGGAAGGCTCTCAAAAAGTTACTCGCCTAGAAAGTCAAACCATTACTCAGCATTAACAACCATTGACTTGTAGTATATTGCTATGCATAACATCACAAAACTGCATGCTTACAAAAGCTGTTTTTATGTTTCAAAGTCAGCAAATATGATTTCACAAGATCTCATCTGTTCAAGCAATATTGGAGTTACGTAATCTTTCCTGGATGGTGTTACGCAAAAACTTCACAAGGGGAAAAATCCATCTACAAGAAGAAAATCATTCAGCCTATTGACATACAGTGCTAGTTTAAAGACCTTGTAGCATGGGGATTCGTGGGCGGCTTGATCAAATTGTATCTACATGCAAAAACTCTGAATCGTACCCATCACTGAATATGTGCATCGAAGCACACGCTCATCAGTAACATTTGACTCCAATCAAGATTCTTTGGCTGAGTGTGAACTTACATATTAGAGATCAGTGATAGAACTTTACCCAATTCATGATGGGAATTCTCTAATTTATCCGAGTCCGGCAAGCCTTCCCACTACATGGTATCCCCATGCTATCACATCTTTAAGAGGCCCATGTAAGCCACTTTGAGGTAAGAAAGGGTGTGGTCACACCTGGCAGGTCTGTCCCTTAGACTGGTCCAACATGTGGAAGAGAAAGCTCATCTCACAGGCCAGACAGAACTCCTTACTGCAGATGTGTGTTTCCAAAGCACACCTCAACGGCTCCACAAAGTACAGGACCTGTAGGAGCAGGTCAGGCATGAGGTGTAAATAAAGGTTATTCCAATTTTAAAATTCAAAGTCAAAGTCCAATGCAAATTCAAATTTATTCTATTCAAATAATTCAAACAATGAAAAAATTCAACGTGATGTGCAAACAAAATAATGTAGGTGAATGTATGCTGAAATACCTACCTGCAACATTGAATTGCAGTAGGCGTTTGGAATGTGAGGTTCGAGTCCTGCAAAGTTTGTTCTGTTGTAGTGCCGGAAGTCGAAGTCATCGATGCCCAGTTTGGAGTATTTGATCTCCACCTTGCGATACGGCTTGGGCACCATGAACATGAGTGGATCCTCCGCTGGATTACAACAAGATATTATGACAAAAAAAAAAAATTATTTAATGAAAAATACAAACATAATGGACGGACATGCAAACAAAGGTCAATGTGAATTTTTTCAAAAGAATTTTCTTCTTCTTCTTCTTCTTCTTCTTCTTTGCATGGCATTGGTGCCTGGTTGATACCGTTTGCTAACTATTACTAGTCACCTTGGGTGAACCACTTCAACCTGTTAACACAGTGCTCTTTGTGAGGCAGTGAAGTGGGATGTTTTAAAGGCATAATTTACCATTTGCAGATGAAAATAAAAAACCCAGCATTAATGTTTCAAAATAGTTCTAAAATGCGAGTTGGGGATAGAAACAACCAATGTAAAAATTTGAATAAGTATAATAAATGTTAAGTACTGTTAAATACACAAATTGTGAACAATGGTTATACAATTCGTCGCCAGTCACACGAACCGACGAATCACTCGATTTTGGGTCAAATTTTCGATTTTGAGATTTCAAATCATTTCGATAGTAGACATTCCATACTACATATTCTGAAATTCTCAGTGTGTAATTCGGTGTAATTTTTACGTAGTTATCACTTTTGTAGAAGTATGTAATTCCATTTGTGAAAATTATTTGTTTTCCCCATAGACGCGTGTGTTAAACAATCAGGCGATTCGACGGTTCGGTGACCGCGCGTACTAGTACGCGCGGTCACCGAACCGACGAATCAGTGCGCATTGACTTGCGTGTAGTTTTTGAGATTCAACAGTTCACTGACCGCACGCACAGTACGCGTACTATGTAATACATGTGTTGACAATGACAATGCTCAATGTACATGTACATATGGACACACATGGAAAATGACAACGTTCTTTGCAGACCGAAAATACATGCATGCAGCTCTTTGACGATTTCCCGCTTATTTGTTAACAATACAATTTGCTAAAAACTTCACAAGTTAGGGCAAGAATTGAAGTCTGATGTACTACAAAAATAACTGGAAATTATAGACATGAAAGTGTAGCAACCATAAGTCAAAAATGGGTTAACTTCAAACGCGATTTTCTCGAATTGTCATTTTTACGCAAACCTGAGGGATTCGTCGGTTCGTGTGACCGGCGACGAATTGTAATGAAAAAATTTCCAGACTAAACTGTCTACAGTTACGGTTTATTGAGAAAAATAGTGATATATCCTTATATTTAAGGTTCTATTGCAAAATTCTTTATGTGGTAGGATGTTTTGTGATACAACTGACCTACATATATGCATCAAATGTGATATCTTGAACATTTTTTGAATCACTGCTCCCAAAGGTAAACAGGCACTTTGAATGCATGAGCCATGAGTCTCTCACACACAGAACTACACAATATATATATATATATATATATATATATATATATATATATATATATTTATATATATCAATCCTCATATATATAAATATTTCAATCCTCAACAAACTACATATTCCCGACGGATATATTCCAAACCGATATATATAACATATATATAATCATGCGGGTTTAATTTGAGACTTACTCCTGCCCGAGGGGCTCTCAGGAACCAAATCTTTCCCAGACTTCTTGCCTCCGCCTATCACCTCCTTGTAGGCGACCTGGTTACGCCTCTTTCCCCCAGGGTTTGGGGCATAGCCGATGAACTGTACTAGCTTCATGCTGTGCAGGATCTCCTGGTCGATGGGTGGTGGTTGCCTGAAATAGCAGTCATCCTCTCAATGTTTTAGTTAAATGTCTCAACCTGGAAATGCATTTAATCCACTTTCCAATACCCTGGTTTGAATCACAACTTATCACCTTAAGCATGTTTCATTCCCACTATAATCATTAATATCTAACACATTGGTTCTCTTTTATATCCTCTTCTTTCTTTTCCTCGCAAAGACAAAGTAAAGACATAAAGTTGTTGATGCCCTCCAGGTAAACGTCCACGATTTCGTTTTGTACTACTTTAAATACATTCAAAGCGTTTATTATCAGCTCTTCCTGGACATTACAAGTTCTCATAATTATAATCCAAACTAAAGAGACAACTTCAAGAAATTAGTACAGGATTACAAGATGGAGATACACATTTTACAGCTCTGCAGTCATGAGCCGCTATATTTGCATTCAAGATTTAGTGTCATTGTTAACACCTTTCATGAAAATAAACTATACTATGGTGGGAAATAGATACATGCAGCATACATTTTTTTTTTTCGTTGGCTTGTGTACAACTATTTCTGGTGTACGCTCTTTAAATTTGTATAATCTCGTGTTTGTGTTTCCTCTTTGTTACGCTGTCTGTAAGTTTGTGTTTTTTAATCAAATTATATTTTGTATGTGAAGCAGGGCCCCTTGGCAGAGCAGTTCCGAGCTGAAAGGGTTACCCTGCTACAAGAAAACGGAATAAATGAATAAATAAACAAGAGACCCAGGGGTCACGTGCTCACCTGAGTATCGCATGTTCACCTTCCATGCATTCTTGCAGACTCTTACCTTGCTTTCAGCAAAAAGATGAAAATTTAGGCCCGCATTTGGACACCCCCCCCCCCATCCCATCCCCCTTCCTTGGGTCCCAAGGGGGGTGGGGGGGAGGGCACCCCTAATTTTCCCATGAACAAACTTGAAACACCAGTCATAAATATACTGACTCATTGTATCAACTAAGCTCAATCACTTCTGGTTCCAGAGATAATCTGTAAGGATTCCTTACGGGGTGGGGGGGGGGGGGGGGTGGGGATGGGACCCCTGGGGCCCCCAGGTGGGGCATGGTGCCCATTTGATGGGAATGAGATTCTTTCCCCCTGAGGATGCTACCTGCCAACTTTGGTGAAAATTCATAATGGCATTTTCGAGAAAAAGATGAAAATGTACAATTTGGGCCCCATTTGGACCCCTCCCCACCCCCCTCCCCTGGGTCCCAAGGGGGGAACCCCTGATTCCGCCATGAACAAACTTGAAACTACAGTCATCAATGTACTAATTCATAGTATCAACTTAGCTCTATCACTTCTGGTTCTAGAGAAGAAGATTTTTTAAGATTCCTTAATTTTGGGGGGTTTGGGCCCCTCTGGGGCCCCCCAGGTGGGGTATGGTGCCCATTTGAACAAATTGAGATCCTATCCCCCTAGGGATGCTACCTGCCAAGTTTGGTGAAAATCGGTCATGGGGTTCTCAAGAAGAAGATGAAAATGTAAAAAGTTTACGCACGACGGACGACGGACTCCGGACGAAGAGCGATCGCAATAGCTCACTTGAGCCTTCAGCTCAGGTGAGCTAATGAATGGATGTATGAATGGATGGATGGATGGATGGATGGATGGATGGAAAGATGGATGGATGGATGGATGGATGGATGAATGAATGAATGAATGAATGAATGAATGAATGAATGAATGAATGAATGAATGAATGATGGATGGATGGATGGATGGATGGATGGATGGATGGATGGATGGATGAATGAATGAATGAATGAATGAATGAATGAATGAATGAATGAAGGAACGAACGAACGAATGAATATATGAATAAATAAATAAATAAATAAATAAATAAATAAATAAATAAATAGATAAATGAATGAATACATAAATAAATACACAGAGAATGTTGATCATTGGCTGATTACCAATAAATCATTGCTCACATCCCCTGGGAAGACTACAATATTATCTTTAAAGGGAAGGTAAACCCAAAGAGCAATGTGGATTGAGTGAAAGCAGCAACATTAGTAGAACACATCAGTGAAAGTTTGAGAAAAATCGGACAATCGATGCAAAAGTTATGAATTTTTAAAGTTTTGGTGTTGGAACCGCTGGATGAGGAGACTACTAGAGGATATGATGTATGAGTGGACAACAATACAAAGAAAATATAAAGGATATTCAACAAAAATTCACTTTTCTAGAATTATGAAAGAGCAGTGGACCAACCGCTTTCAGAAAGCAGGGGGAATAATTGCTACCCTTAACATATGTCAATATCAAGTTGATGGAATTTGTAATTTTCATGAAAAATGGATTTTTGTAGTATTTTCTTTATATTTTCTTGATATTGTAGTCCACTCATACGTCATAACCTCTAGTAGTCTCCTCATCCAGCGGTTCCAACACCAAAACTTTAAAAATTCATAACTTTTGCATCGATTGTCCGATTTTCTTCAAACTTTCACTGATGTGTTCTACTAATGTTGCTGCTTTCACTCAATCCACATTGTTCTTGGGGTTTATATTCCCTTTAAGTTCTTTGTGGCCCCCTCACCTCAGGTTGACCCGACACAAATCTGATGGCCAGTCGGAGAGAAGTGGTTCCTCTTCACAGTACGGCATGGGAATTGTGGCGAAGGATGCCAGCTCATCCGTAAAGGAGATGGGATGAATGGGCTCTACCTGTGTGTGAAGAATGACCAAATAAGTCACATGACTTGCCAGTCTCTAATGCACCAGTTCTAAAGCATAAAACAACCACAAAACAATCATGTTAGTCTTCTTCTTCTTCGTATGTACTGTCCAACACCCCTTAGTAGGGGCCAACCAGACAGGGGGTCAATCAGTATAAAATGGGTATTAGAGATCTCTCATCCAGAGTCTGTATTCCCTGATCTTTCAGGCCAACCGGACAGGGGGTGCGCTGGTGTTAAATAAGTCGTGATGGACACTCACAACTGATAAGAAGTTTGTTTGTTTGTTTGTTTGTTTTTCTTTTATTTGTTTGAGTGGAGAAGATTCAGCACTCTAGTAGGCAAAGGTCCCAAATTTCTCATGCAAAACACAACAATCAATGTTTTGAATGACCTGGTTGCATATTATTGTAAATTAATGGCAAAGATGTTATGCTAACTCTACTACAAAGTACAAACACATTGACTTCACATATTTTGACCAAAGGAGTAAATCATCATGTCTTGCTAGGAAATGTATTTTACACATTGAAGAGACAGAGGTACGGGGGTAGGAGGCAAGCACAGATCATACAGCGAGGCCACACATCAAATCAATCACTATTTTACAATGCAATCGTTTTTTTCCTCTAGTCATAATGTGAATGCCATTAACAGAACTGTTGCTTGGATGTTATCTATGTGGAAACATGACAGCCTAAAATTCCAGGCACAAAGGGGATGGGGGATTCAGTAATTTGAGCTAGAACTTACTGGATCGGCAAACTCTGTTTCAGCTGAGAAGTCGTTGAATGTCACTTCTTCTGTACTGGACCATAGGTGTACATAACCTGGTCGAAGCATACAGAAACAATCTTTATAGTCTATTACATAGTTTTCAAAGATATAATATACTGCATATGCCATACATTTAGCGAGTCTAATTTTTCACAAATCACAACTTCCTGACAATTTTGTGAGTGGGTTAGATTTGTGATCATAGAGTACAGTAATGAATGAAGAAATGAACATGTTCATACCATATTCAGATCAGGATCAGAATTAATATTCTCAAGTGTCGTCAAATATGCAATTAGCACCTGCTTCGCAAAATTTGTGAAAATAAAATCAAGCAATATATACGGCATATAGCAAGTGGCAGAATGGCATTTAGGTCAATAATTTCTTGAGTTTGTAATCTTTAGTGCACATATAGGGCAACATTGTCGTGCTGTTGTCATGAAATCAACTTCTGACTTGCCTCCTGAATCTCCAAACGCCAGGCAGCTGCAGTTGCTGGACACATCAAAGTCCAGCACCATGTCACCTGCAATGTTGACCTGGTACAGAAGCATTGTCTCGGGAGTGACCAGTCCACCAGGGTCAAGCAGCTGAAACTGACCACTCTGGGATAAGAAAATAGAACAGTCATAAACCCTTTGTGTGCCTGGACACTCGGCTTAACTTGCTAAGCTTGTTCATCAGCATTCAGTAATCCATCCAAACTTGACCTAGTTGTAATGTTAGCAAGCCCACTCTGGTGTAGCAATGTGCCTCAGTCCAACAGGAAGCCCATGGTGACACAATACAGATTAGGAGGATTAGGTAACCTCATTTCACTGACAAATAGTTTTCTAGACCTCTGTGCCAAAGAAAGTACTCCAGTACACATGCTAATCAGCAAACAAAGCACAATTTTAGTTGGTTAATGAAGGGTTTGATGACTAACAGCATGATATAGACTGAACAGGGAAAACAGCCTTCTAAAACTTCGGCATGGGGGAGGCCTACAAACACATTGTCAGCATGCAAGAGTCTCTAAACATGGTGCTTGTATGTGCCAACTTCAGTTGTTTGAAATATTTTATAGTACTTCAATCACCTTCCTAATTTCCTCGGAAAAAGAAAAAGATATAGATATCGGCCAGATACTTATGAATGAAGTACCTCATCAAATGAGTCATTTATATTTTTTTTTAACTGTTGAAAATTTTCAACAATGGCTATGCATGATCTTGGTCAGAAAATAACTGGTCCATCATTCACTTTGAATCCATTACACAGAGATATTAAACAAGAGGAGTCGACTTCAAAAGGGGATAAAGGGGCCTGTCTGGCGCATGAGGTCATGACCTGTGATCCTTAGTAGCCACCCAAGGATGCCACCCACACTGGTAGTCACCTGATCCATAATGATGATGCGATTTGAATACGTTGTGACGTAGCGCAAGAAGATTGGCTCTATTGGGACGTGGAGGGGAGCCACGGGTCGCATGGTTCGAAGGTCAAAGATCATCAGGAACCTATCCACAGTCAGAGTGCCGAGTCTGGGGGAAGAAAGAAGAGAGTTTTCAAGTGAAGTGGGAAAATCAGCTTGGCTGGCTTTGATGCTTTGGTTCCAACATACTATAAATTATCATAAACCAGCATTCACTCACAGCAGGGGGCTAGTGTTCTTCTGTGACTGATAAATCTTTACACAGAAAAACTGAAAACCAACATCTTATGTAAATGTAATATCTTGCAGATATCATATCTTACGTAATGTAATCTGAATATCTGACAGATACATACTGCTTTTGTGCACTTAATATATCCACTTTGGAGTGTCCTCACTGGGGGAAACTACAGTAGCTTCTAAGGGTATTAAAGAGGACTTGCATGTAATACAAGTAATGAGGAAATGGGTGGCATTATAAACAGTGTCACCCTTGTGAGGTGAATACAGCATCTAGAAGGAGCTGTTCTGTGCAAGATTCAGTAAGTTTGAGAAAGTCCACAGGGATGGACCCCAAAGTCAGCTACTGCCTAGTCATATACAAAGGCTTGTTGAAGTTCAAAGAGCTTGTAAGTCAATCTGGCAAGCACAGGGCATCCACAGGCAATAGTGACCAAGTTTTACAAGATGATAAAACAGACACCCACACTAGCTCACCTTTCTCCAAATCCACATGTGATGAGTTGGTTGCCGTTGACATCAAAGTCGGAGAGCGCCCCCCTGTGGGCCTCCAGAGTGTGCTCAATCTTCATGGTGGCTGGGTCTCGCAGCTGCACCTGTAGCATGTGTTGGTGTAAAAAGTGAGGCTGAATGACTCAGACTATCTGAAAATACCTGGACATCAGTCCAGTTCTCTTCTTTTCTGCATGAAATCTACATGTAGCATGTGCATTGCTAACAATTTTAGTACTTATCTAATTGAACAACAACAACAACAACAACAAATATCTAGTACACAAACACACTTAGCACTACATATACCCATACATGTATGAACATTATGCAAAACATGTATTTTATTAGAGGTTACAATCACTGAGTACACTGGACATTCAGTGGCTCAACAGAAGAGAAGCCCGATATCAATTGGCCCTTCAGAAAAAAAAAAGGGGGGGGGGAGGGGAAAAAAGAAGCAGTCTCTTCTTGAAATTCAGGAGGAAAAGTTTGGAAGAGAGAAAACTTGTGTCTAGATTACCTTTCCCGTTGGCTCCCCGCAGCAGACGAACCTCTGGTTTGGCCTCATGATGGCAACCCCCACCTTGTCGGTAGGATGGGTGACGGTCTGCGCCCCTGAGGCCAGGTCTACCTCCACCAGCCGGTCCTGATGGCCTCCCAGCAACAAACGGGTATCACTCAGGACCAGCATGCTTTGCATGTTCTGGAAGTCAGGGCTCCTGGATGGATATGAAATATCAAAGGTCAAAGGTTAAAGTCTGTCGCGTGTTCCCTATTCTTCTGTCAGGACTCTTAAAGTCAAATCAACCTCAGCATTCCTGACCTTAACACAAAGTGCTTCACTTAATTCATCTACAAATGAATGAATGTAAAAATCCTCTATTACAAACATACGTACAAGTACAAATTTATACACAGACACAATGTACATATGTACAACAATAAAAAAAAAAAAGAGAGAAAAATAACACACTCTTACACTTGACAAATGTTCAGATGTTAAACTGATAGAAACAAATTAATACCTAGTTCCTTGCTTACAGGATGCATATCATGTTTGCTTTGTTTTTGTTTTTATGGTCATTTGTTGTCACTTAGGAAAAGGGAGGTGACATGTCATTTGATGCATGCCAAAGAATAGAAAATTTTGCTCTTTTAACTTTTAACCGAAATGCAAAGCAAAAAAAAACCCAATAAATAAATAGATAAATGACTGCATCGAGTAGGACATCGGGGGTATTTGAAAACCACCATGTCTGCCTGACTGAAAATTGTTGACTTAAAAACTGTTGCTTACTTGGATTTAAATGCTTGTACTTCCTGCTTACGATAAGCACAGCACACTCAAATTCAAGACCAAGCCCTGAGGCAACATAGCAAACAATTATCTCTAGCATCACTTGAAACTGTCACTTTAGCTCAATCAAAACCTTGTCACTCACTTGCATTCAAATACCCGCAGGCCTTGCCTGGCATTGCACCGCAGCCCATTACTGTAGAGAGACAGCACCCCTCCGGGAAAGGTGCAAAGCTCACGGATCTCATTGGTTGGGTGGACCTGGAATGAGGTGTATTTCTGCAGCTGGGGACCGTAGTATGACACCACATGACCCTAGAAGAATGGAAAAGGAGTGTAGCAATCTGTGTGTCAATTCCTTGAAAGAAAAGTAGATATATAGTTGGATTGGTGTGTGTTTTCATTGAACCCATTGAGGACGAGTCCCGAGTATACTCGAGCAGGTCTTTGGACAATGCATGTTGTAGCAAAATCAGTCCGTCCTGAAAGGGTTAAAAGAATAACTACTACTAACCTTATTAGGCTTCCCGCTTTCTGCTGTTAATGCTTCCTATGCTTTCACATTGTATATCAAACTTGTTTAGTCAATGATGATTTATAGTGACTTAGATGCACTGTTGCTAAAGACAGGCTGAAAAAAAAAATATAAAAAAAATATATATATATATATATCACCTGTTCTTATCATGTGTGTTTAAGTAAAGCATATCTTTGGCAATAGGTTGCATCAAAAACAAAAAACAAAATCTCCCTATTAACTGATCTTTGTTCCTGAGAAATGTTTACAATAGGAACTAGAAATGTCGCTACAGCGACTGGTTATACCCCCACCAAACAACATTTCATAAGCTTTGGTCAAAACAACATTTGATAAGCTTTGGTCAAAAAACTGAGGAAGTAGTTAAATCCGCAAGATCTTTCCTTGATCTTCTGCCATTAATATGCCGTTACCATGGCAACGTACTTTCGGGTACTGTCGAAAAATGCGTCTTGCACATCTACAACCAAAGGCACACATCTGTACCAAGTTTCATGGAAATTGGGCAAAAACTGAGGAAGTAGTTTGCAACACAAAATTTTCCATCATTTTGGCTCATAATATGTGAGCTGTTACCATGGCAACATACTTTTTGTCACTGTCAAGAAATGTGTCATGCTGATCTATATCCTAAGACAAACATTCAATATGAATTCCATGAGAATTGGAAGAACACTGATGAAGCAGTTTTGCCATGAAGCATTTTGCCCTATATTTTACCAATAACATGCCGTTACCATGGCAACGCACTTTTTGCCACTGCAGAAATATGTGTCTTGCACATTAACATATTCAGATGAACATCTGTACCTAATTTCATAAAAATTGATAAAAAACTGTAGGAGGAGTTCGCGACGCAAGATTTGTACCCATTTTAGCCCATAATATGCCGTTACCATGGCAACGTACTTTTGGGTACTGTCAAAAAATACGTCTTGCACATCTACAACCCAAGGCACACATCTATGCCAAGTTTTACGGGAATCGGTTGAAAACTGAGGAAGTAGTTCGCGACGCAAGATTTGTACCCATTTTTGCCCATAATATGCCGTTACCATGGCAACATACTTTTGGGTACTGTCAAAAAATACGTCTTGCACATCTACAACCCAAGGCACACATCTGTGCCAAGTTTTATGGGAATCGGTTGAAAACTGAGGAAGTAGTTTGCGACGCAAGATTTGCAACGGACCGACCGCCTGACCGACCGCCCGACCGCCCGACCGACCGTCCGCTGATTCCTATATACCCCCTTCAAACTTCGTTTGGCGGGGGTATAACAAGGATAGTATAAAGCAGAGAACAAAATTAAACCAATTAAAAAACTAGAAAAGCACTCGGAGAGCGCAGACCTCTGCCAAGCAGCTCATTTCCACCCATACACACATGCTGAAAATCGCCCAATTTCCCAATGATAAAGAAGCCCTCGATTACTGTATCAGCTTCCTGCATGCTGCACAGCGCCTCAAGCAAAGCATGCACTTTGAGCAGAGCACATGCTTTAGTGCGCACACACAAACCTCAAGAACACGTGTCTTGAACTCCTAAGTTCATTGACCCTATTTGCCAAAAAGATTTAAAAATCCCTCAAAAATTAATAAAAATTCCCTCATCACTACCACAATTTAACCTGCTGTTCCTTGTTCCATTATCAACTTTTCCTCCAAGTTTCATCCAAATACTTTCACAACTGTTTGAGTTATTTTGCACACAGACAAACAAACCAACACCAACAAAGACATAACCTCCTTGGCAAAGGTAAAAGTAAGTACAAAAAGGACTTTAGCGCTCACCCCTTGGTTGCCAACCCACATGAGTTCCTCCTGTGTGTCCAGGGTGACAGCGGAGGCACCAAACCGATCCCCACCATCAATGAGGACGCTAGTGATGTCATGATACAACCCACTGTTGCCTAGATGATGCTGTCCGTGGCCTCCTGGAAATGGGAATGACGAAGGTGATGATGATATTGATGATGATGATGATGTTAATGATGATGATGATAATGATAATGATGATAATAATAATAATGATGACATTATTCATTGTTATTGTCATTATTATTACATAGATATGAGTTCTACTGATATCATCATTAAAATTAGCAGTATTACTATTGCTAATACTATTACTTTTACTACATAGTATTACTATTGCTAATACTATTACTATTACTTTTACTTCTTTTTATCAAGCTATAATTATTAAATACCAATTATAATAATGAGGATATACACAATATCATCTTTACAATAATGATAATATCACTCTAAAACAGAGTATGTAAAGTGTGAATGTGCAGTTTTAAATTCTTTATTTGTCTACATGTTCAAGAAAATTTCACACAGATATAAAACTTTGCTTTTGGTCAACATACAGCTACAGACAATTCAGTCAACTAAGAAAAGCAGGATGGACTTTAAAAAAAAAATTGGGACAAAGTTTTTCACAAGGAGTGACAGATTTTCAGTAGCAATTAGAAAAACATTACACTCAGTTTTTACAATGACTCTACAAGTGAGCATGCAGAATTCCTACCATTTAATCTCTTCAAATCACTCCAATGGTCCTGAAAAGTGGCTTACCGTTCACATAGTCCTCGACAACAGGAGGAGCAACGTCTTCCCGAGGATACTCCATCATCATTTCCGGTCCAACCGCCCCCAGGCCATACTCTGCTACATATTCGTGGGACGGCCCATATTCCTCGGCTCTGGGAAAATCCATCCGGCAGGATGGGGGTGAGATCTTTTGGAGTCTTTTCAATAATTCAATATCATCTGTGAAAAAGAGATGGATTAAGTATCAAATGAAGTATTTACAAAACAAAACCCAAAACATTTCCCAAGATCTATTTATGTGACAGTGTTTCCCCAGAGACTTTCGATGGATCAATGATTCCGAACTGACAGTCATACATTTTGTAGTCATGCAGATAAACAAAAATCAAACAATTTCTTGAGAGTTCAGTTATATATAAGAAAACATAATGCCTCCGGCCACTTCGTTGGTGGAGGCATACAAAAATGATGTTAAAGGAACTGTTTCTATCAACATATCATTAATTATTATCCACTTAAACTAATAAAACAAATGTACATAATGTATTACTACAATGTAGTTAGTATGTCCATACCATGGCTTTACACTTCCCCTACATACAAAACTTGAGTTCTTATTTCCTTTTGTTCTTCTTTTTCTTCTCCTTCTTCTTCTTCAGTTACTGTACAGACCAGTGTAGAGTATTGTCATAGTCACTCATACATTTGTGAGGTCGCAAACCACGAGAACAGGACATGACTAACGTTAGGTGCAGTATAACAGAAGTTAAGTACACTGTACAATAGGTGCAAGTAAAAAGCATCTCCATTGATGAGCAGTGCTACTGCTAGGTCAAATAGGTGGTTCCGGAAAGAAGCCAAAATCACGTAGAAGAATGCGTTCAAATGCCGCGCATGCGCGATTCGCTGCTTCGCTCGCTCATGTTAGCACGACGTCATTTTTCATTCATGAATTGGGAGCTAAAAATTGTACACCGAAGCTGCATCATCATTGGCTCGATCTTTACCCCTGTCATTTACATATTTTCCCGCAACATTATAACATGTGTGCGATGATTTCCAGTGCAATCGACTGAACAGTTTAAAACCAAACTCGGTATTTTTACATCAAGTATTCGACTTTCGGCAACATATTTTCCTCCTTCGGTGTAACCATGTATTTAGCAAAGCTATCGTTGTGTTTGAGATTTGATAAGTCATATTTTTACATGATTTTAACGTATGAATTTGTGAAGTAGTTTGATATGTTCGTTGGTGTGTGTGTGTATTGATCAATACAGCTGTACATGCGATTTGTATGGTAGCGACATGTACGGATGTGGAGCGACACACATAATAAGCTCAACACCACAATGCAAATTGGTCGCCATATTGTGTGGTTTGTGTAGCGTTACGTGTACTCGGGAGCTCTTCAGCCGAGCTCGCCGCCATGACCGCTACATAACACGACGGCAAGCACGCATGTTGAGTGCAACGCATTGTGTACATTGTACACCACACTGATCCATGGAGTAGTGAATCTCGCACACCACACAGTGCGGTGAAGCGGACGGCCGGACAATCAGCCAATCAGCGGCCCGGCTATCTGTTCATGGCTTTCTTATTTCTATGGGGATTTTTCTACATGAAAAAGTAGAATCTGGCCGTACAGCATTCTGTCCTGTTGAATTGAGATGTTAACATTGACAATTTGGCATCCGGGGGGTCCAGATATACCACCTCAGATTAGATGCACCCAGTGTCTAACAGTTACAGCTTTGGAATTGGTTTAGGGCGGGCCGAGACCTCAAGTTTTGGAATGACAAACCTACAACAGTATCAACACCTGATCGAGTTCAACGCCACCCCACCTGGCCATTTAATATGTAACGTTAGACCCAGCTTACTTCAAAACGGCAAGCAGCTAGCAGGACCAAATCTGGACCTGAATACAGACAACAGAGACTTTAATACTTAAAGTCCGCATTCAAAATCATCCATACAGTACTAGTTGTAGTAGGCCTAGGCATCAATGGACATGATGGATAGGCCTATTAACTCTTTATGTGCCACGTTCGCACCTCCGACTCAGTCGACGGCGTGCCAACTTCGCATATTCTGCTCAACAAACAAAGCCGCCAAGACTGATCGATAAACCGCTAATTACTGATAATCCCGCGGCACAATGAAAGCGTTTCTCGTGCTTTTGTTCCTCTCATATACGACTAACTATACACAGCCCAGTCGCTGTGTACATGGTACGTCGCGACAGGGCTGTACTCGCACGACCACCAACCACTAGGAGAGCGACGTAATCATATCACGATAGCTTTGACTTTTGATACTTACGATCATTTTTGTCACCTCAAACTCATCGAGTATACTCTTCAATATTTACTCTACATCTGATGATATTAGTATTCAAATGTACGCAATGAAACTTACCGAAATTGATCATCATATCCAGCATGTCCACACGGTACACAATCTTTCACGCCAGGCCAAGTCGCGCTGTCGACCGTGCTGCTACACTCAAGCAGCGTACGCACGGTTACTAGTATACAGCTATAAACTGTACTGGGCTTGGCGGCGGCTGGCGTCTGGTCGGGCGAGGAACATTGAGCTCCATACCACGGTTATTGTGTAGCAGACGCCAAGGTTTGTTCGACACTTTCAACGCACACGCGCTCGCTCTGGAGCACATCCGGTCACGCATGCGCATAAGTCAAGGCGCCATTTTGAATTCTGCAACGACGAAGCCCGACGGTCAGGAATTGCGCCAGAAAGTGTCATTTATTTGTTCCACGGACTTATCGCAAGTGGTCTCCATGGACCCAGTGTGGCGAACTATTCTTCTATAAAATAGAAACATGCATTTAACGTGAGTAAAGTATTCTGTTTAAAGGAGAAAAGTATACATGTTCCTAAGTTTTGTAGCTGTGTTGAGGTTCCTCACTTCGAGGCTGCATGCCGTGCTCGTCAGACGCTGTTTTCGCATAGCGTAACAGTGTCTGGTCGGGCTAATATACGACTTGCATTCTATGAGATCAAGCGATGTTCCCAACTAGATTTGCTCGTACATTCTAAGTTTCTGTCACGGTTTAATGTGCAAAAGTCATGCCTTTATAGTAATGTAGCAACTGGTCATTAAAAGAAAAATTGAAAATAGAGTCGTCATACAATTCATATCGAAACAAAGCTTGGCATTCCTCTTTAACTTTGCCTAGTAGGCCTACTATTATGCCCATCTTAAAAGAAATTTGTAGAAGTGATACGAATTGGAAAAACAGAATTATTTCTCAAAGCATGACTACCGTTGTGTCTCAGAATAACGTGGCACACAGGGGGTTTCCACCATGGCACATAAAGAGTTAAGAATATTCATTGATCAGAGCAGAGCCAGAGGCAGGAGCTGCAGCCGCTTAGTCCCACACGTTGAATCACCTGCCTGCATGTTTTCCGACTTCACTACACTACGCCTACTGGTGGTACTGTCATTCATTTCTCAATTTCTACATGAAGATCTGAACCAAGTCTAATAGTAATACTCGCACACATAGAAATTACGCTAAACATTGCACCGACATACACCAAACAAGAAAATTAAATAATCGTCTGTCCCCAAACAAGGGGTAAATACCTACCTCTTGCTCAGGCAGCTCAGATCAGTGTGTTATGCAGCACGCACTCAGATATTAGGCAGCAGATGCTAGCTACCAGAAGCGTAGCTAGCAGCTAGAGCTGCCGCCGTATACGATGGGGATCGATGAAGCTGCTATACTGCGCCGCACTCGTGTATGTACAGCCTGGCCTTTCGGGAAGGAAGATTGACATCAAATCGAAGAAAAACAAAGCCAGCTTTTACAGACAATGAATGTCGCCCTCTAGTGATTCTTCCTTGGGATCTAAGGCCTACTAACACTTCAAAGTGGACAGAAATGAAACACGAATGATAAATGAAAAGTATTACTCACATATGAGAAGTGATGTACAAAATTGTGCAATATGATCCATCTTACAAAAACTGCCCAGACAGAATACAACTGGTTATATGTCTATCATATGGAACGTGATAAAAATCTACTGAATATTAAACTTTGCATGATATTTTCAAAATATGAATGTAGATGTACGAACGAGCAAGTCTTATATTTTTTTGGACACACTATAGGACTCTATCTTCATTTCATTTCATTTCATTTCACATGACCAGAGTGCTTGTTTCTGTTTTTTAATTCAAATAAAAAATGCTGAGATTATGATGATGATGATGATGATGATAAGGCTTACGTATTATATGTTTGTATTATTTCATCATCATTTTTTAACGAGGATTATTGTACAATATTGTGGAAGATAATTTATTATACACCACTGTTGTTATTGTAATGCAGTAATATTATATGCATTGATATTTGATTGACTGATTAATATTTGACAGTTTGTGTGTGATATGGTATGTATTTTGTGTTGTGGTATAATATAAACTTCAATAGTGTTTTCTGTACCCCATGTATGTGTCTTAACCTGTTGAAGACGAGTCCCGAGTATACTCGGGCAGGTGTCTAAGGGAAATGCATGTTGTAATGAAATCAGCCCGTCCTCAACGGCTTAACCTGCCATTCATTTTGAATGAAAGGGTGGACCTGTTTTTTTTTTTTTTTTCTTTTCTTTTCTTTTCTTTTTGTATACATGTCATTCTAACACTTCCTTGAACTTGAATAAAGTCATGATTAAACAAAAACATTACCGCTATGGAAGATCTTGAGTGAAAGTTGTCAATGAATGCAGAGATCAAAGGAAGCATGCTGATAGAGCTACGGTTAACGTTACAGTGGGGACTTTATAGGGTGCTGCTGTGTTTAGGAACTTGTAGTCATTTATTAGACAGATATCCAACAGAATCCAATATATATATATATATGTATATATATATATATATATATATATATATATATATATATATATATATATATATATATATATATGGGTAGGCCCCTACCTTGTCTATTTTCAGGGCATTGAGATGTGATTCCGATTTTAAGAAACACTTCTAAAATATTAAAGAGCCTACAATTCTAAGAGAAATATAAAAGTTTATTTGATGAAATTTAGTTTTTAAATGGATGAGATATCCAAAAACAATGTGAAGCAAAGTGGTCAAAATAAAAAGGTGGGTCCCACTTTTTAAAGAACCTCTTTGTTTTTGGATATACATTTATCAGCCATTTCAAAACCAATTTTCATCAAATAAACTCTGAATTCCTCTTAGAATTATTATGCTGTGTCATATTTCAAAAGAGGTTTCTCATGATCTCACAAGAAAGTTGGAAACCTAAAGCCCCATCCATCTCAACCAAAACTACTATAGAGCTTGTCGTCCCTGATTTCCAAACCATGTTCAGGTTACTTCAAAATGGAGTGTAATCCTAGAAACACAATTGCAGAGGTTTAAGTAAAATCACATACTATTTAAATCAACAATTTTTCTAGTTTTACACTTCAGATCTAGATTTCAAAATGTGAAATTAAATTTTCAGCTGATCTTACTCTATTCATTTAATTCAACTTGAATTTTTGTAGCACTGGTACCGTGTACTGCACTAAGTTTTTAAATAGTTGCTTTGCCAACTCCAGTCATTAAAGCATACACAAGAAATTATGCACAAATCACAATTTTACACATGTAGAAGTCATGATACAAAACTAGATTTTATAATCCACAAAAGCCTCTTCTTGCTGACCACCTTTTGCATTCATGTTTAGTAAAGTATTCCATACATTTGCAATCAAAATAATATACACTATTTCAATATATTCACTACAGACAGTATAATTTGATATAGATCTGTTGGTTGGTTAACATCTTGTGCTAGAGTCCCTTGTCTGACATCATTTCTTGCAATGCATAGAAATCCTTGACTGCCAGTTGTGGACACCAAATGTAAGTGGTTCTAAGTAAACCACCGGTGATTAGTTTGCAATACAATATAGCTGTGACTTGTCTCACATAATTTGTTTCCAAACAGATATATTCCATGTTACTTTTTAGTTCATCACCACTGCTTTCAGTTGCTCATCATCATAATTATTAGATATATGTGCATACAATAGACATGGATAAAAAGAAATAATTGTGAAATACTACATGCATTGTCAGAAAATACTAATACATGAAGTACACCTTACTATGGCCTTTCCTGGGTCTAATTTGTTTTATTTACTAGGAATGAAATACCAGAAAACACCTAACGTATATATATTTCTGGAGCACTCTAAATGACCCATTTATACAGTGAACAGGGCATTGAGAGTGCTCCAGGAGCGCTCCTGAACCCCTCTGAACTCTCTATGAACAGTCTGGACCTGGAGCACTCTAAAGTTATGCCACTCTCACGGCTAGTTGCAGGAGTGCTCCTGAAGCACTATAAACTCTTTATGAATGGCGTAATGGTCAACAGCATTTAGAGTACTCCATAAGTGGAATGTGGGACACATCCCACACTGTGCATACAGTTTGTATGTTAGAAGATCTCATACACTCCGAGGTTACCATGGCAGTGATGTCCTGGCCTTTCAGCCACTTAGTGTGGTCTCAGGGAGCAGTGATCCCCTGTATGAACAAACTCAGAGGGGCATAAGTTGAAGCACTTCAGGAGCGCATCTGGGCCCAACTTTGTGCGTACGTGTAAATGGAGTATACATGTAAGTATGGTAATCCAGACTGTGTCTGCAAGAGTGGCTGTTTGTACAACACAAGGGATAAAATCATATGTACCTGCCATATAATATGCACCTGTCATCAGTATTTTGTGCTGAAAGTCGCACCCTGAAAAGTGTGGAGTTGCGCAAAACTAAAACAAAAGATACACTTTTGTATATCTGTTGGCAAGTACAACTTTAAATACAATTTTAAAATCAACTTGATAATGCGAGTACTACAAATGTATTGGTAAGATGTAAGGCTTTCATACTGACAGCAATACCTGTTACTAAAAAAGTGAATCTATCTTTGTATGTACAGAAAACATTAGCAAACACATATCAGACAAAAACAAAACAGTGTTGAACATGAGATTTAACCCTAACCAAGGATGTAGCCCTAACTAGGCCGGGGGGGGGGGGGGGGGGGGGGGGCCTCCGAGGCCTCCCCTCGACGTTCTGCGCGATGTATCGGTAACGCGAAAAGCTATCGCCGCGACGTTTCACGACTTTTTTCTTTCGAGTCTCCCGCATCTTTGACACCAAATTTGCGATGCCCGGGCACGCGGTTCGGAAGTTGCGCATAAATATGTATGTGCATGTCAGACCAAAAATTGCTCAAAAACATGAATTCGTGTACAATTTCAATGCAAAATGTGCTTACAGGCACATTTCATAAAAGTATGATTATTTTGGGGTTTTATTGATTAAAATCCATTAATAACATATTTTCTTGATCGGAACAATGTCGCGGAAAAGTTTCATCGAAAAAACAATGAAAAACATAAAGTCGAAAAAACGAAGAAATACATAAGAAATTAAAAAACAATAAAATACTTCAGAAATTTTTTCTGATCAATGGCACAATTTTTTTTTTCTCATATTTGCTCAGGACAATAAAAAGAACATTTGCATTAAAAATGTGCCCATTTTGAGCTTTATTTAGTGATTTATACCAAATTGTCTGATTTCATGTATCATTATGCATAAATTAGCAGAATTTAGCATGAATGATGATTTTTTTTTTTAATCTAACTTCGTGGTCCTTTAGATTACATCATAGTTTATGTGTGTGCCAATTTTAGTTGCGATGATGCGATCGACGGCCGAGATCTGGAGGGGGGGCCAAAGAGATACAATTTATATCACATGACATATATTGCTTATCTTTAATCTCTTGGTGGGTAGAGAAGTATATTGGTGTTAAGGAATAGATAGTACTATTGATGTTAATACAAAATTGTTATGCAAAACTCACTATAGCAAACATTATTAATGTCTGTCTAATCCTGCAAAAAACAAAACAAAAAAACAACAACTTTTTGTTAACATTTCATGAGTGGCTACATGTATGTGTTGTCTTCACTGATACCAGAATTGAGGGGCTTTGCAAAATTACTCACTACTCTCAAACTGTCTTAAAGGAATTTAAGGAAAGCATTTAACAAACATGGCGTTGGATTCATCGAAGATAAAGGGCTACCTCAATCTCATGAAGACGGCCAACTTTGTTCTCTACATGGCTGGTTACATGGACCTGCTAGAGATTATGTCACGGGTATCACTGACATTCCAGAGGGACAATCTACCAGCGTCAGCCGTAAAGGTTAGCCTGGTCATTGCCAAAAATGCTTTGGCCCAGATGAAAGAGAGGCCAGGGGAACATCTGACGCCAGTGGTGAAAGCAGTGGCTGATGCCATAGCTCATGATGAATCAGCTATCACTTACAAGGACGTCATCGTCAAAGTCAGCACATCTAACAGCAGCTTCTATGAAAGATGTATGGGCCAGATTGTGCAGTCGATCACAAGTTGCTTTGATGATAGACTATCAACTTTTGTTGATAATCCTTCAATCCAGGCGTCAGAGATCCTAGATCCCAAGAATCTGCCGATGGATCCAACTTCACTTCTGAATTATGGTGAGGAAGCCATCGACCACCTGTCACAGCACTTTCAGCCCCTGCTATCTTCAAATCATTGTGACATCACACAACTACATCATGAATGGGCACAGCTGCGTGACATGCTCGCCAGATACCACCGGCATGATAAGTTCACAGATCTATGGCAGAGCATCTTGAGGCAGGAGGAGGAATATCCAAACCTCCACCATTTGGTTCAAATTCTCCTTCTGATTCCTTCATCTACTGCTCAAGTGGAAAGGCAATTTTCGACAATAAAAAGGTGCCAGGGAGACTGGCGGTTAAGCCTCAAGAAGTCCACAATTGAGGACCTCCTGCGCATAAAAACCGAGGGTCTATCTCCACAGCACTTTGATCCACGAACAGCCGTAGAGCATTGGTGGGCAGAATGTGTGAGGCGTTCCAACACCACACCATATGGCATCAGAAGTGCAAGGAGCAGAGAAGAATCAGCCTTTTCTGACAGATCCAATGAATGTGACTCAAATCAAAATAAAATAAAATCAAAAATCAAAATAGGTAGAGCCTTGGTATATGCTCTGACGAGAATGGGGGAAACATGAACACTTAACATCTCCTCATATCAACATAACTGGAAGCTGATGGCTGGACTACTACAATTGGTCTGTAATCAAGATACCGTAGCTAAGCTAGAGCCCTGGTGTGTGCTTTAGCTTATTTGTGTTTCTATGGATCATTAATCAAGATTTATAGCTTCAGACCTGCCAAGCTTGCTGAGGGGGCCACTGAAGTTGATGACAGATGTTCAGTTAATGAAAAAAGATTACTCTAATAGAAGCAATTAAATTGGATACATGGTAAAGAATTTATGTGAAAATTCAAGGAATTCATCAGAATTACACTTTCGTGGCTCTTTGCAAAAGTGAAAAATATTGATGTCATACTTTCTTCATATTTTTTTAACACATCTTACAGTACAAGTACATATTGTTGACATGCTTCAGCTTTACATTCAAGGATAGTAATTCAATTGGATGGCAAATCTTGAGCTATGTTAATCTGTAACTCATCGTTTAAATAGATGGGTGATTTGGGGATTTGTCTGCTCTTAATGCCTTGAATGGACATAAAATTCTTGCAACGTCGTAAAAATCACCCTTTAAAAAAACACCCAACAAGCCCTTTTCAATGTGGCCTTGGTGCCCCTCTGACTGACCTAAGTGTCCTAGAAGCTCTATTTCACTGCATGGAACATAAAATTTGAATATCTATAAGTTCTGTAAGTTCTGTTCACAATTTGGTATTGTAAGGCTTAAGAAAAAATGAATACACATACAAAATACTACAACAACAAAACACTATTCTAGGTGACATGGGTACAGAGCATGCTTTTATATAAATTCTTTATACAATCACATATACTTTATGGAATTGAAGTATGGGGCAGTACCTACAGAAGCCACTTAAATTGCATATTTTTAGCGCAAAAAATGGCCGTGAGAGCAATTACATTTTCCCCCTTAAGAACAGGTTCTAGGCCATTATTCACCAGTCTAGGAGTGTTAGATGTTTTTGACCTGCATAAGCTTGCAGTGTCAACCTTTGTATATGATCTACACAAGGGACATTTACCACATTCTGTAACGCAATATTATGAGCCAATGAATCATGCATACAGGACTAGAGGCAAAGATCATTCCATGCTTAGACTCCCGAAATGTAAAACGACACATGGTACATTTTCTATATCTTTTGTCGGATCAAAGTTTTGGAATAGTTTGCCCAAAAATGTTCAAGAGGAAAGAACAAGATCTCCATTTAGAAGAAACCTAAAAAATCACCTGTTAAAAGAAGTTTAGTGATGAAAAGAAATTTCAGTGTTCAGTTTAATGTACTTCTATAGTACAGTTACTTTAAAAGAGTAGACCTTGCAATAAGCAGCTTAAATATACATGTAGCTATGATGGGAGAACCATTCTCGACTAGCACTTGTGCTAACTTTTGGTTCCCCCTTTAACAACATTATCTTCTGTTTTTCTATTTTTTTTTCCGATTATTTTTTTCAGAACCTCTGTCTATGCATATATGTCTACATTACATACTTATTCATTCTCTTTGCCTTTTCAGTGATAAATGTATCACAACGAAACTAAATGTATTATAACACATGTATTCTTATGTAAGGTAGATATAAGTATGTAAAATAATTATTATATGCTTGCAAAGCTGTAAGAACCTTGTACAAAATCATTGTATTCTCATAAAAATTTCATGTTATTGTATCTTACACTGTGGAATTTCATGTTATCATGTTATCATATTCATATGTATGTTGTTAATAAACTCAACTCAACTCAATAAGCCTCAAGCAGAGCCAACACTGATTTGCTGACTGTATTTGGATTCCTTCATTTGAATATCACAGGTATAAGAAACTTTACATGCAATGAACCTTTTCTACAACAGCAACAAAAAGCATAGCACAGGCAAGTTAATTTGCTATTGTATAAAAGCCAATAAAAAAAAAGAATGAGCTCATAATTTTGTAATATCAGATCTGTCACTATATCTGGCTGTTTTATGGCAATGATAGCAAACTAATTTCTAAATGCAGACATTATAAAGATACATTTTAACAGTGGAGCATGAGCTCCACGCATACTTCACATTACTATATCAGAATTATGATCCCCTATACGTTCACTGTGCAGATCCAACATTACTTCAAGCTAATGAAGGGTATGGCTGACCTATTGCTTTATACATAGTATACATACAAGTGTACATACAACTGCAGTACCTTCACCTTCTACGTACATGTACAAATAAAGGGATTTATTGTCTTTTAACATCATATGAGCGGTATACACGTAGTTGTCAGGAATGAATGTGTATAAATACAATGGTCAGTTGTAAAAGTCAATCGGTGGCACTCCATATTCCCCTACCTTACCATTACATACTGGTAATCACTCGTTCGGTTAATACTGTAAAACCGTAAATTTTCGCATCCAATTTAACTTTACGAATTTCGCAAGTGCCAAGATCGGCAAAATTAAAATGCCCACAAGTGTTCTTGTCTGCACTAAATGGCATTGGATGCCAGTGGCAATTCACAAAAATTAATGCCACAAAAAAGGCCGTCAGCTCCAATTTGCAAACAAATTTATGCCGCAAATACTTCTTGCCGTACAGTCCTATGCGTAGTATCCTTTCTATATCCCCCCCCTCCCCCCTGATTTCCTACACCCCTTTCTTTCAATCCACTCTCTGGTAAATTCATTAACAGTTAGATCGTCACTCCATGTCCTCTACCACATACCCTTTTCATCTCATACCAGTGACATATCCTTCCCAAACACTTGTCTCTTGAGTCATTCTTTCACAAAATTCCACAACACACAAGGAATTTGATGTTAGAGGACAGAATTTTGTGTTGAGAAAGTGTATACTTTGTGTGCCTGTAGGGTTGATACAGAGTCCCATATATAGTACAGGGAAACAAGCAATTTGTTGTTTTGGGAAGAGACATAAAAACTGGCTAGTGGCCGTACAGAGTTCTGGGGCTGGACCAGAGACGGTACAGGAAGCTTCTCTGAGAGCTGTGATGGGTCAGGAGTGCAAGGACAGGCTTGCTACATTGCCGATGACTGATGATGAGAGATAGAAGCCTGAGAAAATTTTAGAGAAACTGAGTGAACATTTTGTACCTGCAAGGAATGTGTTGTATGACAGATACATGTTTCATGGTGCAAACCAGCAGCAGAATGAGAGTGTTGGGCAGTATGTTGTGCGGTCCAGACAGCTTGCAAAGTCCTGTAAGTTTGGAGCTCTGGAGGAGGAGGAAATCATTAGAGACAGATTGGTCCTAGGATGTAAAGATAAACAGGCTCAAGTATGCCTCTTCAGAGAGCAAGATACAGTATATACTCTCGAGAAAGCCATTGCAACATTGGAAATGAGTGAGATGACGCAGCTTCAGCTGAAAGTTGTGAAAGGAGAGGAAAACGTACACCTTGTGCAAACCACATCGAGAAAAGATGAATCTGGAGGGAAGTCTAGGTCATGGACAAAGCAGAAGCACAAGGACAGGAAAACTTCTGGTAAGAATCAGTCAACACAGAAAGACGGGTGCAGATACTGTGGTGGCAACCACGATAGAGGTCGTGAAAGATGTCCAGCCTATGGAAGGACCTGTGGAAAGTGTGGGAAATCCAATCATTTTCAAAATGTCTGCACTGCCAGAGTCCAGAAGGGAAAACCATCAGTACATATGATGGAAGGTATGGCAAGCAGTGATGAAGAGATGTTCTCCGTGGAAGAAGTTGGGTCACTGAACGTACATGGTGGTGGGAAGAAATTACCACTACCCATTGACGTAGTCGTGGAAGAAAACAAACATGTGCCAGTTGAGTGTCAGATAGATACTGGGGCAACCTGCAATGTGTTGTCGTACTGGCAGCTGTGTGAGCTGGAGAATTCGGGGAAACCGAACATCAAACCAAGCAAGGCAAGGATCAGACTTTATGATGGCAGCATCATGCCAGTGAGAGGGGAGAAAACGTTCATATGCATGCATAATGACAAGAAACTGAGTCTGTCCCTTCTCTCAGTCAAACCTTTCACAATAGAGATCAGCTGGATGGTGAGATGCTAGCGGATTACAGCCGTGTACTCATGCAGATGTATGACAGGATGGTGAAGGCAGCAGCTGAAGAGGATGACTGGAAAGCATTGGAGTGCTTATGTGATGGTTCGCTGAAGGAGAGATTTGTCAGAAGGGTTTAAGAAAAATGGGTTCAGCGTGAACTCAGGAAGATCGAAATGGCTGCAAAAGAGATGACATTCTCGGATACAATGTATGCGGGAGGAGGTGCTGAGTTTCTTTCGAGATAAGGAGCCAGTCAGGAAACCCAGAGTAAAAGAGATCTTCACAAAATGGGTGGATATCAGTCCCACTACACAGCATCATGGAAGAAGTAGACATGACTTGCAGAGGTGAGCTGTTAGATCTGAAGAAGGATGTCGCTCAACTCACTAAGAAACTGCAAGCACTTGTGCAAGCTCAGGCTATTCCTCAAGTCCCAGAGAGGGAGAGAGAATTTGAAGTGCTACAACTGTTTGCAGAAAGGCCACACAAAGCAGGAATGTACAAAGGAGATTGTGTGTTTCCACTGTATGAAAGAGGGACATGCAAGTAAGGACTGCCCAACAAAGAAACAGGAAACCAGCTCCATGCCAGAATTATCTAGCTACCAGTGCACCTCATACATCAGTGCATCCAGGAGCTAACAGAGGGAGTGTAGTGGCTGGAGAGGCTTCATTCCAGCTGATTTGGTGGATCGCTTGGTGGCAAGAAGTCCATGCTGCATGATAGCAATTGGAGGAGTACAAGTGGGATGTATCAACGATACAGGTGCTGAGGCATCCATTATAAGAGAGTGAGAGACTGAACAAGACTTTGTGTGGACTGATCAGGTCTCTAGATCCCAAGGAACGCAGAAAATGACCTGAGCTTATGCAGCACATACTCTTCGTGTACAACTCAACACCACACAAGGTGACTAGAGAGATGCCATATTTCTTGATGTTTGGCAGGAATCCATCGTTGCCTCTAGATCACCACTTGAATCACTCGACGAGTAATTGAGAATCATGTTCAGACACGGGAGAAGCTAATTCAGAAAGCTCACCGCATTGTGTCAGATCGGCTCAGGGAGGCTGCTGAGAAAAAAGAAAGAAGGCACAACCAGCACCTGTACTTCTGCTGCTCCATTTGAGATTAGGGATTGTGTTCTCAGAAAGAGGAATGCTTTCACTGGGAGGCACAAGTTGCAAGACAAGTTTTTCAAGATGTCTCACGTGGTCATCGACAAGAATGAGGAAAATGATGTCTACAAAGTACGGCTTGTCACAGGAGGAAAGGCTAAGTGGGTGAATCATCGGCAGCTTGTGGAGGATCCTTGTGCAGAAGAGAACATATTGCGTAATGTTCTACTGCATGCCTTGCTTAGTGGTGATGGTGCAAATGGAAATGAACAGGAGTGTAGCCATGGCAACCATCACAGTATCCATGAGCATGACGATTCCAGTGACACTGAAGACAACCGCAGTGATGATGGTCATTGGGACTTGGAGCACACCTAGGAGCTCATCCCAGCTCCCATAAAATATGGCATAAATATTCTTAGGGGAATGATAAACGCCAAACAATTTTTTTTTAAAAGAATTAAAATAATCCCATCTCCTAACATTTAATTGAAGTCTCTTCTGGCTGCACTTTTCATAGACATTATGTGACTTGTTGTTCACATCTACCATTATAAAGTCACAAATATCAAAGCTGTCAGAGAGAAATGTATCAAAAATAAGATAATTTGGATAAAAATACAAAAATGTAATGTATAATCAACACAGAATGCTTATAAATATTCATTCTTCTCACTCACTGAAAACTTTGGTGGTAACATACTGGAAAGCAAGAAATTTTTGTGGCACAAAATTTTTATGCATTGGAACCAATGGCCTCTTTCCTGGCATGAAATTTTTGTGAATTGCAACTGGCATTCAATGCATGTAGTGTAGACAAGAACTTTAGCGTGGATTTAAATTTCACAAATCTCAAATGACTCTCATGAACTTCATGAAATAAAAATTTCTGTTTTTACAGTAAGTTTCAAAGAAGCTTCTGCATTCTCCTGTTACTGGTATCCATATTTTCTGTCAGGTGTGTGACATTGCTGGTCAGCTCGGAGATCTTCTCATCCTGGACGTCCAACTCACTGCCAACCTCCACGGCCAATGACTTGAGGTCTTTCAAAACACCGCTAAGTTCAGCTGCCTCACTTTCTGTCACTACATCTGATTGGCTGCTGACCTGGATCTGCTGCCCTCCTATTGGCTGGTTATGATCGGGTCTTCTTGATGGTTCTGCACTGCTACTGCCTGCTTTGAGAAACAAACAAACAAACAAACAAACAGAAAATTTGGTAAGAGTTGTATCATTGCTATTCAGCTTGAAGAATTGACAGAACATAAAACAAAAAATAACCTGACAAAAACTTAAGACGCTTTTTTTCTAATAATCAATGAACTTAGCCAGTATAAATTTTTGAAAGGTTTTGTAGAATATCTAAAGGAGCATACATCTCAAGAGCACATCAATATTCAGTGAACACGCTGAAACAAAATCCACTATGTACATGTAATAGTAAGCAGAATTTAAACTGAATTGCAGATAGTTCAGTTTTCTATGATGACTTTTGAATAGTCACCTCAAAATCTCACACTGCTCATATGAATGCAGCAGTCACATGACCGATTTGAGTTTTTGAGGAATCCATTTAATGTCACAGTAGATAACTTCACAGTACACAGCAACTACAACTGTACAAGTAGTAACTGTGTCCACAGAATATTCTTTATCTAATGTGTTATTGCACTGTGCAGTGTCAATCTTCTCTGTAACATTTCTTTTACAATTGACATCATGAATCTGCTATTGGGCAAGTCCAAGATATCGCGCACCTTACGTATGGGACATTCAGAGATTTCAAACTTCTGAAAAGTAATGAAGGAGCACTTGGATTTTAATGTTTATCATCAGGAGGACTGGTAGCCCTGAGAAGAATATTGTGTTTAAGTTTGATGTCATTTGACCTTGGGTTAATTGTTTTATTAAGAAAAATATGGCAACTTACGTATGGGACCAGAGAAAAACTGGATTTTTCAAAATAAAGTTTGAATTGAAAATTCTCTGAAAGTACCTTACTGATCAAGTTCTGTTTAGAAGTGAAGAAAGGTACAATACTGAAGTATCTTTCAGCAAAGTTTCACTGCAAAAGAATGGTGCATATTTTCATGAAGTTGGTTTAATTAATGAAAGTACACCTTACGTATGGGACATGGCTCAACTTACGTATGGGACATTTGTCTTTAGTGCACAAGTGTATTCATGGGAATGACTTTAAATTTCCCCATAGTGTCATATTCAGTTCCACAAATCATACTACAACATGTAACAAATGAAATAGACTTCTAAGTTGGAACTTTCCCGGTTCAGATACCTAAGAAAAGCTAAAATAAGACAAATAAAAGTAATTAAAAAGTAATGTCATAGTTTGGATTCCGTCATGCATTAACACTGTCCTCATAATATCTACACATCCAGATATAGTATACTGACACTCTATTTCTAGCCCATTTGTAATAATCTGGTCAATATTTTTAATCAAATAAAAAAAGGGGGGGGGGATTCTAGCTTGCGACCTTGATGTAGCATATATGCATATGTATACCATGACTAATTTGTAGTCTTGATAATTTCAACTGTAAAATTGAATGCCATGTACAATGTAATTTGCAAATACAGTTTTAAGTGGGTACTTTCAGTAGTTCTAAGCTTACCTTGCAAGTTTTTATAGAGCTTTGTAATTGTTTGAAATGCAGCACAAAACACAACAACAACGAGAGTAATCAATTTTGCTCTGTAATCATCATGTTTTGCCATGTGAATTTTAGTTTCTGCAAAATCAATCAAATTTCAATGAAACTTTTAGATTTTAAAAGCCGTGGTAGAACAAAGAGATAGAAGAATGTATGTGCCAATGCTGGCTTTTTTTTTCCCAAACTGCTTGGCTTCGGGTCTATGAAACCAAAGACGACAAAATTAGTGTTTATACTTTGTACATACATACATGCTTTTGTAGTGATACAGGAAAGATTATCATTTGTACATTTAAATCTTATGAGAAAATGTAATTCTAGATTTGAAACACTGAAGTAACTCACTGATCTGAAACTTACAATTTTGATAAATTCTAATAACCTAATTTGATCATACACTACCAGATTGCATTGCTTGTTGATAATTGTGTAGATGTGGGGTACAAAGTAAGTATGAGTTGATGAAGGTGTCTCAGAGCACATCTGTCTCTTCAAACACAATATAGAAAAGAAAATTGAATTCCCTATTTGTTTGTGTAATTTGTGTTGTTATCAATCCAACCACAGAACCAGTATTGATATTGTGGTTCATGGCAAATGTGAACTATAGTCTTCATTTTACAGGATTTTCAGAAATCATGTTCATGACCTTGATAAGTCATGACATATTCTGAGGGTGTGCAGTTGAAATATTAAACATCATACCAAAATAAAAAGTATTCTCGTAGGGTTTTTCCTTTGCTATCAACTCAAGTAATGACAAAGTTCTACCTGCAGTCACCTCAAGTGATTTTTCTTTACAGTAAGACCTGTAATGTTGTCATTGATGAGGGCCACAAGCACAATTGTTTTGATATCCCTTTTTAGGCTGTACAGCCTGTAGTACATGCTGAACAGTTTACTGCACCTAAAATGACATTCAGAGAATCCCATTCTCTAGGGCAAAGTCATTTTGTAGAGAGGAAAAGTTGAAAATGATAACTGAATTTAGAAAATGTCCAATATCAAAATGTTAAAAGGAGGAATGTTAATTGAAGACCAGTTGCACAGCCTGTAATGAAAATAAGAAAATACAAATATAGATGAATATTCTTTATTTTCCTTTCTTAATCATAGAATGACTCAATAATGCTGTTCTTACACTCTCCCTGAGGTCGACTAAGTAGGAGAGGTAGATATATAGACATATCCTTCTGAGTAGGTGCAAAGATAGCCATTAACCAAACAAATGTAAGGACATATAGCATCCACGTCAAAAGGCGGTATTCCCATTCACTTTGCATGTAATGTCCCATACGTAAGGCATTTGTCCCATATGTAAGCAAACTTTAATTAGTTATAAGATGAAGGACTAATTAAATTCCCACATTTAGTTTTGCTAATCTGGAGCTAAAATTAATAAATTAGAACTTCCTAAAGTATGATTGGTCAATGTTAGAAATCTTCAGAAAAAACTTAAAAAAACATACTCAAATCCTTACGTATGGGACACTTCGTTCTGGGAAAGAGCATTATTTGCATAATTAATGTGCTGACCTTGTCTTACCAATTGGATATTATACTACCTCATACAGGGGTCATGTCCATAAAGAAACTAGGTCAAGGACAAATTCAACTGATTTTAGATGAATATTTTTAATTTGTCCCATACGTAAGGTTTGTTTTTAATTTATGCAAATAAAGGCCATATTTCTTGCATAAATTTGCAAAATTAAATATTTTCTTTGCTGGAATATATAATTTAACTCTTTGGCTACAACATGATATCAATAACTTTTTGATTAAATCAAGATGAATTTTGAGTATCTGACATTATCTTGGACTTGCCCTATTATGATGGTTATTATATCACACATCATCCCTAAGGAAAAAGACAGCAGGTTTTCTTTCACAATTCAAGTAAAAGACATGCTTTGGAAGCAATATTCTGGTCAAAACATCAATTGAATAAGACTTCTACACAAGCCACAACAAAATCCTTTCATCAAGAAAGCAAGTCATAGGGCCTACAGTTTCTATTTCATGCAATGTCACATGATTACAGATGTACTGACCTTGAAAGATAGAGCTCTGTGATATATAACTACAATCAATTCTGCTCAAACCTTATAAAAGAGATCTGTTGATATTATGGCATTTCCTGTTTAAGAAAAAAAATAAAGAACTTTCAATTTGATAATATTTCCTGCCCACACCATTTCAATAAGTGTAAGCAACCACAACAGGAAGTGTACTGATAGCCATGCATCCTGATAGATTACCTACATAGGTGATGCTTGATCTTTTTTTTTTTTTTTTTTTTTTTTTTGTTGTTGTTGGTATGACCACATGATCATGGTAGCCTGATCTAAATGCTTCACTTGTGGGATCCAGAAATTTCAATGTACATGTACATAATTTTCTTTTTTTTTTCCAACTACTCACCACAAAAGTCTGATAATGTCACTGAAACTAGATTAGTGATTTGACTAATTTTAAACACTCTTTCTTCTGAGCTTTCTAGTAAAATGTTACCCTGAAAGGGTCAAAAGAAAATAGTCAGTAACTGCATAAACAGTTTTTGTTTTCGTTTTTTCGAATGTGGACTTTAAGGCATTTAGGTGCACAGGAGATTATGGCTAAGGAGTCAACATAAAACAGGTTTCATATTGACTTAAAAATATTTGTCTTTCAAAACATTCTCCAGCTTAAAATTTGGAGAGAGGATAAAGAGCTAGAATACAGTCAACCTTGCCTAAGCTGAATACAAAGGGACTGGAGCATTCTTTTGACCTGAATGAATATATCTAAACATGGGGTACACAATTAAGTTAAAAAAATGTATACATCCATCAGGGGTAAAATTTTTCAACTTGTGCAAGGTTGACTGTATAAAACTTTGGTTTTATGAACAAATATTTAATTTCTTGCACACATCACATGTTGTTTTGCAGTCTTCTGAATTTCAATTGACTTGAGGTCAGGTCATATTTGCATGTTACAATGTTAGTGTGCAAGTACCATGTCGTTGTAGATTTAATACTTACCATCACATTTGGCAAAGAGTGCCTCCCTATCAGTCGGCTGTCTCTTGGATGCAGGATTGATTGCGGCAAAGGCCACTTCTTGCGGCTCATCATACTCAATCTTATTCTTGATGCTCTTCTCCAAGATCTTCAGGATAGAAATTACTCTGGCACTCATCAGCTCACACCTGATGTCAGCCTGACCAATCATTCGTCTGGTGATGACGAGTGTCCATGGCGAGGGCACATTGATAACACTAATGTCTCTCAATCCGAATTTAAAAGCCATGTTTTTCCTTCCATCCTGAATTAGGATGTCCTCTGGGCTTATTATAAGTACCCCTGATTCTTCCTTGTTGCTTTTTGCTTGATAGACAACAGGAAAGTCCTGAGGCAGCTTTAGTCCCTGCTGCATGGCTTGGACTTCTTTCTTGGATTCTCTAGTGGTGAATGATCTGGAGCTGACATTCCACCGCCCAAGCCAAGACTCCAAGTATGAGATGCTGCGGTTTCCAACATCCACATATCGCTCCATGACATCCGTCTTTCTCAAAGCATCATCCAGCTGTTCTCCTTGCGCCGAAAGCTGCAACGCTGCATCACCAAGCGTCCTGTGTGAATCCTCCGCAATGGACAGCAATTCACTCCCAAGCTTGGTCCTTGATGATTGATCACTAGTAGAGCTCATCTGCCCCTCTAAGCCAGGAGATAAAAGGAGGGACTCCTTGATAAAATGCAGCAGAAGTTGTTTCACACTCTGCGAACTTGCAAAGGAAGAAAACCAGAACTTTTCCTTGCCAAACAAAACCACCACAGTATTGTAACCCATCCAGGCTCTCTCCACCTTCACATCAACTATGCGGCCAATATCCAAGGAAAGGCACACATTGTCAGAAGTTTGCTCCTGAAATGCTAGACACCTATTGGTCAGCAACAAGTGGCCCTTAATCCATCTCTTGTCGATGTCTCGGTAGAAAGTTCCTTTCCACTGCCTGACGACAGGCTGCTGCTCGAAGTACATGTACTGTCCTGAGCTGGCCATGTCCAATCTCTGGTACTTGGTAGCAGCGATTTTTAATTTTAGTCTACTTTCTTCTCTTTGACTTTGGCAAGTTGGACTTTACTGCAGCAAGTTTTGGAAGACTCTGTCCAACTCCACTTGCTCTTCTTCTAGGTAGGAAGACAGAGAGGGGTGAGATGAAATCATATGAGACAAGACAACATGTGAATATCACATCTGATTTTCATCAACATGTGGATACTCTTCTGTAAGTTTGAAAAATCATTGTACTATGATTGTTAAATAAATGACTATTTAAGTGTCCTTATAAAAATCAATTGAATAACATAACCGTCATCATACTGCATAAAATGGTTATTGAGTTGGTCTTACCATGAATGTAAATGGATTTTAATTTTTAGTGCAATCATCAGTAATCATTATCATTATCAATATCACCATTATCATTATTATCATTCCAAATTATTGTCATCATTTGATTATCATTGATGAGATTGTTCCATTATCAATGATGCCAGAGGAACAAACAAGAGATTCATAATCATACTTGTACTTATTCATAGTCATACTCATTAGGCACAATTTGTGCCCATAGGCCACACAACAGGGTCTCACATCAGCAATCAGTACGGGTAACCTCTTCTATTGGGCCATGGACGGTAGGAAGGTAAAAGAACTCTAGATCAAGATGGTCTAATAAGTATAAACAGAGATGCTAAGTTCAAAAAACTTTTATGAGTGAGATTTTCATGACTTGGCGTTTTGGCATGCGCGCGCTAACGAGGAGGATGTCACCCTCCCATGGTGATGGTAGGGAGCTTTTTTGAATTATTACTAGCTCTTAATGATGCGATCTGGTGAATACTTAAGTGACTTTTTTTTTTACCAATTTTGAAACACAAAAGGGAAATATACCTTCAATTGCAACTATCACTAATCCTTTGAGCTATGTTCCTTATTTTTGGCACAAATTGCAGACTTCACCCGATGCGTGAGAAAAATGGGTGCCCTGCGTGAGATTGTGAGACAGGCCCTAAATGCTCGAGTCTCACGCAGAATGCGTGAGACTTGGTAGCTCTGTATAAAGAGTATTTTAATCACGAGAATTATCATGCACTATCAATCATCAGACACCATATTATGAATGATTTACGAGGGGCAGCTATTGGCCTACTATGACCATGCATGTATGTACATCGGCCATCGCTCGATCAATCACAATATTTGGCATGCATGCTCATTCATACACACTATGGGCACATGGCCATGGAACGACTTTCCCACATAGCATCAGCGTTCACACAAAATGCTTTGACTAGGAAACAAGTTACTCGTAGCTGCGTAGTAGAGCCATGGCATGGCCATAATCAGCAACACTGCCAACACTAACGAGAGTAACGGTACACTAAGCCGCAAACAGCATATCGTTTGACTAAAAAGGCAAGTGGGTAGGTACCGTACAACAAAAGCAAAGCTGAATAAATCGTGCTACTACTTACATGCATGCCCCCTCTTCTTTGTTTCTCGACGTTTGAGAGAATCTTGTTATCACGGCTTTCAACACTGATAACAAAAGACGATGAGATGTGGACTTCAACACTTTGTTGAGCAACAGCAGACATGCAGCAGCAGCAAAGTCGTACACGATCTTTGGCAGCAGTATGTAGCAGCAGCGCAGCAGCCACATGCATGAATGCAGCACTAGACTAGAAGCCGAATTTTGGGCAACGATTTCGTATTACGTAATAGATTAAGCGTTCTCACGCTCCAGGCTCTTTCAAACTCATTAAAAAAAGAGATATGTGTTTATGCAGAAAGAGCAAAGAAAATGTAAAATTTCAGAATAAATTTAATAAATCTGGAAATAATTTTATTTTGACTTTAATGTCTGATTGAGTATGAGGTATGAATCAACTCCTAATTCTAGAGCTGCACGCAGCAGTTTGAGTGACGCGGATGAGGTCATGGGAAGTGCATGTTGCCGCGACATTTTGTACAAAAGTTTACATTGAGGAAGTAAAAAACTTATTATTTCCAATGGTTTCTACACTAAACAAAGTCTTTCGCAATTTGATTGGATCTGAAACTCATCAATCCACTTCTAGGTCGAAAAAACGCCCATCGGAGAGGTAATGATTAGATAATAATTTGAACTTGCATGTACAGTTACTGTTATTGTGGTCCCGCCTACTGCAAATCATGTCTGTCTGTGCAGTAGCAGGACCAGACGCCGCGCCGTGCATGCGATCGCGAGTGACTTCGTACTTCTGTAAATTACTGCGACAGGGCTGTTTATAGTTATTTCTTCGGCAATTGTGCACTTTACGGCCCTATATTGTCGGTACCTCATTCGCCTCGTGCTAAGGTGATATCCCATAGGCATAAACCATCCCGCACTGAGCAGCTGGCGAGTTTCTCTTGCTGTATGGAACGCCGTTTGACAAGTGATATGGTCGCTAAAAGCCCGCCTCACTCACGACACATCGAACAAGGTGCGATCGCGATTTTTTGTGCCTTTTCTCTCCGCTGCAGGATTATCGAGCTGTACATAATATACAATGTTGCACTGCAGAAAATTGCCATGATCATGGTGCAAAGTGTGAGAAAGTTTGCAGTAGTGTGTGATACAATAAATTCCATTTTTGAACTTCCTAGCTCGCACCAGCTCGCCACAACAGTTACGTGAATACATGTATTTACATGCCTCTTCATCCATCCCGATTCGAACCCATCACAAATCGCGCAAACCAACCACACGGGCGAGGCTTGTAGTTGTATGTGTGTGTGTGTCTCCATGTAGTGGCTGCCCGTAAATCGGTAGCTATACACACTTCGCACGGCGTCTGGTCGGGCAACTGTGTGTAGACGAAATAAACACTAACAGACTGACGAATTGAGATAAGATTTTGGGTCTTTTCATTATTATTTTACAGAAAAATTCTGCCAAGGCCGCGACCGGACATATGCCTTCTGCAATAGGTTAATTAGTGATACCCTGCTTAATACATAAACGCAGATTTCATTCATTTAAAATCATGATTGAAGCACGGAAGTTTACCACTCATTGCGTTCAATTGTGTGCCAATGCACTGCTCGCGCTCAATCATGCCGCGCCTGCCGCACAGGCAGGGAAGGACGTTAGAGCAACCATGTGGCGTGCCGTACAAGCTTTCATCACGCACACGCATGTTGACACATACACACACACTGCATGCACAGAGCTACCAAGTCTCACGCATTCTGCGTGAGACTCAAGCATTTAGGGGCCGTCTCACGATCTCACGCATGGCACCCATTTTTCTCACGCATCGGGCGAAGCCTGCAACTTGGGCCTATAATAATGAGCATAGCTCAAAATATTAAAGTGATAGTTGCAATTGAAGGTATATTTTCCTTTTGTCTTTCAAAATAAGTAAAAATAGTCACTTAAGTATGCACCTGATCGCACCATTAAGAGCTAAAAATTGAAAAAGCTCCCTATTAACCCCTCCCACATCCTCGCTCGCGCGCACATTTGCCAGCCGAGATGCCGAGTCATGAAAATCTCACTCATAAATTTTTTTGGAACTTGGCATCCCTGCATGCATCCCAACACAAAATCTAGCTCACACACATGAACACAGTACAGTGCCGGAAGACCTGCTGTCGACCCGCGGCGCCTGATAGGAACTTGAATTCGCACGCACTGCTCGATTAGGGTAAAATCTCACACCGATAATATAGGGCCGTAAAGTGCACAATTGCCATTTCTTCAGTATCTTTCTCTACTATCCGTGATATTTACCAGATTTGAATTACCTATGATAACGCCCAGTGGCAGTAAGTCAAAGACCTGTAAATTTACTCCAGTCCAACACTGGCAACAGGTCCAAGTTCTACCTAGACTAACAGCTAAAACTAGTAAAATTTAGAGCCAGAGAGGATCGAGCAAAAGGATCCAATCTCATCCTCAGCGTGATCTCCTGAGGAGCGCGCTCCTTGACCTTTGCTTGTGATGCATGACATGATTATCCACGGCACGCACGGGGGGAGAGTGGTCAATTTGTGCAATCTGTATAGACCTTGTGCATTGACGTCATCGTCATCACCAAGTAAAATTTTATGATCACTCGCTTGACAACCACTCGCGATGTCATCTTGGAGGGCAATTCAATTGAAGTCCTTGACAACACACGCATGCAGCTAACTAACCATACACTGCCCAGTCGCTATATAAAGTAGCGCGACAGGGCTGTACCAACGGACCAACAAACACGAAGAGAGTTCAACGATCGCATGGCGATCGCTTTGAATTTTGATACTTTAGATCATTTTTTTAATACCTCAAACTCATCTAACGAACAAAATAATAATAGCCACCACCACTTGAAAATCAGATGTACATCAAGCCATGAAATGAGATCAATTATCCGTAGATTAATACGTGATATAGACATGAACAGTGTTTAAATCAGTCTATTTTTTCGTTTCTTGAAAAAATCTCGCATTTTACTAACTTTTCGCGTACCCGATTTTCCCATTGTAGTGGCGGCTTTGATTCGCCCATCATCGTAACCACAAGAGCTCGCTAGCGCTGAGCCAGCGCGCAGCCTACGCGGCATCCGCGGGTAGTCGTAAATCACACAACACCCATTGCGATCGTGGCAGCTCTCCATCGGGCTCCGATCGGGCAGCCAATTTCACTGAAACAGGCATTGCAAGGTCCATTTCGTGTACCGTTCTTACCACATGCGGTTACTTGAGGTCGATAAATCTTCCTTTCAAAAAATCAGAAAACACTTTAATTTTGAAAAAAGTGAAGTTTCGATACTGCCATATTTTGCTCTATGTGGATTAAGTACACAATACGCCAGATCAGATCATCCTCCTTGGGCTACTAGCACTAGGTAGCAGACGCAAACCCACGTACAGGAAGGCAAAAGTAGTTCAGGTTTGAGATTCGAGCATGTTGTTTGACATACGGCCGTATTCTGAAAAGAATGATATCAATGCACCCCTGTCATACCTGCTACAGCTAGCGATCGTCGCGAATGGGCTCAGAAGTTGAGCACTGCATGTGTAGAAAACGATGTACACTGTACATGCGCGACAGCGCCATCTAGTGCTGAATGACGAATGCTAATAATAATGAGACTTCATATCTATTAATATAATCTAGTTCTATGCTATGTATTTTTGTTCAGTGGACTTATCGTGAGAGCTCTCTATGGACTTATGAACCTTCTGTAATACAAACATGCACTTAACGTGAGTAACGTATACATTTTTTGTAAGAAACGTATAAATTTTAATAAGTTTTGTAGTCGTGTTGTGGTTCCCCACTTTTAAGGTGCATGCCTCGTTGGTCAGACGCTGTATTCGCACAGCGTACTAAGAGCGTCTGGTTGGGCTAGCGTGCAGCTAGCTATATGCTTTTCTTACGCGCATTACCGGCGATCGCCTCGGGTGATCACTCCTGCGCTGCCAGTCCCCAGGCCAGTGGCAGTGCGGTTTTTACGTTTCTTTGTTCGTCTCTACAACTGTTCGGTATTTTACATTTTAGACCCGACCTCTTTTTCGCCCCAATATACCTGCTGGAGCGTCTATTTGCTCAATCAAAGTGGAAAAAAAAAAAAAAAAAACAGGGACAGAATGGCTACTCTGTCAAAACTGTCAAAATATGTTGTGGAGTTGAGCTATACAGACCGAAGGCAATGATGCTGGCTCCTGTAGGATGCGCTGCCAGCGGACGCGCACAGATCAAACGTTACGATAAACCAAATTTCAGACAGCTTTTTTACATTCAAACAAGTTTGACATGACATGACACATTATGCAGCAATATTTGGGATAACTTTCTCACATTGTGCAATCGAAATACTCGCAGTAACTAGAGTATTCCTAGGTTATATCGCAGAAATTTGTATCCATATTGCAACATCGCTGTTCTCTATGTAGCTGTAAGTCGCCATTTTGAATCCGTTAGCCAATCACATGCGAGGTACATGTTTTAATAAAAAACATGTAGAAATCTACCTCGCATGTGATTGGTTAACAGATTCATAATGTGAATAATAATAATTATGTTGAAGAGCTGTTACGACCACTGGTACAATAGTTGCATCTTTTTTTCATGAAAATTCTTCCAAAATGTTGGATATACCTGGTGAGTGCAATGCATACCTGAAATGTTGATTTTGTCATACAAGTTTAACTTTGCCGATCTAGAGCTGTGAATTAGATGCAGTAGAAAAGACGGTAAAAGAAACACTGATGCTGTGTGTAAATGCACGTACCTCGCGTATAAAAGCACGCTCTCGCAACGCTTCGCTTTCCCTCTGAGGGAGGGTGCCCTTCAGTTGCTAAGACCGTGTGACGTCATATGCATAAGGTCTATTAGAAATTGTTATGCTTTAGTTTCCAGTGATCATTTAGTTTAGAAACTAGAATTGAACTTGAAGGCATTAACTCATTTAACATCTAGAGCCTAATTCAGTTCAATCATGTTGACACCTTCCTATTGTCTAAAATTATAATTTACAACTTAAACTAATGACTGTGTGTGTGTAAATTGATATGATTTAAAGTAAACTGTTGTCAGAAATGAAGCATTGCCATTGTTTTGTTGGTAGACCATTGTAACATCTTTCAAAAGTTTTGCATGAGAGCTGGATTTGAGAATTTGGTCCTGCCAGCTGACTATTAAACGTTCTGATGTCACCTACTTGTAACATACGACAGGGTTGCACACTAACTCATTTTTTCTGCTGGTCCAACCTGTCTGTCTGACCAGGAGATACCCAGTTTGTCCATGTTTTACAAGTCCATTCCTGAAAAAGTTACTGGTCCAGCAGTAATTTTTACTGGTCAGGGACCGTCGGACCAGTGCCAGTGTGCAGCGTTGCATATGAGGAGCTACATTTTATTTTAAAGCTCCAATATTAATAACTACAAACAATGTAGATTCTGTAGAACACCTAGTCTCCATAAAGAATTTAGCTTACTCTAATACTGTAGATTCTAACATAACAGTAAATTTACAGCTCTGTAGAGCTGTATTAAGTAGTATGAGCTGATGAGGGGTATCGCTATGAAAGTGTGTAGGTAAATTAATCCGCCAATAATTCAAACCGCGACCATAATGCCATCCAAAATTTGACTGCTGTAGCTACAGTACATGTAGAAGCCTTTGTTTTGTGTGCAGTTGAATTTTGGCGTGGTAGGTTGAACCCTAGTGTGTTTTTTATGCCTCCGCCACGAAGTGGTGCCGGAGGCATTGTTTTCGGATTGTCTGTCCGTCTGTACGTACCGTACGTCCGTCCGCATTCATTTACGCGATAACTTGAATAATATTGACTGGAATTTTACCAAACTTGGTCGAAGTATAAAGTATGATGGGGCAATTACTTGATTAGATTTTGGGTGAAATCAGCCGAAGGCCAAAGGTCAAGGTCAAATCATGAAATTGTATTTGTTTACGCGATAACTCAAGACTGGATCGAGCAAATTTCACCAAACATCCGAGGATAATGTATGATGGGACAATTACTTGATTAGTTTTTTAGAGAAATCGGACAGAGGTCAAAGGTCAAAGATCAAGGTCAAATCCTAAAATTTATTTGTTTATGTGATAACTCAAAACTGGATGAAGCAGCTTTCACCAAACTTGGTCCAAGGATGATGTATGATGGGGCAATTAGTTGAGTAGATTTTATAGTGACATTGGCAAGAGGTCAAAGGTCAAAAGGTCAAGGTCAAATGCTAAAAATGTTGCTATTTCCCCCATATCTATGCAATGCCCAAAGGTATTTTCTTGAAACTTATTGTAGACATGTACTACTGCGTAAAGATTCTACAGAGAGAGTTTCATGTTATAAGGTCAAAGATCAAAAGGTCAAAGGTCAGGTGAAAATGTTACAATTTCACTTTTTCTCGCAAATGGTTCAATGTACACTGTATTTTCATGGAATTTGGTACATACAATGTACGCATGTACTGACTGGCAGGGATTATCTAGGAAACTTAGGGGTCATGGGTCAATCAGTCATTGGGAGAATCATGCATTAACGCAGAGGCATCAGTCGCCATAGCGACATTTCTAGTTTTTATTATTATTATTACTTTTCACACACCCTGCTGCGCATAACGGGACACCATGCTTCACATGGCTTTCGGTTGGGCTACAGCTACAAGATCTTCAATGTACTGTATACGCCGAACATTTTGCGAGGTTTTTATTTTCGCGAATTTCGCGAGTCAGGTGCTATTTGCGAAATTAAAGACACAGAAAATATTGACTCTGATCCTGATGTGGATGTGATGTATGCATGTACATTTTCTGTACAAACACTCCACGATCGCGAATTCAACCACTCGCGAAATCGTCGGGAATTCCCCATTCGCGAAAATTTAGACTCGCGAAATATACATGTATGGCGTATACAGCAAGTGTTATGCGTCTGCCAAAGACACAAGTCTGGAGTGTTGACTGCACTTTTTTAGAACCCTGTTCCTCTACTTTTTTAGAACCCTGTTCCTCTTTGTCTATCTGATTGACTTGTTCCACTTTAATTTTTGCAGTTTGGACGATGTAACTCAAGATGTTTTGGAGACACCTCAGCCAAAGAGGGCACGTACATCTAATCACACAGGTAACAATTTGAGGAAAACAAAGATTTTTATGATTTCTGTGCGAATTTGTAGACTTCTCACTGAAAATGTTAAATTGTTTGATGTAGTGTGTTGTTTGTTTAATCATGATGGCTAGACTACCTAAGATGAGTCTGTAATGTCAGTGTTTTGGACAGAAAAACAAAGAGGGGTATTAGGGGAAATGGTTCATCTCCAAACCTTTATCGCAAAGTATATCACAGTGTACATGTATGTTAAGAAAGAGAAAATCTCTTATATTATGAAACTTTTCACTGTCTTCTGTCCAAATTTGATGTAGGGTAACACATGCATTTACATTAGCAGAAAAAGAAAGAGCCTACAATTTTTCCTTGTGTTAAGATAAAGGCAGAGACAGGACATGAGTTAAATCAGATTCACCCAAGCTAAGATGAACAACATGTTGATGGATTTTTTATGTTTGTTTTTTTTTTAAAACCAAAATATACATGTACGGTACATTGTACCACGTTTACTACAGATGACTTGACCAACTCCCGCGAATCCACGCCTCTCATCAAAGTGGCAACGTGGATCAAGAAGAAGGCAACCTCGTTTGGAGAGAACTACTTCTTCCGACCCGTTGAGCACTTCATGGAGAGGAGCTACCCAGAACACGTGGGGGAACCAGGAGTAGAAAATAACCACAGACAGCCCAATGCTGGTCACTCCTCACATGCGGTGGGTATGGGATGAAAAAAGGAAGAGAGTGTGCTCAATAATTAAAAAATGTAAAATCTGGACACATGGTATTCTAGGGAGTTCTTCCATCACCTGTTTTTTATTGTTAGTCTTTTAGGAAGCATTGCACGACTGAACTATTTTGAATTTACAAGCACTCTTGGGATCATTCCACAATGTATGTGACGGTGCACTCTAGTTAAAACGGAGTCCGTGGGACTGGTGAGTTTCTTTCATTATATCAAAATGTCATTATAGCCAAACAGTAAAGTACATATATAGATGGTTATTTTTTACCTAATTTTGTTATTTTTCCAAGAATTTTGTTGTAACCATGTTTGTTATGACAGGAGTGCACTGTATATCAATAATGCTGCGAAGTGTGTGCAAACATTTTCTGAGATTCTCTAGGTGATGTTTGAAAAAAAAAAATACATGTTTAGCATCCCATCCATTTCCCTTTATAAGACAGCCTGCTTTTTTCCTTTTTTTATGGAAAAAAACTAGCAAAAAAACAAACAAAAACAAACAAACCAAACGAAATGTTCAGAGAGGTTGCATTACATATTTCAGACTCCTACATCAACTGTTCAATATTTGAGGGCCTTAAAAAAAAGGGGGGGGGTAGCCATCATCAAAAAAAAAGAAAGAAAAGGAGCCAGTTGTTTTGGAAAATGTGTCAGACGGCTCTGTCGGTCACCGCTACATGGATATACTGCTGTCACGGTTTGGCATTACTGCAAACCACAAGGGGTAATTTTGATGTTGTTTTATTTTATGTCTCCTTTAGGCTGTGAGCCATGCTGCAGTGCCATCAAGATCCAACAACATGTCAACACAAAACAAGGGCAAGAATGCTTCTGGTCCAGTGTCTTTCAAAGAGCCAGGTGATATATTTACCCATGTGTATTGTATTTATTAATATTTATATATATATTATCTTAAATATATACTTACATCAGGGCTTGAAAGTAGCTTTTTTCTGTGATGGTCCTTTCAGACCACTGAAGTTATTATATTTGAAATGTGGCAAAAAAAAAAAAGAAAAAAAAAGGAGAAATCTTTTGACTCCTATATGAAGTGAACCCATTCTATTCCTTTTCATACTTTTTAGCTGGGGAGCCTCCACACCGGAAGCATTTATCATCAAGTACAAGCATTACATCAAACATGTCTCCTTTACCAGTTCTACACAATGGACACCATGAAGAGCAAGATGATTTGGATTGGATCAGGGGTGGCATCTCAGCAGTGAAGCCACAAGAGTCGTTATCCAACACATCAAAAGGGTAACTAAAGCATTGTCAAGATATACTCTAGTTCATTTCTCGTAAAAATTTTCCATATCTCATTTTTTGCATGGAGGGTATTCTTGGAGTGAACAGAAGACATTTTGTATGTTCATTAAAAAAAACAATAACACTTGTTTAAGTTTTAAGTATATATCACCATAGCAATTTCATAGATTTGCTGTTCAAACAAAGAATGTACACATACATTTATTTATTCAATTATCTACGTCAATGTAGGGCAGTTTGTCAATTGGTTGCCATGCATATATTTGTTCAGTACTTGCAAATCAGAAATATAATTCTTCCACAATGTCTTCACCTTTTTCCTAGCAACTCACAAGTCACTGCCAGAGGTCCCATTAAACCTGAGAGCTATGTCCCCGTCAAAGACAAGCTGTTCCCCGGACCAACAAAGAGAAAGGTTGTCTCACATACCTCAAGAGGGCGTCCTCACTTGCCAAACAGCAAACTGACAGCCTTGGAGGTGAGTATCTTCTCAAAACTCATAATTCAAGTAAACTTTGTGATTTGTGTATGATTTTTTAAAACGACCTAACCAAAGTACCCTGGAGTCCAGGTAGGGTGGTGGCTGACAGTGAGTACAGTGTCCATAGCTATTCGAACACATGATGTGAACTGTGTCGAGCAAAATAATAATAGCTATTTTCAATTCCATATTTCTGGTTCTAGATTATGATTTTACCCACTCAAGAAATTTTCCTAAATGACTGCAATTCAGAAATTATGCTCATGAGGTAATAAACATATAGAGTATGCCTCTGAGGGCTCCTAACATTTGAATCATTGGTTACTAAAACAAATGTTAAGGTTATTTTTTGCCCTCATTTTGATTTTAATTTCTATTATTTTGCTTTCTGTCTACCCCAGTGTGTGAGATTAAAAGAGAGACAAGAGTATCAGAATTTGCTGCAGCAGTTTTCCAAAGATTACAGCACAGGCGTGAGCAGCACGTCCACCCTGCAGGGCCCTGATGCAAGGTCTAGGGCTCCCTCTACTGTGACTCAACAGACAGGTGCTAGGTGAGAAGACCTTTAGTACACAGAGCTTTGTGTGTGTATGTGTTTTTTCCTATTTGTGTGTTACATTATTTGATGTGTTTATAATTATATGAGATGCATTTTTTTTTGTTTTTATGTAGTGACTATCTTTCACACTGAAGTGCTCAAAGTTTTATACAACAGTGTTCCTACAACACTGAAATTTACTGTGCGAGATAATCTTGTCGGTTGGTGGGCACTAGGAAAACTAAAGTGGCAAATAACGTCACGTTCTACCAGATGGGCAAAAATTTGATCAGAAATTGTATTGTCATACAGAGATATGATCAGGAGCCTTATTTTACATAACCTCTTCAAGGTTTCCAATTGTGAGTTTCAAGAAAAATTTGAAGGTGCATTTACAGCTACCAAAGCAACAACTAAAGAAGGTTTTATTATTTGTTACCATGCAGTTTAATAGAGAGGTGACTGTATGCAGGGATGCCAGTTTTCAGCCAAAAGCCTGAATTCAGGTCCCTGTGGTATCAAAGTTCAGGCCCGTTCATGTATGAAGCAGCTACATGTTGATATATTTCAGGCCATCTTTTTCATTCTAAATAACATCCCTGTGTATGGATTGTAAAGTTGCTGGTGTCAAACATAATGCTACGATTGGGTCCAGGACATTTTACTGTGAATCTGAAAACTAAGGTAATTGTGAATTAATGTTGTGTAGTGGGATCCGTTTAGTTTACTGAGGTACGTTCAATGAAGTATCGTTGAGTACCCAGTTGAGTATATTTCGGAGAGCACTTTATTTGAGAGGTGTCTTACAGCAACGACCTCGCTCTTCGAGCATCAAATTCCGGGTCTCCTTGCATGTTACAATTTACTTCATACATTGAATTATTCACATTGGTTACAACATACTATCATGGGCGAATGGGTGAATGGGGGTAGAGTCTTCATGTTAAGAGGGGGTTCAATTGGGCAAAACTGGTTGTTAGAAACAAAGGCAGGACTAGATTTAGGAAGGAGGAAGTATTCTTGGATTTGGATTCAACAACAATTCTAAATAATCAATGGGGGAAGGGCAAGATGTTTGGGTTTGACTCAGCCTGGTTGTAAATTAGATGGAGCTTCAACAACATTCACTAGTCTGATAGAGTACTTGAGGGATGATGAAGGTCTGTGACTCACTGGATGAGGTGGAGAGTATTGGTAAGGGTCATTGACTGGCCGGAGGTGAAGAGATATCCGGTCATCATAGTGGAATGGGGAGGACAGGAGGTAGTGACAGCTTTGTGTATCATTACACAACATTACACACATTTGATTCAGAGTTTCATATGATTGTGGCAATTTGGTCTGTCTATCAAATTGTCATGGATAAGGTATAACCAATGCCAGCAGCAGATTTATCTAGATACCAATAATGGTATTTATATCAGATTGCATACTGATGTATTATTATCCAAAGTTTATGTAGTTATGTATCTTGATTTCCACACCAGACCGAAGGCACCAGAGCTGAGCCGTACAACGGCAGCTGACCAGCGGCCAACCTTTGGCCCGTCCACTCAGACCAGCCAGCTGGGCACCCGCGTCCTGCCACACCAGTTCTCCACACAGCGTGAGATCCGAGAGGCGGTGCGGCAGCGGATCCACGCCCCAGCCAGTCACCTCAGCCCTGGGACTCCCTCGGGGGAGAGAGCCGTTGCAGCTACGCCCAGCCAGCCTGGTGAGAGATTAAAGCCCTAGCCCTCCCCTCTAGGAGAATTAAAAATGTGCAAATCAACTTAACACAAGAGTTGTATGTACTATGAAAGTTGTTTTCTTGGTTTCTTTTTGGGAGGGGAGAATCATAGTAATTAACAAATACAAGATCTATATCTGACTAACTATTTTGAGTTTCTTACACTGGTGATGAGTTGACTTTTGTTCCTGCTGTCTAGTTAAAAGATGATTTTGGTTTTCAGAGTATTACCATTTCATATATTGATAGGCTATCGTCCTTCCACGAATCATTTTGCATGTAAAAAAAGATACTGATTAACCATTGTCTAGTGACGGACTCTGTGTATTGGTTTTCTCACATCTATATTTTCTCACGTCATATTTTGTTTGTATAGTTTAATGCTAAAAGTGAATTTCATGCATACATAAATCTATAAAGTTTGAATCTCTATGAAATCCCATTTTCTTTGCTCATATTTCATTAATACGTTTAAAAATTGTTACAAACTTCCCTATGATTTACCTTTCAGACTTCAATGAATCAGAGAGCCCAGTCCAGATTACCTCGGTCAGGTCCCCGCCCAAGACCACGCCCATGAGTGCCTTCCAGCGAAGCCTGTGTGCCACGCCCTATCTCGCAGATGACTGGATTAAAGACTTGTAAGTGACAATACCTGAATATATTGAATGCATTCAGTGAAAATCAATATCTTGTGATGACAAATATGTTATTTTAATTTTGATATTGTCTCTCATCTGACAGCTGCTTACTTAACATATTTTGGGAACAGAATACCTGACTACTCTGTGCTGTAACTGTGTTGAGAATGGTGAGTTTTGAAGTTTCTTTTTATGTTTTTATTGATCAGCTGAGATACCCATTCCTGCTAAAGGTGTAAGAATATGAGATTTTTCCGCAGTTTGTAATCCAAATCAAACTTCTGTCATGCTAATCAGGCTTATGACCACTTTTTGATTCATTTCCGGATTTAGAATGTTCCTCTTTTCCCCTCTAAATGTACATCCTTATCTCATTTTGCACCACAGAAAATCCCGCTTTGAGTCCAGTGTCAGGATAGAGCGGAGAGAGATTGATGAGCAGCATCTCAAAGTCAAGCTCTATGCAGAGAGGGTGAGTGAAAAAATTATTGGAGAATTTGATTTTTTTAACTTATCCTTCCAATACATAGAAACAGTATTACAATGTCTGTGTATTTATTATTTAGTGTAATATTTTAGGGTGAAGAGCTTTTCAGACACGGGACAGATACCATTAAAAACGCTATGCAGCTTTTTAAAAAGGTCACTTCCCACAATACCGAAAGGATGCTCAAATTTGCAGCAAATAACTTTCTGTCAGCTTGCTTTGTTTGTGTGTGTGGATATGAGAGGTACCCGAGGAAGGACGAGATATCACATCTTTAAGCTTTGATAATATTTTCTGGCAGTATGGTGTTGCACAAGTCCAAAGTTTAGTTTTTATTTCTTTATGATTCATTTTCTGGCAGTATGGTGTTGCACAAGTCCAAAGTTTAGTTTTTATTTCTTTATGATTCATTTTCTGTTAGCTTTACTTGTTATCATGACAGTTGTCCTCTTCGTTGTTGTTGTTGGTTTTTTTTTTTGTGAGAGGGGAGGAGAGGTGATACTTAGTTTGCAACCAGGGGCTTGTATTGTACATCAGCTAGACATCAGCAGATATGATAGGGCTCTTTCGTCACAAAAACTGTGTATCAGTATGAATATATTGAATATCATTGTCTGAGGGCTAAACAACGAATGCAAAAAAATACAATGTCCAGTAGTAGTAATGCAATAGTCAGTACAATATTTTTACTATTTTCAATTTCTAATTTTCTAATTTCTATTCCAGAGAGCAAAAGGACAAGCTGAGGCACAAGAAATTGTAAGTGAATTTACAAACGTTGTCAATTGAATCACATGAAGCATGGCATTGCCAAATGTGGCATAAAAAGTTAAATTTTGCAAGAGTGTTGTGTTTTTCACAGGTTGTCAAGCAAAATTGCATTATGATCAATATTCCATTTACATTATCTCTGAAAAAGTCCCTGTAAATTAACAGTTTTATTTCAAGATATCACAACCTTAGATGAATATGTCATTCAAGAGTATGATTCCTCTTCTATGAAAGTCTGATTCCATAATAGATTATCATATTAGTTATCTGTTACCCCAGGATGAAAATAGATTACTCAATTTCTTGTGTAATGTAGCAAGAGTCAAACCATAAAAGTAATCATGGAAGTACAATCTAGTGCATTCATGTGTTTCTGTGACTTGCTGCAAATCAGTTTGTATACCACCAACAAATGAACATGGACATTGCAAACTTGAAGTTGCCTTTATGCCACATTAATAGAATAAATTTCTTTCCCTTACAGATAAAAGCCAGAATAAGCCAGGCTGAGAAGGAACCAGGCGTGGTTGAGGATGTGATCTACCGGGTGGAGGAGAAGGCAGAAGAGGAGGAGGAGGATGTGGTGGAGGTCATAGATGATGATGATGAAGAGGAGGAGGAATTGGAAGAAGAGGATGAGGATGAGGAGGGTGAGGAGGACGAGGAGGAGGAGGAGGGGGAGGGAGAAGAATTTGCCGAGCTGACTCTTGAGATGGATGAAGAGATAGAGCGAGCCTTCCATCCCAATCCCTCCCAAGAGGCGCTGGTCTCAGGATTCCGGCTCACCATCACAAGGCGTGACATGCAGACCCTCCGTGGACTCAACTGGCTCAATGATGAGGTGAGAGTGCTGGATGACTCTCTGGATGGGTTGCTAGGAAACAAGCATTTTACTTCTCATCTTTCATGATTGGAATTGTCTCAATATTAAAGGACAAGTTCACCTTCACAGGGCTCGACCTTAACTTTTTTTCTAGGAAGCCAGCCGGGCTCCTCAGGGACCTTTTTAGGGAGCCAAATTGAGTTTGAGGGAGCCACGTTTCCCTCGGTCACAATCAGCAGTAGAGGTCGATTAGTGGTATCAACCTGGTGGAGAAGATTTCATTTAGATATAACATGCATTTCTCCACAGACACAAGCCTGAGATACCTTGTTCTTAGTCTATAACACACACAGTGTGTGTGTGTGTGTGTGTGTGTGTGTGTGTGTGTGTGCGCGCGCGCGCGTGCGAGCTGGTCACCAGCACATTTCTCTCAATGCCTGTGTACAAGACTACAAGTGCATAAGTTCCTCCAGAAACTTGCTGGGCTGGTTATGGAAGCTTCCACTATCTAGCAGGGGAGGGGGAATGCTTTCATCTTCTCAAGAAAGCTTCTGTGTGAGTGAATGCAAAACTCTGTTCGGTGTTTCCACCTATTGTTTACTATAACACATAATCATGCGTTGTTTTCAGGCTTTTTAATTTTACTGGATTTTAAACATCAGTATTTTCCGAAAGTACCGGTATTCCAATTTCTTTTACCCTGAATGGAATCGGAAAGTCTGCGATACCGATGATCGCAAAATGCCGCGCTGTGTGTGGTTGCGCCAATGTGCAAACACGTGGTTGTACTTAAAAGGAATGCGCTTTTTAAAGGAATGCGCCATGTGCTCCTCTGCCTGAGGTTACTGCAAGTTCGATGGATCGAATGCGCCATAGCTGAGCTGATGGCTTGTTTACGGTAAACATGCAGTTTACATTCGATACGAAGAAGTCATTACGTCTTTCACGAGGAAAAACATACAAAACAAACAAAAAACACCTACGAACGAATGTTAATAGCCAAAACTGTGAAAAGTAATAAGCAGTTATGATGAGCATGAACTGAAATTAATTGTCATATTTTGCTGTCTAACCAGGTGATGACTGCATCTCATTGGACCTACTCATAGTGACTTTGTCTGGGCATACGAGACCTTTTAAGTATTTCTGTGATTGCCTTTTTAATTGACTGATTAATCGATCCTTTTTTTTTATTGTTCAGGGAGCAGAAGATATTCGATTAAGTACACTATATTCGACTGTTTGATGTTTCCTGCTATGCGCCAAAAGAAAGGCTATAGAATCACGATATCTTTGCAATGATTCCTTTAATTCAACTAATGAGCTGGTTCTTCGATCGATATTTCCAGGATATTTACACGCTGTTTATTCCAGTGCGCGCATTCTTTCGTCTGGCACGCACCTGGGTGTGGCACCTGCTTTTGTGGAAATTTCCACAAGGGGAGAGGGGTGGGGTGTCAAGTTTCTTCGAGCCGAAGAGACTGCGCGCATGTATTCAGTATTTCACAATCTCTTCGCTCTAATTTATTGTAATTCATGCTTTCCCCTTATTCTTTGCTGATATTGAACATTTAACTTTACGCAGGTTGGTAGATCGTGGATCTTTTCGTTGTGAGGTGTATGTAATTTCTTTTTTTATCATTCTTTGGAGGGGAAAGAAGAGTCAGAGGGAAAGAAGAATAAGAGGAAAAGTGAAATAAAACGAACGGCACGTACGCTCAGCATGCCGTAAGCTGTCTTTTACCAGCATAGTTTTCATCATCACTACATATCAGACATCACTCAGATCATTTTAGCCTTTTCCTATCAACATTAAGAAACACGCACAGTCCCTCGAGATAAAAACCGAGGAAAATAAATAACAAATACAAAGTATCAACACCTTCTAACACAAATATTTAGAAAAGACAACACACGTCGCTTCGATTCGAAAAAGTATTGCAGCAAAGCGGAGAAATCGCCGTTACGAAAATAACAGTGCGAGACACTTGAAAGAATTACGTTCAAATATTTCTAAGTATAAAGGGAACGGATAAAGTGATATAAAATGGAAGAAATCGAAGAAATAGAACGATAAGTTTAGTAGTATGATTACGCCCCAGCAAAAGTTTGCAGCACCGAAAGCTACGCAAAAATTAGTACACACTGGAACTCTGTATTGCGACGAGATCCTTGGGATCGTCAATAAACGATATGTAAAACAAAGGAAATTAATTCATTTTGACCGGAAAATAGTTTGTTATAAGTATTTTGTTATATGAGATCTCCTTTAACAATAGGCCTAGAAATACATCGAGTTTCCACGATACTGGGGAAGGAAAGTTCGAACGCTTTTCACCTGCACATATACTGCAGCTAGTGCACATCAATACACGAACAGAAACTCACCTCTTCCTTGCAGAAAAATGATGCAATAACGTTACACAAAAAAAAAAACACACCGTTGAACACTCTAAAAATCATTTCGTACTTGGGAGGCAAGGGAAAAGCGGAAGAAGTAGGGAAAAAGGAGCAGAAATTGCACAACGGAGCGCTTCTACCCCGACTCAAAACGAAACGGGGTACTGTTTATAGTGGCAGCTGGCTACAGTGTGTAGCTTAGCTACTATACTCACGCTCCCCAGCCGGCCATACATGGGGATACCACGGCGATCGATGTAGACATCAGGGTCCGTAGGCGACAGAGATTCAGGCGCGCGAAGTTCCGTTCGGTGTACACAGTACGCAAGCATCGAATTGCATGTGCGCACACTATTCTACAATAGAAGATACGAACACACACACGTCGGGTACACACAGACACACAACACATGCGGGCAACGTGGGCCGGCTGGAAAATGAAACATGTACAGTGTGTAGTCTAATTGCAGGGATAATAACTTCGAGCGTCAGGGCTCGCTTCGCGCGCCGGGGCCGCTCGCGCTCGTCAATATTGTGAGTGTGTACATAAACTATGATTCTGTCTTGCAACGTGAGGCTATACGGCAAAAAAACTTAAGGAGCCAGCCGGGCTTTTTTCATACATTTCTGGGGAGCCTGTAGCGATTCTGGGGAGCCAATGGTCCCCGGGCTCCCGCTAAGGTCGAGCCCTGCTTCATTAACATAAGGATTGAGAGAATGCAGCAATATTAGTAGAACACATCAATGAAAGTTTGAGGAAAATTTGACAATCGATGCAAAAGACTACTAAGGCTAGTGATGTCATATGAGTACAACAGTATAAAGAAAATGTAAAGAAAATTCAACATATTTTCACTTTTTTTCGCATAATAAAAGAGCACTTGACTTGCCTCTTTCTAAAGGCAATGGGAATAATATTACCCATAACATATGTCAGTAACAACTCAAGGGAATGTGTACTTTTTGTCAAAAGATGAAATTTTGTGAAATTCTCTTTATATTTTCCTTATACTGTTGTACGCATGTGACATGATACACTGCAGTAGTCTTCTCATCCAGCGGTGACTGCACAAAAACTTCAAAAATTCATAACTTTTGAACGGATTGTCCGATTTTCCTCAAACTTTCAATGATGTGTTCTACTAATATCGCTACATTCTCTCAATCCTTGTGTTAATGAAGGTGAACTTGTCCTTTAACTCGTTAGGGACAAGCTGATTTTACTATTACACGCATTTCCCATAGACACCTGCTGGAGTATACTTGGGACAAGTCTTCAGAGTGCCAAGTAACACTGATTGTAAATTTTGATTAGGGTTGTGTAATGTTTTATCACCTTTCAATTTTCCAGCTTATATTTGTTGAGGAGGGAAGGATGTTTTCTTCAGAGTACTCACTTTTGTGTTTCCTCTTGGTGATTTACCATAGGTGATGAATTTCTACTTTGAGCTGCTAATGGAAAGGAGCAATAGCAGAGAGGTAAGGTCAACCATATTACCTTTAGCCCTGGTCAGACTACAAGCAAAGCTGTGCATAATTTCACTTCCTAAACTTTGCTGTGCATAGTTTGGACAGTCTTACTGCAAACTTCTCAAAAACCAATTGGCAAGATTTCCCATGAACTTTCCTGTGAAAGTCCAGTTTGCACTTGGGAATCTTCTCACTTTCCACTAAACTATGCATAGTTTTGTGTACTGTGGCTACCCACGGCTGAAACTTTGAGAAGTTTGTCACGAGATTAGATCCATTTCATGTAATTTATGCCCATTGTGCATTATTTTACTTGCTGTTGCGCATTTGTATTTTTTATACCAAATATATTGGAGGAGGGCACACAGTGTTTTTGCCTAAGTGGAGGGTGCATGTCAGAGACCATAACTACGGGTAGTTTTACACCGCTCAAACAATGGGTAGTTTTTTTTTTTTCAGTACTGTGATTACATGCTCAAACTATGGGAAGTTATCAGGAAGTGAGCTGTGCGTAGTTTTGCCTGTCTGACCAGTCTTGTTTTTTCCATATTTATGTTTTGTATTTGTCCAGGAAAATGTTGTGTCAATTGCCTTACTGTGGTTTTAATGCAAGTAACCGAAAATACTTGTATTCTGTCTTTTCTCTTTGTAATTGTGTGTTAATTCTTTATAATATGCTTTGCAACAGTGAGAAAAAGGTGACATATAAATGAATTATGTTGTATTATTTCATTTTATTCTTTTGACACGATCATCATGGCCTACTCAGGAGTACCCAACCTTGCACTACTTCAACACATTCTTCTACCCGAAGCTGGTCAACTCTGGCTACAACAGCATACGGCGCTGGACCAAACGGACTGACATCTTTGCCAAGGACATGGTCCTTGTTCCCGTCCATCTGGGAATGCACTGGTGCTTAGCGGTCAGTGCGACACATGAATGTCCATATCTCACCATATTGTTGGGAATGGCAGTCTCTTGTTGAGTAGGAACATGGGGCAGATGATCATGGGGAGGGGTTGTACTTCCTCTGTACTGTAAAGTGGATTTTTTTTTTTTGCGCGCGTTTCGCGCAACCAGAAGCTAGAGGGAAAATAAAAGCACACATCTATTTTTTGCATGCCATATGTTCGATTAGTTAAAGTCCTGATTCCGCGGAATTAAAAACATGCGAAATTCATCTTACCCAACCGAGCGCAAAAAAATTACTCGCTCAAAAGTATCCACTTTTGCAGTATTGTTTAGTGTTTTGTTTACATGAATACCCAAACCATCCATTTCCAAATCAAAAAGTTATCATGTCTACTCTCCTGTAGGAACAGACATACATTGTACATCTGCAGAATCACTCACTGACATGATTGTGACAGAGTCCTACACTGCTGAATTTGCTTCTTTTTTTTTGTCAAATCAGCTTGCATGTGCTTAAACCTGTAAGTAAAGGACACCTACAGAATATGTTGATATATTGGATATGTGTGCCTGACCTCCATTCATTTTGGGGCACTTCATTTCTTTCCTGTTACTTATTAAAACTGTTGCTTGTGTTTTGCCACATTTCTGTCTCGTTCCTTCCTCAAATCCTTCCCATTCTATTCTGTGTGCTCTCTGCAGGTGATAGACTTTCGGAACAAAAGCATTTCCTTCTACGATTCCATGGGCAGCCAAAACCAGCAATGCCTGAATGCATTACGGTATGCCAGAGTGACCTGTTTTATCAGTGGTCTCAAGTATTAAGAAACTGTTTCTTATCAACTCATCAGTTGGTTCTCTGTAATATTTTATCGATAGCCACAAGTTGACATTAGTTTGTTGCATTTTCTAATGTAGGGAATAGCTTCATGTTCTCTTCACTTTCACAACATGAGTATCGTCATCTGTGTGTTAACCTGTTGAGGATGGGTTGATTTTGCTATAACACGCATTTCCCATAGACACCTGCCTGAGTATATTCGGTATTAGTCTTTAACAGGTTAAAAGGACTTTATTAACAGTTCACCTCCATTCAATAACCCCTTCTGACCAATCTTTTGTAATCTGAATACTGAACCATCCATTGGTTCTGGCAATGGTTTGTTGTTGTTGTTTTGTTGGTTGTTTTCTGCTTCTTCTTCTTTTTTTTTGAGGGGGGGGTCAAGGCTCAGACTTCCATTTCAGCAAAATGTATACTAGCAGAAAACAAAATAGGTTGGAATTTGTATTTAACTGTGATGGACTGGCTACCTCATGCTGACAATAAGCCTAAGAATTTCATAACTTCTGCAAATTGATGTTCATTGTTAATATCAAACAAGTCTTCCTAAATTCTTTTGGAGTCCCCCCACCCACCCCCCCCCCCCACCCACCCAAAAAAGAAAGAAAAAATATATATATATATATTTGCCAATTTGGATGCATGTAACATAGAAGAATCCCCCTGAAAGCTTTCAAGAATCCCCTGATTTTGATGTGTGAATGTTACCTGCCATGCTAAATTCCTCCCTTATTCCCGCATCCTCCGCCCCAAAGGGACTACGTGGTATCTGAGCACGCTGACAAGAAGAAGCAGGAGTACAGCATGGATGGCTGGACGTACCAGTGTCCCAGGGACATCCCCCAGCAGCTCAACGGCTCTGACTGTGGCATGTTTGCCTGCAAGTATGCCGAGTATGTCTCCAGGGATGCCCCCATCACCTTCACTCAGGTGGGTTTTCAGTTCGTGTGACTACAAACAACCGTTCCCCAACTTCCGTTTGCTCTTAATGTCCAGTCAATGCTGTGTATTATTTCATTTGGCCAAATGAAAATTACAATAACAGTTACATAACATACATTCACATGGAAATGGCACAGTTGAAGTGTGAACAGGGAAGCATTATATGGGCCTCTTCATTATGATAATGATGAATACAGCACTTCTAATGTGTAATGTGCCATTGATCTAGTGACCTATTCTGAGGCACAGAGGGACATATAGAGCAAACTACATACAGTTTTACATATTAAAGTGGGAAGGACAAGGGAGTGATAGAAAATCCATTGAATATTTAATCAAAACGAGATGCGAACATGTATGACTTCAGTTTCTTTTTATATGTTTCGATATTTTTCGTGTGTCTTTAAATTTGCGAATAGTGCCTTACTCGCAAAATTCACGAAAATAAAAACCTCGCAAAATATTTGACGTATACAGTAGTTAGTCCTCCTCTGATGTGTGAGATTTTTCTGTGCATAAATTGCAGAAGGGTTAAACAGTTTTTTGTTTGTATGTTTGTTTTGTTTTTTTGTCCTGTTCCTTGCAGCATGATATGCCCTACTTCAGACGAAGGATGGTTTGGGAGATTCTGCACAAGACACTTTTGTGACCCAACTCCTTTCTCCAGGGAGCTTGAAGGTCCACATCGTAAAGTCTTGCGCTTGGCCATCGGAGGACCCACCGAACTAGCACATGGTTGCTATCAAACTTTGTGGATGACCTTGCAATGGAAAATGTGTGGCAGATAAAAAGAGTTGTTATATCAAATGTGATTGCCCTCGTGCAAGCGTGGACACCACACAAGAAGTGCGTTTGTCTCAGGCAGTCTTTAGCAATATCGATGGCAGTGCATCAGTGGTTCAGGGGATAGAGGGTACCCTCATAGTCCAGATCGCAATCACCAGAGTTCGCCAACATGGCAAGCGTGAACAATGATTTGAATGTCTTGGCACTCTAAAGCCCCCGTCACACTACAGCGTATAAATCAGCGAATGCCTAGCGGATGGGCAAAATTTGGCAAAGTCCAGATACGCTCGAATCCGCAAGCAAAACGTTGTTTTCGAACGTTCGCCCAACGAATGATGAGCATATGCTAACCGTGTTACGAGCGGATTAAGTAGCGAATGAAAGCGAATGCGTACAGTCCGTCCAGCGGATGCTGAGCGGACAAAGCGAATGAGGAGCGAATGCCCAACATATGCAGAGCGATACTGCGGCAGTCACGTGACGGATCTCGACTGACGCACATTTTCCCAAATCATTTTGAGTAGTGACAGTGTCGAATAACGTTGTGATTGTGAGAATGGCCCCCAAAAGAAGGAAGGAGAAGTCACCATCAAGTGCTGCTGATGTCATTACCCTCGACAGTCCTCAAGATTCCTGTGTTCCTTCTGATGATCACGTTGACGATGATGTGGGGAGTCCATGATCCTCCATTACGTCTGGTGCCTCCAACTGTTCCTAGCCTGGACCTTCAGCGAAAAAAAAAAAGCCAGAGGCAAACGCCGGGACTTTAATATCCCGGAAGTTCGATGAGAAGCTGATTATACAACCCGCACTGCCCTCGTCTTTGGATCCAGGCCCTGATCCACATCGTTCTTCGATGTTTTCCTCTCCTCCGTTTTCTCTTGTCGTGGATGTATTTGGCGATTGCCAGCTGGTTTAGGTCATACTCATGTTGATGAACAGCTAGAAGATATTGCATCTGAAATCTCTGAGCGTCCTCCATTCCTGATGACCAACTGATAAATGCTACCTGTGCTGTCCAGATTTGCTGTGCGAATTTGGACGAACGGCGAACGAATGAGAAGCGAACGCAGAGCGACCACAACTTTCGATCAGCGGGCGCTAAGCGACCACAAAGCGTATTGTCATTCCGTTCGTCATCCGCTCAAGATTTTGGACATGTTCAAAATCAAAATTTGTCTCCGGCGGATCTCTGCGAATCTCTGCGAACAGCTAGCGGATACAGCGAACGCCAAGCGGGTCACGAACGATGAGCAACGGATGTGAGCGTATCTCCAAATTTTCGGATTCGCTGGGCATTCGTTGGCTAGATACGCTCTAGTGTGACGGGGGCTTAAACAGACATCACTGATGCAAAAGTCGCCTACACAGCACATTGGTCCACATGAGGGCTTTCCGGGTGTTGATTGATGTCACAGATGATAGATACAAACTCCAGCGGTTGTCATGGTGATCGACACAGGTGCTGTTTTTCTGCCAGAGTTGGGCATTTTTTTTTTTTTTTTCGGTTCCATAGACCAATTTTTCTTTTCTGTTTCTTTCCCCAAATGAGGTGATCAAAAGACCCACAGGAAAAATCTTAGAGATCTCTTGTACAAAGGAAGCTTAGGAGTTCTGAACACAAGAGAATAGAGATTATTCAAAATAGAGTGTACCAGATAGAAATTAAGAAAGGACGGTCTCTTGCCTTATGTGATGGCGTAAACCAGCATTTAGCAAATTAATCAATCGTATGAAATACTTCAAATGAAAAATAAAAAAAAGTGGACATGCAAGGCATTAAAAAAACAAACAAACACACAAACTGTCAGTTAGGGTGAATGACCTAACTACAACTGTAGGACACACATTTAAGATTCATGTTAACTCTGCCGTCAAAATACGGCATTACAAGTTCCCCCCCCCCCCCACATGTTTTGGAAGGATGTACCAGTGATGCAAAATTCATCTCTGAGTAGAGGAGTTGCCATGACGATACATCATCCATTTCTCTATGCAGAGTAGTTGAAATAAGCTGGCACGCACTTGAAATGGGCACGACTGGCCATATACTGCATTATATAAGTGTAGCTTGACTATACATCAAAATCGCACTATGCGAAACTACCCATTGTTTGCTTCCTGATATCTTCCAAAAGTTTGAGCACGCAGTCGCACTACAGACAAACAGCGATAGGAAACTACCTTTAGTTTTGGTCTTCTACAGGAAAAAAGTGCAGATGCGCAACAGCATACAATAGAATGCACAATGAGCAGAAAGAACATGATTGGATATATTATGGCAACACAAACTTTTCAAATTTTCAGCCCCGCGTGGTCAAACTTTACAAAACTACATGTAGTTTTGCGGGAAGTGCGAAATTATTGAAGTGCATGCACAAAGTTTCGCTGGTAACTTCTCAAAAAATTTTGTGGTCACACTGCTCAACTATGTGAAGCAAAATACCTGGTAGTGAAACTATGTGTAGCTTTGCATAGTGTGACTGTACCTTATGTAACAAATTATCGGATTGATTTTTTTTTAGAAAGCTTGTATGTTGTTGACAGACATGTTGAATTGTCAAAAGAGAAGATGAAATACTAACACAAGCCTCCGTGTGCAAGAACACAAAAATATTTATGATATCTCTAGTAGCGAACAAATGTAAGAAAACATGTTTTACAGTCATGAGTGCAATTTCAAATGTCCAGGCATTGAAAAATAGAGATAGTTTTTCCGTAGAGGTATTTTTTTTTCCTAAGGTGCAGAAATATCTAATGTAGTCATGTGATTATACTAGACAGCCCAAGAGTAGTTCTGAAGGGCAAGTCGGGCTCTCCATCGGGCAAGTATTATGACTTTCTGATAGGAACGTGCCTTTTCAAAGTTTGATACTGTTCCTGTATGCCCATTGGGAGAAACGTGAGAGATATCCTTTGTACAGGGAAACCCTGTTCAAATGAGTACCTAAAAACCATGACAATTACTTTGTTATATCAAGTTTCTCACTATATCAGGATATAAAAACAGAGATATGTAAAATGTTTGGACATGCAAAATCACCTTGTTGTAAGAGGGGCTTGTTATAACCAGCATGGAGATCTCACTTGACGGTGGCCCATTGCTTTTTCTGGGATCAAATATGTAATTTCATTTTGGCACAGAAAATATCATCCTTTGAATATGGGGTCATGATGACATATGATTTTTGTTTTCGTGAAGAGAGGATATTGTACTCCTTGCAAGGGCTATTCACTTTGTAAGAGCTAGAAAATTATGTATTTCAGTATAAAGAATAATGGGCATTGATTGTGTGCGATGACTGGAGTTAATGCCTTTTGCCTCTCAAGTGATGAGTTGTGCCATCAACCCATGTGAAGGATCCCATTGTCTTGGCAAATCAATAGGAAAGGTCAGACTACGTCGTTGTAGGGAGTCTTAGGTTTGGGTCACCTGAAACAGCAGAATGCAATATGAATTTTAGGTATTTAAAGAGATGAACTCACTCTGTCATTGTGAGAGATTATGGAATTCTTCATCTCTCTCCAGCAATGGGCACACGTGTACATGTCTGCAAGGTATGTACAGCAATGTATTTCCAAAGAATTGCTCGTCAGAAGCATTTTCCATTTGGACCATATAACTTCTTTACATGTGCATGGATGATGTGAGCTCAAATTTCAACACAAAAATCAGGTGACAGTTTTCAGTGTTCAAGCTTTTTCTGGCAGGAGTTGTCGAATCACTCAAGGTAAACTGGTAGTGGAAAACTTCATGACCAATGTTGAAAGAGAGTAATGGTACATGGTGTGAGCTGTCTCCTGGGTTGAAATTTAAGCCTATAAACTTTACTCTGGCCATTCAACCAGCTTTAATATAGGGGATTGATCTTTTGAAAGCTAATTGTTAGTAGACAGGTGGGTTTCTGTCGTATTTCTAAGAAGACCCCTGAATGCCCGTGTGTGGTACTTACTGTAGATGAATCATTGCGTAATACCTCGCCAGTTCTGCTGCTATGTCGATTTGTAAATACCATACCATTCAGACACAAAACATGCTGTAAATAGTCTTGTTGTAAATAAACTCTAGAATGTACCTTGTAAAGGTTATTCATGCCTGTGTTGATCAAAAGTGATTTTGTAGGGCTTACCTTGGACATGAAATTCTGTTGATGTGAGTTTGATCAGCAGAAGAAAATGGTAGTAACCTCCAGTTGCGATGCATCAGGGATCTAGTCAACAAACCTGGCTCACTGTGGCTAAAACATCAAATTTACTAATACCAGGTCAATAGGAAGAAATTTGTTCGTAACCAGGGGGTCTCTCGAAGCATGGGATACAGTACACTCCCGTTATAAGGAACACGATCATAACAAAATTCCGGTTACAACAAAATGAAAATTCAGGCCGCAACATTATTGGCTCAGTGTATTTTTATTGTCTATTTGTTTGGTTTAAACGAAATTTCGATATATAACAAAAGAAAACTGCTGGTCCTGAGGACTTCGTTATAACGGGAGTCCACTATTTCAAAAGCTAATATCTATAGGCGTATGTGACTTGTGACAAATGTACAATTTTTTCTATATCGAGTAGTTTTTAGTTGGCACTGTCATGAAAACTGTTTGTTACAAGGGGTCCATGTACTGTATGGGAAGGATCGTTGAGTTATAGCTTGGTTTAGAACTGCATTGTCACAAGCTGTCATTTCTGCTGGTCGGCCGTCTGTACCATACAGACCGTACAGACGGACCGTGATGACAATATTATGTATCTTGTGCTCCACGTTTTCTATATCAACGGGATCTGCTGATTATCATCACATTTGATGACCCAGTGGTTGTGTCGTGAGGAGGGCGAGGCAGGGAACGAGAAGAGAGGAAAAGCCTCTTTCTTCGTCGGCGATAAATCAAACTGGCCAAGTCCTCCGTAGAGAGCGCAAAAGTTACTTTTGTGCAAAAAAAAGCGAAGTTTAACATTACGTACAATTAAACATTGGAAACCAGCAAATCTACTTTTTCTCTGAAATTGTATCAACTTTCATTCTAAAATTTTGCCACAAGATAGTTGTAGACCACACCTACCACTAGATTACACCAAAAACCGTAAATTTGAGTACACTGTATTTTGTATTTTATACACGTATTTGGCCAAATTTGGCCGGTTGGATTTATCGCCGACGAATTGTCCTCCCTAGGATTTCATTTACTCCTTTGACATTTCCCTTGAGTACAGCAACAGTGATTGGTGCATTTTAAGAGAAGTCCAGATACATGAACAAGAGCTTGTAAATCAGGAGATATTTTATGGATTACTAATTCTTTGTGTACTTTGAGTGTCGATTAGCTCAGAACACCCAAAGTCCCTGGCAGAGAAAAAGTTTAATGCACAAAGAAAGAAAATAAAACTCTTCATCTCCCAACTTTGTACTTGTTGAATTATTTGATGCAATACTATGGAGGATTGTACCAAATATCATTGGAGACATTTTTATGTTTCTAAAGGATAAGTTTGCCCAAATATATGTGTGGATTGAGTGAATGCAGCAATAATGTACGAACACTATGCAGTGCACTTCCGTTACAACGAACACGGTATAACAAATGTCCGGTTAAAATGAAGTATTCAGGCCACACCATTATCCGCTCTATGTTTTGTTATTGTTTATGTGTTCGGTTACAACAAAATTTCGATATAACAAAAGAAAAATGCCGGTCCCAAGGACTTCGTTATAAGGGGAGTCCACTGTACACACAGAAGAGAAATAAAGAAGAAAGTGTGCAGATAATCAGACAATTCATTCAAAAGCTATGAATCTTTAAAGTGTCTGTTCCGCCATCAATGAGAAGATTACTGCATTTTGTAACGTCACTACAGGACGACATAGAGAAAGATGCGATTGAATTCAGCAGATGTATTTTCATATTTCTAGCAAAAGGAAAAAAGTCTTGACTTGCCTCTTTCAGAGAGCGGGGGAAACATTTATTACCCTTAACACTTGTCAACAAGTCGAGGAAATGTGTACTTTTCATTTGAAAAAAGTATATATATATTTTTTGTGGAATTCTCTTTATACTCTTTTCTTGGTATTGTCCTGCAGTGTTGTTGCAAACTGTTGTAGTCTTCTCATCCAGCAATGGTGGCACTGAAACTTTTATTGTCCGATTTTCCTCAAACTTTTGCCAATGTGTTCTACTAATATTGCTGCATTCACTCAATCCACAAATATATTTTGGTGAATTGTCCTTTAAAGGCACATGGTCCCGGTGGTTTAGTCAAATGCGTACGCAGGTGCACAGCGCAAGTTTCCTATAGAGACCTACGCTATCAACTACTGTTTAGCGCTTACGCTGTGACCCATTTCCCCCAAGTCCGAAGAAGTCCGATCCACTGTAGTCAGTGGTCTGATCACAGTTCGGCTCCTGATTCGGTTGAGGGGGATAACAGCTTGAGCAAACTTCGTTTGTGATGTCATAATAAGAAGCACATATGCACGCACCCTGGCATTTCTACAGACTGCATGATGCGCAGAGAAGACAACGAAGGCAAAGTTACCTAGCAACACCTACACGCTTTACTCTTGATGACAGCTCAACTTCAGTAATCTTCATATCAATGCCAACAGTGATCGGCAGTATCATCAACAGTGCCCTCTACAAAGCCGGGACTATGTGCCTTTTAGTTTGCCAAAGAGGGCCACTACCTTGAAGTCTGGCCTTTCCCCATCCTGCCATCTGAGGGCTCTTTCTAGCCTTCGTCTTGAGATTTTTTTTTGAACATTTTCCCACCCACTGTTACGAGCCGTCGTGATTATTTTGAATAATAACTGTCTTTAGTATGTTTGTTTTACAATATCAGAACTTCAGTGTTTGTTAAAGCAGCTAATCTTTGTAATATTGCCCTAAATATGCAGTCAATGTAAATGTTATGACACAGAGTAGAAATAAAGTCAGTCACTCTCAAAAGCATTGTTTCACTTTGTGTGTGTGTGTGTGTGTGTGTGTGTTTTACGTGTTGACTTCTTTAACCAAGGCCTTACCTTACACGTAGTAAGATTCTTCCTAAGACTCTCTGTTTGAATATCAAAGGGGCCCTGAAATCCAAATGCATGTTGATTAGTGTTGATTTATGATGCCCTCAACATCACTTTTACGGTGACACGAATGTCTAGTGACATTTCATATATTTTTAACGATTTTTTCTTCTATTTTTCTTCAGATTACTTGGGAACGCCCACAAAAAATCCTTCCAAACCAATCAACATTAATATTCTTGAGATGACATCATCTGTCAATCATTGCTAATGTACTGAAATGTTTAACAAAAGACATTGGAATGCACCTTCCTCTCGACTCGGCATAACTTGCATGTTTCTGTCATATTAATGTGACCAGCAAAAGACATGGCGAGGGTTTGGAAGGATTTTTTGTGGGCGTTCCCAAGTAATCTGAAGAAAAATAGAAGAAAAAAAATCGTTAAAAATATATGGAATGTTTCTAGATATTCGTTTCACCATAAAAGTGATGTTGAGGGTATCATAAATCAACACAAATCAATGTGCATTTGGATTTCAGGGCCCCTTTAAAGTACAGATTTGGTAAAGATTCAGTACAGTGCACTACCGTTATAACAAACAAGGCTATAACGAAATTCTCGTTATAACAAAAGAAAAATTCAGGTCCCCATATCATCTATTGTAAGGACCTATATATCTTTCTATACTCTGGTTATAATAAAATTTTGATATATTGAAAGAAAATGGCTGGGCCCACGGACATTGTTATAACGGAAGTGCACTGCTCCTTAATCTAAGTTATAATAAAATGTCATACATCGGACAAACATTCATTTAAGCTCCTATACCCCTTCACTCCCCTTCTGAGTATCAGATTATCAAAGATAACTAGATGAAAGGTCATAGCTTTATAAAATCCATAAGAACGTACAATGTAATAGGTTTGTCCACTGAATTATGGAATGATGCTGTTCTAATAATGTAATTTTATATACAAATTCTTCATCGTCTGTATGCGTAAGTGTATGAGACAGCGTGTACATGTGTATTATGTGTTCATACTATTACATAGACAGTCGTATACTTCCTTGTCAATATTTAGTAAGCCAATCAGAAGCGCAAATTTTCCCACAATGACATTCCCCTCCTATCCTCTGGAAAACTATAGGGAGCTTTATCTGGGACGCTAATGCTACGACGCGCATCCTCTTGGGTTGGAGCTGTTTTGAACGTGCGCAGAACAAAGCAACTTTGACATAATTATTATTAAAAGGCGCGTCGTAGCATTAACATGGCAGGTCTGAAGCGGTAATACACCTGCATTTTGAGGCTGAGCGGCTGCTTGCCACAATCCAACTCTGCAGGATCATCCCCGGGATCATCAAAATCAATTGGGACTCCTTGGAGCTTCAAAATGGACCACACATCCGCTTCTTTCCGCTAACTTTTAACAACTTGAGTCACATGCCTCTGATATTGTAGTCAAATCAATGTCAATAAGCGGAGTAAACCCAACATACCGACTGGTGAAATTTTTATAATAAAATCAATAATTTGGCTTGCGTACTTCTGATACTTTCAATTGTCAAAGTTTTCATGACTCAGGAATGTTTGTTACAAAATCAAGAATACTTGTACGTGCATGCAAATTGGGAGAGGCAATTATGTCACATCATACAAATTTCCCATCGATTTGTAGACAAGATGCAAAAAATCTTCATTTGTTTTGTGTTACTTTTTTGTTGGTGTTTGACGATTTAGCAACTTCAGCCCTTGCCAATAAAAAGATATCATTCATGGGTGTAATGTTGTGCACGTAAACTACCTTTTGATTAGATAGATTTGTTTTTATGGATATGTTATACAGATATTTGTGTTAGTACAGGTCCGTGACAGACAAGAGAATCAATTACATCATTGCCTCTTCTCATTAGCATAGTAATGCGGTCGTCACCAGTATCATTGATTCGTTGAACAAATTGAACAAAGTGAACAAATTTCTTACTCTGTGCTGATTAAAACATTTTATGAAATATGATATCCATCCTATTTTTCCATTCTGTTTGTTTTATTTGATATATTCACTTAATTATAATGTATTTTAAAACTGTAGAATACAGTTCAAAAATAATTTCCTCGGCGAATCTTATCCAAAACAGAATGATTCTTCCCCCCCCCCCCCACCCCAAAGGGCGCATAACATGCATGCACGTTTAATACACGAAACACAGATACAGAAACACACATACACTACACAGGCATACATTCTCATTGTATAGACACTCTGAAGCGTGAAAATTACGTAAGAACCGGCGGTATAATTTCCTGTCACAAATCTACACTGTAATTGTTGCGTCACCAAAGCTCTTATTAAATTTCCTTCACTGCAGTTTTATAACCATTTAGCTCTCAGCATTTGACTTGTTGCCATGGCAACTGGTATCACTTTAAGTCTTAATGACAACAAGTAGTTCCTTTCTACTCGGAGGGGCCCCAATTACTAGTTCCATCATAAGGTTGCTAACTTCAGGGAGTAACGTTTGTCTGTTGCAGGTTTACATTTTTGCTGCAACTTTGACAAGATACACTGTAGTTTCAGAACGCTTGAGACCGATTGGGCAGCGAAGTGGGTTCTAGTTTCAGC